>RXID01010969.1:45000-204122 GCA_005019695.1 Trichopus zeylanicus subsp. travancoricus | reverse complement strand
TAGTAGTTGTAGTAGTAGTAGAAGTAGCAACAACACTCGTAGCCTCAATAGTAGTAGTCATAGCAGTAATTGTAGTAGTAATAGTAGCAGCAGTAGTAGTTGTAGTAGTAGTACAAGTAGTAGTAGAAGTAGTAGTGGCAGTAGTAGTTGTTGTAATTGTATTAGTAGTAGTCATAGTATTCATAGGAGTAATAGTTGTTGGAGTAATAGTGGTAGTAGTAGTAATAGTACAGTAGTAGAAATAATAGTTAGTGTAGAAATAGTAATAGTTGGAGCAGTAGTAGCAGTAGTAGTGGTGGTGGTGCCAACAATTGTAGTAGTAGAAGTAGTCGTACTAATAGCAGAAGTAGTAGTAGTAGCACTAGTATTTGTAGTAGTATTAGTGGTAGTAGCTGAAGTAGTTGTAGTAGTAGTTGTAGTATTACAATTAGTAGCAGTAGTATTAGAAGTAGTAGTAGTAGCAGTAGTTATCATTTTAGTAGTAGTTGTTGTTGTTTTCATTGTAGTATGAGTAGTAGTTGTAGTAGTTATAGTTGTATTATCATTAGTATTAGTAGTCGTAAAAGTAGTAGCAATAGTAGCAGCAGTAACCGTTATAGTACTAGTAGTAGTAGTAGACATAGTAGCTATAGTAGCAGTATTAGAAGTAGTATCAGTCATAGCTGTAGTAGCATTAGTAATAGTAGTAGTAGTAGCACTAATAATAGTAGATGTATTAGAACTCCTAGTAGTATTAGTAGTGATAGTAGTAGTTTTAATACTAGTAGTCGCAGTAGTTGTAGTAGCAGTAGTAGTATTCATCGGAGTGGCAGAAGTAATAGTGGTAGAAGTTGTAGTAGTAGTTATAGTAGTACGAAAAGTAGTTATAGCAGCAGTAGTTGTAGCAGTGGTACTAGCAGTATTAGTAAGATTAGCAGCAACAATTATAGTAGTAGACATAGTAGCTACCACAATAGCAGTAGTCACAGTAGTAGCAGTAATAGCAGTAGTAGTAGTAGCAGGAGTAGTAGCAGTAGTAGTAGGAGGAGTAGTACAAGCAGTACTAGTAGAAGTTGTTGTAGAAGTATCACTATTACTAGAAGTAGTAGTAATAGTAGTAGCAATAGTAGTAGTTGTTGTAGTAGCAGCAGGAGTAGTAGTAGTTATAGTAGTAGTAGTTGTAGAAGCAGTAGTACTAGCAGTAGTAGTCGTAGTATTAGTAGTAGCAGGAGTCGTAGCCGTAGTAATTGTAGTTGAAGTAGCAGTTGTAGTAGCGGTAGTAGCAATAGTAGTAATAGTTATGCTAGTCATAGCAGTTGTAGTAGCAATAGCAGTAGCAGCAGTAGTAGTAGCTGTAGTAGTCGTAGAAGTCCTAGTAGTAGTTGCAGTAGTAGAAGGAGAAGTAGTTGGAGTAGTAGTAATAGTACCAATAGTACAATAGCAGTAGAAGTAGTAGTAGTAGCTGTAGTAGCAGCATTAGTATTAGTAGCAGTAGTAGTAGTCGTTGTACTATCACAAGCAGTAGTTGTAACAGTAGTAGCAGTAGCAATAGTAGCAATTATAGGAGTAGTAGTTGTTGTTGTTGTTGCCATTGTTGTTGTAGGAGAAGTAATATCCGTAGTAGTAGTACAAGTACTTGTAGAAGCAGTACTATTAGCAGTAGTAATAGTAATAGCAGCAGCTACAGCAGTGGTGGTAGTTGCACTTGGAGCTGTATTAGTAATATTAGTAGTAGCCGTAGCAGCAGCAGCAGCAGTAGTAGTAGTGGTAGTAGCAGGAGTAGTAGTAGTGATAATAGTAGTAGTTGTTGTAGTAGTAGTTGTTGTTATTGTAACAGTACTAGCAGTGGTAGTAGTACCAGCCGTAGCCGTAGTAGCAGTTACAGTAGCAGCAGTAGCAGCAGCAGTAGTAGTAATAGTAGTCGTAGTAGAAGCAGTAGTAGCCGTAGCAATAGTGTAATTAGAAGTAGCAAAAGTAGTAGTAGTTGGGGAATTTGTAATAGGAGATGTAGGAGTAGTAGTAATATTAGTAATAGTAGTAGCACCAGTAGCAGTTGTTGTAGTAGTAGTATAGCAATCGTTGTTGTAATATTAGTAGCTATAGTAGTGGTAGCAATAGCTATTATCGTCATAATAGTAGTAGTAGGAGCCATAGTTGGAGTAGCTATTGCTGTAGTAGCAATAGTAGCAATTGTTTTTGCTACAGTAGTAGAAGTAGTAGCAATAATAGCAGTCGTGGTAGAGCAGCAGTAAGAGGAGTAGTAGTGGTTACAGTAGTAGGAGTAGTACTAGTTGCAGAAGAACAATAAAAGTAGTAGTGGTAGTCGCAGTAGGAGCATTTATTGTAGCAGTAGTAGAAGTTGTAGTAGTAGTAGTTGTAGTAGCTGTAGTAGCAGTTGTTGCAATTGTAAGAGAAGTAGTAGTAGTAGCAGTAGTGCTAGGTGTAGTAGTAGTAGGAATAGTAGTAGTAGTAGTGGTAGATGTTGTTGTTGTAGTTGTTGTAGTAGTTGTAGTTGTGGTTGAAGTAGTTGTTACTAAAGTAGTAGTCACAATAGTAGTCGCAGTAGTTGTAGTAGTAGTGGTAGTAGTAGCAGAAGCATCTGTGGTCATAGTTGTAGTAGTTGCAGTAGGAGCAGTGGTAATAGAAGTAGTACCACTAGTAGTCGTAGTAGTAGTAGAAGAAGAACTTGTAGTAGCAGCCGTAGTATTAGTGGTTGTTGTTGTACTATATGTGTTGGTAGTTGCAGTAGCTGCAGTTGCAACAGGAGTAGTAACAGTAGTAGTAGCAGCAGTTGCAGCGATAATAGTAGTAGAAGCAACAACAATAGTATTAGTAGTAGAAGCAATGGTAGTCGCAGTAGTCATGGTAGTCGCACTCGTAGTAGTAGTAGCAACTATAATAGTAGTAGTAGTAGTCATAGTCGTAGAAGTAGTAATAGTAGTAAGAGAAGTAGAGTATTAGTAGTAGTAGCAGTAGTAGCAGTAATAGCAGTAATAGCAGTAGTAGAAGTTGTAGTAGTAATAATAGTAGAAGTCATAGCAATAATAGTAGTAGTAGTAGTTGTTGTTGTAGTAGTTGTTGTAGAAGTAGATGTAGTAGTAGTATCAGTAGTAACAGTCATAGTAGCAGTGGTATTAATGGCAAAAGCAGTAGTAGTAGCACTAATAGTAGTAGTACTACTTGTAGTAGTAGCAGTAGCGATAGTAGCAGTAGTATGAGTTGTAGTAGTAGTAGCAAGTCATAGTAGTAGTAGTAGTAATAGTAAGAGAAGTAGAGTAGTGGTAGTAGTAGTAGCAAAGATAGCAGTAGTAGAAGTAGTAGTAGTAGTAGCGGTAGAAATAGTAGCAACAGTAGTAGTAGTAGTAGTAGTTGTTGTTGTTGCTGAAGTAGTTGTAGCAGTAGTATCAGTTGTAGTAGTCATAGTAGCAGTATTATTAGTGGCAATAACAGTGGTAGTAGCAGTAATAGTAGTAGCACTAGTTGTAGTATTAACTATAGCGATAGTAGTAGTTGTTGTAATAGTAGTAGTAGTAGTTGTAGTAGCAGTAGTACTAGTCGTAGTGGTATTCGGAATAGTAGCCATAGTAGTTGTAGTCATAATAGCAGTAGTAGTAGTTATAGTACTAGTAATAATAGTAGTAGTAGTAGTAGGAGTAGGAGTAGTTAGTAGTAGGAGTATGGGTAGTAGTAGTAGTAGTAGTAGCAATAGGAGTAGTTACAGTAGTAGTAGTATTAGCGGTGGTAGTTATAGAGGTTATAGTAGTAGCCATAGTAGTAGTAGTAGAAGTAGCAGTAGGGGTAGAAGTAGTAGCAACAGGAGCAGTTGTTGTTATTGTAATAGTAGTAGTACTATTAGTAGTTGTAATAATAGTAGTTGTTGGAGTAGTAGTAGTGCTAGTAGTAATAGTATTAGTAGTAGCAGTAGCAGTCCTTGTAGTAATAGTACAGTAGCAGTAGTAGCAGTCATAGTAGTAGTAGTACTATAGTGTAGGTGCTACTACCACTACTACTACTATTACTACTGTGGCTACCAATACTGCTGTGACTACTACTACTCCTTCTATTATTGTTGTCACTAAAACTACTAGCAGTATTAATACTTCTATTAGTTGTAGTATTATGGGCAGTAGTAGTAACGGTAGGAGCAGGAGTAAGAGTAATTGGAGTAGTGGTAGTAGTAGTGGTAGTAGTAGGAGTTATTGTAGCAGTACGAGTTCGAGTAGGTGTAGTAGAAGTTGTACTTGTGAAAGAAGTAGTAGCAAAAGTAGCAGCAACAATAGTTGTAGTTGTAGTAGTAGTTGTAGTAGTAATAGTAGTAGTAATAGTACTAGTAGTAGTAGTAGTAGCGAAAGTAGTAGCAATAGTAGTAGTGGTAATAGTAGTAAGAGTAGTAATAGTAGTAGCAATAGCATTAGTAGTGGTAGTAGTTGTAGTAGAAGCAGTAGTAGGAGTAGTAGTTGTAGTAGTTGTAGTAGTTATAGTTGTGGGAGGAGTGGTAGGCATTAGGAGTTGGAGTAGAACGTAGAAGTAGTAGTACAAGTTGTAGTAGTGGTAGTAGTACTAGTAGGGGTAGTATTAGTAGCAGCAGCAGCAGTAGGAGTAGTAGTAGTAGCAGCAGCAGTAGGATTAGAAGTAGTAGTAGGAGGAGGAGGAGGAGGAAGAGGAATAGTAGTAGTAGTAGTTGTAGGAGTTGGAGTACGAGTGGTAATTTGAGTAGTAGCAGTAGCAATAGTAGCAAGTAGGAGTGGCGGTAATAGCCGTAGTTGGAGTAGTAGGGGTTGTAGGAATAGTTGAAGCAGCAGGGATAGTAGTAGCAACAACAATAGTTGTAGTAGTAGTAATAACAATAGTAGTAGTAGTAGTTATAGAAGGAGTACAAGTAGTCGTAGTAGTAGTAGTAATAGTAGTAGTAGTAGTAATAGTAGTGGTAGTAGTAGTAGTAGAAGTAATAGTAGGAGGAGTAGCAGTAGTAGCAGTAGCAGCAGTAGCATCAGTAGTAGAAGTAGTAGTATTTTGAATAGTAGTAGGAGTAGGAGTTGGAGTTGGAGTGGTAGTAGCAGAAGTAGTAGTAGTACTAGCAGTATTAGTCACAATAGTAGTAGTAGTAGCAATGGTAGTAGTAGTTGTAGTAGTAGTAGATGTAGGAGTAGTAGTCATAGGTAGTAGTTGTTGTCATAGTAGCTGTACTAGTATTAGCGAGCGTAGTAGCAGTAAAAGTAGTAGTTGTAGTAGGAGGAGTAGTAGTAGAATAGGTAGTAGCAGTAGTAGAAGTAGTAGGAGTAGTAGAAGTCATAGTAATAATAGTAATAGTTGTAATAGTTGTATTAGTATTAGTTATTGCAAAAGTAGTAATAGTAGTAGAAGTTGTAGTAGTAGCAGTAGTATCAAAGTTAGGGGTAGTAGTAATTCTAGTAGCAGAAGTAATAGTAGGCATAGTTTTAGGAGTAGAGTTGGTGTATGCATAGTAGTATTAGTAGTAGTACTATTAGTAGTATTAGTGGTCGCAGTAGTTGTAGCAAATGGAGTAGTAGTAGTAGTTGTAGTCTTAGTAATTATAGTAGTAGTAGTAGTAGTAGCAGTAGTAGTAGTTGTTGTTGTTGTAGTAGTAGTAGTAGTAGTTGGAGTAGTAGTAGAAGTAGGTGTAGGAGTAGGTCTAGTTGGAGCAGTAGTAATAGTAATAGTAGTAGTAGGAGCAGTAGTAGATGTAGTAGGAGTAGTGGGAGTAGCAATAGAAGTAGTGGTAGAAGTAGTAGTAATAGCAATAGAAGCAGCAATAGTAATAAATGACATAGTAGGTGTTGTGGCTAAAGTAGTAGTAGTAGTAGTGGTGGCGGTGGTGGTGGTGGTAGTAGTAGTCATAGTAGTAGTAGTAGTAGTATTCGTAGTAATAGTTGTAGGAGTAGTACTACTAGTGGTAGCAACAGTAGTAGTAGTAGTAGTATTCGTAGTAATAGGTGTAGCAGTAGTACGAGTGGTAGCAACAGTATTAGTTGTAGTAGTAGCAGTTGTAGTAGTTGTAGTAGTTGTACCAGTAGTAGTAGCAGCAGTAGTAGTAGTAACATTCGAAGTAGTTGTTGTAGTAGTTTTTGTAGTAGTACTAGTTGTAATAGTTGTAGTAGTAGTAGTAGAAGAAGAAGAAGAAGTTGTTGTTGTTGTTATTGTAGCAATGAGAGTAGAAGTAGTAGTAGGAGTAGTAGTCGTTATTGTTGTAGTTGTGGTAGAAGTAGGAGTGGTAGTTGTTGTTGTTGTAGTTGTGGTAGGAGTAGGAGTAGTAGTAGTAGCAGCAGCAATTTTTTTAGTAGTAGCAACAGTAACAGTAGTACTAGCAGCAGTAGTAGTAGTTATTATTGTTGTTTGTGTAGTAGTTGTAGTAGTCATATTAGTAGTAGTAGCAGCTTCAGTCGTAGCAAAACTATAGTCATAGTTGTACTATTGCTACTACTATTACTGCTACTACTACTGTTGTTGCTGCTACTAATACTAATACTACTACTACTACTACTACTATTATTTTGACTACTACTACTACTACTATTATTATTTTGACTACTACAACTACTATGACTACTACTACTTCTACAACAACAACAACGACAACAACAACAATTCCGACAAGTACTACTGCTATAACTAATACTATGACTACTACTACTCCTACAACTACTGACACTGCAACTACTACAACTACTACAGCAACTACTACTACTTGTACTACTACAGCTACTACTACTATTACGACTACTCCGGCAACTACTACTACTACTCTTGCTACTACTAATTCTACTACTACCACAACTACAACTTCTATAGCTACTAATACTACTACCACTACTACAATTTCTATTGCTACTACTACAACTACTTCTACTACTAGTACTACTCCTACTGCTACTACTACTACTACTTCTACTACTCCTTCTTCTACTACTACTACCATTTTTGTGGCTACTGCTACTACTACTGCTACTACTGCTGCTGCTGCTACCCCTACTGCTACTACAGCTACTCCTTCTACTACTTCTACTGCTATTTCTATGATTACGGCTAGTACTATTACTACTACTACTATGATTACTACTACCACTACTACTACTACTACTACTACTGACACTACTTCTACTACTACTATTGCTGCAACTACTCCTACTACAACAACAACAACTACTACTACTACAACTGTTACCACCACCGCTACTACTACTACATCTACTACGAATACTAGTACTATTATTACTGCTACTTCTTCCACCGCTACTACTGCTACAACTGATACTACTCCTGCTACTACTACTACTACTACTACTACAACAACAACCACTACTACTACTGCGACAACAACATCTACTACTACTGCTACTGCTATTAATCCTACACTACTCAAACACTACTCTTACAACTATTACTGTTGCTACTACTACTGCTCCTATTACTACTACTACGACTATTAATACTACTACTACCCTTCCTACTACTACACTACTGCTACTATTGTTGCGACTACTACTTCTACTCCTACTAATAATACTATTACTACAACAACAACTACTACTACTACAACTACAATGGATACTATTGCCACAACTACTGCTACTAGTACTACCACCACTACTACAACTACTCCTATTGCTGCTACAACCACTACTCCTACTACTACTGCTACTACAGCTACAACTACTATTTTTACTACTACTAGTACTACTACTGTCGCGCTACTACTAGTGCTACACTACTACTACAACAACTACTACTAGCACTGCTACTACTTCAACAACTACTACAATTACAACTACTAATACTACTGCTACTACTACTACTACAACAACAACAACTCCTATTACTACTACTACTACAACTCCTACTACTGCTGCTACCACAACTACTATGAGTCCTACTGCTACTAGTAGTATTACAACTATTATTAATACCACTACCAATACAACAACAACAACTACTACTACTACAACTAATACCACCACTTCTACGACTCCTCCTCCAACTACAACAACCTCCACTCCTACAACAAGTACTGCTACTACTACTACTACTATTCCAACACCTACTCCTACTGGTACTCCTCCTACTACTTTTGCTGCTACTTCTTCTACAACTACTATTGCTACTACTACAACTACAAATGCTACTACTAATACGGAAACTACTACTATTGCTACAACAACTACTACTACTATTGTTGGCAGTACTACTACTACAACACTTATCACTACAACAACTACTACTATTTCTTATTCTATTACTACAACTACTCTAATTACTATGACCACTTCTACTATTACGGTGACTGCTACTAGTAATAGTACTAACACCCCAAAAACTTCTACTCCTACTACTACTGCTACTACTACTATGATTGCTACTCCAACTATTACTACTACTCCTAACATTCCTAAGACTTCTACGACTACTACTCCAAGTACTATTACGACTACTACACTCCAAATACTACTACTGCTACTCTACTACTACTATTACGACTAATCCAATGCTACTACTTCCCATACAACTACTACTACAATGACTACTAGTCTTACTAATACTACTACTCCAAACACACCTACTACTACTACTACAACAATTGATACTGCTACTGCTACTGCTACTACTACTGCTGCTGCTGCTGCTGCTACTACTACTACTACTACTGTTGTTGTTGCTGCTGCTACGACAACAACTGCAACTGCTACTGCTGCTGTTACTCCTACTACTCCTACTACTGCTACTACTACTACTACTACTACTACCACCACCACCACCACCACTACTACTACTACTACCACTACTACTACTACTACCACCACTACTAGTACTCCCAAGACTACTACCACATTACTAATTGTACAACTTCCACTAATACAACTACTTCTACTACTGCTACTACTACTCCTACTACTATGTATACAGCCACTACTGAACTACTGTTGTTGTTGTTGCTACTACTACTACTACTATTCCAACTCTTACTCCTACTACTACTACTACTCCTCCTGCTATTGCTATGACTCCTGCTGTAACTCCTCCTCCTACTACTTCTACAACTACTACTAATACTACTACTACTACTACTACTACAAGAACGACAACAACAACTATTGCTACTGCTACTACTGCTACAACTACTGCTACAAACACTACTACTGTTACTACTATTACTGCATTTTATACTACTATGACTACTACTACAATTACTATTGCTGCTACTACTACTTCTGCTGATGCTCCAACTTTGACTACTATTACTAATCCTACTACTGCTACTACTACTACTACAATTACTACAACCACTACAGCAACTACTACTCCTACTGCAACTCCTACTACTTTTACCACTCCTACTACTACCACTACCCCTACTCCAACTTCTACTATCACAGTTACAACTACTATAACTACTACTACTACTGCAGCTACTACTACTATTACTACTACTGCGGCTACTACTACTATTACTATTACAACTATAAGAACTAGTACTACTACGATTACTACAATTCCTGCTACTACCACTACTACTACTAGTACTACTACATCTACTTCTATTCCAACTCCTACTACTAATCTTCCAACTACTACTACTCGTACTACTACTACTCCTAATATTACTACTACTACGACTACTACTATTCCTTCTCCTAATCCAACTCCTACTGCTACTACAACTCCCCCTACAACTTCTACTACAACTACTAGTACTACCACCGCCACGACTACTACAAAAACAACAACAACAATAATAACTACTACTAGCGCAACTACTACTAATACTACTACTACTGCTAACACGGTTAATGCTATGAGTACGACTACTCCAATTAATACCACTACTAGCACTACCACTACTACTACTATTACTACTTCTACTACTACTACTCCCATAACTACAACTCCTACTACTACTCCCACTACAACTCCTCTAATACTACAACTACTTCTACTACTACTTCTACTACAACTCCTACTCCAACTCCTACTGCCACAACAACAACAACTACTACTACTACTACTACCACCACTACTACTACTATTACTACTACTACTTCTACTAATACTACTACTACCACCAACACCAATACTACTATGAGTACTACTACAGCTACTGCTACTACTACTACAACTACTTCTCCTACAACGATTGATATACTTACCAAAACTGCTACTACCAGTACTAGAACTTCTACATCTACTACTACTGCTACAACCAATACTGCAGCCCCTGCTCTTACTACTACAACAACAACTAGCACTACTGCTACCACTACGTGGACAACTACAACTCCTACTACTACTCATACTACGACATCGACTAATACTGCAACTACTACAACTACTGCTGCTACTACTACTACTACTACTTCTTTTACTACTGTTAATGCAACTGCTGCTACTACTAAAACTGCTACTTCTATAACTACTACTTCCACAACTCCTACAACTACAACTACTACCACTACTACTACTCCCACATCGACAACTGCTACTACAACTAGTCCTAGTAGTAGTATTACAACTACTATAACTGCTACTATAACTCCAACTCCTACTTCGACTCCTACTTCTACTTCTACTACTGCCACTACTCCAACTTCAAATCCTACTAATACTCCTGCTACTATAGCGGGGACAACTATTACTACTACTTATGCTACTTCTACAACAACAACAACTACTACTGCTGCTGCTGCTACTGCTGCTGTTGTTGCTACAACTACTACTATGACTAGTACTTCAACTACAACAACTACTACAACTCCTACTCCCACTACTCTTACTACTACTACAACGAATCCTACAATGAATGCTACTGCAACTCCTATTCCAACTACTGCTACTACTACTACTACTACTACAACCACTACTACTACTACAACAACACCAACAACAACAACTACTACTATTACTATACAAATACTCCTACAACTACTCCTACAACTATTCCTACAACAACAACAACAACAACTACTACTACTATTACTATACTATTACTCTTACAACAACAACTACTACTAATATTATAAAACCACTACTCCTACTAATACTACTACTACTACTTTGACTACTACTACTCTTAAAACTCCTACTGCTTCTAGCACTACTCCTCCTACTACTGTTGCTTCTAACACTCCTACAACTTCAACTATAACTCCTACTTGTACTACCACTCCTACTAGTACTACCACTCCTACTACAATCTTACTTGGACTACTACTACTACTAGTACTACTACCATTACCACAAAAATAGCAACTACAACTACTGCTACTATTACTACTACTCCTCCTACTACTACTACTCCTACTACTACTATGACTACTACTACGCCTACGAATACTACAACCCCAAACACTACTTCTACTACTATTACTACTACTACCACTACTCTTACTGCTATTGCTACTACATCTACTACTACTGCTGCTATTACAACTACTTCTACTACTACTACTACTACTACCACCACCACCACCACCACCACCACCACCACCACTACAACTACTACAACTACAATTACTACTACTACTATTACCACAACTCCACCTCCAAATACTAACACTGCTATTACTACTACTCCTACTACTACCACTACTGCTGCTACTATTACTATTACTCCCACTCCAACTCCAACTACAACTCCTACAACTATTCCTATTGCAACTTCTGCTAGTACTACTACGACAACCACTACAACAACAACAGGAACAATAACTACTACTACTACTACTGCTTCTGCTGTTGCTGCAACAACTACTACTATTGCTACTACTTCTACTCCAATTACTCTTATTCTTGCTACTAATACTACTACAACTACTGCTGGTGCTACTATAACTAAAGTTAATACTACTACTATTGCTAATACTACTACTACTACAACTATTACTATTTGTTCTACTACTACTACTCATGCTACCACTACCACTATGACTACTACTACTGTTACTTCTATAAAGACTACTAAAACTACTACTACAATGACTGCTACTACAACTTCTACTACTACAACTACTACTCCTACAACTACTACTTGTACTACTACTCCTCTTGCAACTACTACCACTATGAGTACTACTGCTTCTACTACTACTACTACTACTACTACTAATACTATGACTACTACTACTACTACGAGTAGTCCTACCTCTCCTATTGCTACTCCTACAACTCCAAATACTACTACTACTACTTCTAATACTACTATTCCTACTCCTACCACTACTGCTACTCCTACTACTACTTCTACAACTACTACGACTACAACTTCAATTACTACTACTGCTATGGCAACTACTACTACAACTTCAACAACAACAACAACAACAACAACTACTACTCCAACTACTAGAAAGACGATTACTGCTACGACTTCTTCTGCTACTCCTACTCCTATTAATATCCCTACTACAATTTTGGCTAATACTACTACTATTACAACAATAATTACTACTACTGCAACTTTTAATGCTCGAACTACTACTAACACTACTGTTGCTACTACTATAACTACAACTCCTACTCCTACTACTGCTACTTTTACTGCTGGAACTACTACTAACACTATTGTTGCTACTACTATAACTACAACTCCTACTCCTGCTACTAACACTACTACTACTACAACAATAACAACAACAATGACTACTGCTGCTACTACCGCTGCTCTTGCTCCTACTGCTACTACTACTACTGCCACTACTACTACTACTAGTACTACGATTACTACTGTTACTTGTGTAATTATTACCACAACTATTACTACTGCTATGACTTTTGCTGCTGCTACTACTACTACTATAATTACAACTGTTACTTGCATAATTACAAACACTTCTATTACTACTTCTACTAATACTACTACTACAATTACAATAGTTATTTGCATAATTACAAACACTTCTATTACTACTGCGACTACTACTACTACTACTACTCCTCCTGCTACTATGACTACTTCCACTCCTACCCTGATCCTGCTACTACTTCTACTACTTTGACTCCAACTAGTGCTACTACTACTCTGACTCCAACTTGTACTACTACTACTACTACTACTACTATTACCACTGTTGCTACTACTACTATTGCTACTATTGTTGTTTCTGCTATTGCAGTTGCTGCTACTACTACTACTACTAGTACAACTACTAGTGCAACTACTTGTGTTACTACTACTACAACAACAACAATCATATCTACTACTACTCCTACTTCTGTTACTACTACTCCTACACCAACTCCTACTCCCACTACTTCCACTACTACTTCTACTCCTACTTCTAATACTACTACTACTATTACGCTAACTCCAACTACTACAACACCTACTACTACTACTCCTACTCCAACTGCTCCTCCTCCTCCTACTACTGCTACTACTATTGTTGTTGCTGCTACAACTACTACTGCTACTCCTACTACTACTATGACTACTACTTCTACTGCTGCTACAATTACTACTACTACTACCACCACCACCACCACCATTCCTACTACTATTACTACTACTACTATTACTGCTACTCCTGCTACTACCGCTACTGCTACTACTATTACTACTACTCCTACTCCAACTACAACTTCGACAATTATTCCTATTGTAACTTCTGCTAGTACTATTACTACAACAACAATAATAACAACTACTACTACAGTTGTTGTTGTTGCTGCTGCTGCTGTAACAACTACTACTATTGCGACTACTTCTACTCCTAATACTCCTATTCCTACTACTAATGCTACTACAACTACTACTGCTACTGCAGATACTAAAGTTACTACTACTACTATTGCTACTACTGCTATCACAACTATTTCTACTAGTTCTACTACTAGTACTTATGTTACCACTGCTATGACGACTACTACTACAATGACTGCTGCTACAACTCCTGCTACTACTACCACTATGACTACTACTACTTCTACAGCTACTACTACAACTACTACGGCTACTACTACTACTAATACTGTGACTACTACAACTACTATTACTGCTACTACTACTTCTTCTAATACTTCTATTGCACCTACTACTACTACTACTACCACCACCACCACTACGAGTAATCCTACCACACCAATTGCTACTCCTACCACTCAAAAAACTACTACTACTACTACTACTTGTAATACTACTATTACTACTCCTACCACTACTACTACTACAATAACAGCAACAACAATAGCTACTACTACTACAACTCCAACTACTAGTATGATGATTACTCCTACTACTACTTCTGCTTCTTCTACCCCTACTACTATTCCTACTACAATTTTGGCTAATACTACTACTACAACAACAACAACAACAACTACTACATCAACAACAATTACTACAACTACTGCTACGGCTGGAACTACTACTAACACTACTGTTGCTACCACTACTACTACAAATCCTATTCCTATTACAAACACTACTACTACAATAACAACAACAACTACTACTACTACTACTGCTACTTGTACAGCTGCTGCTCCTACTGCTGCTACTACTACTACTACGGTTACTACTATTTCTTGTATAATTATCATAAATACTATTACTACAGGGACGACTTCTGTTGCTACTACTACTGCTACTACTACTACAATTACAACTATTACTTGCATAATTACAAACACTTCTATTACTACAGTTGCTACTACTTCTAATATTACTACAACCACTAACGCTACTACTTCAGTAACTACTACTACAACAACAACAATCATAACTACTACTACTATTTCTACTACCAATACTACTACTCCAACAACTACTACTACTACTGCTACTAATACTACTACTATGACAACAACTACTATTACTGCTACTTCTACAACTACCTTCACAATAACAACTACTACTACTACTGTTGCCGCTACTACAACTACTGCTACAACTGTGACTACTACTGGTACTACTACTACTACTACTACTAGGGCTACTACTGCTACTTCAAGTATGGCTACCATGGCTACTACTGCTACAACTACTACTACGGCTTCTGCTACTACTATGATTGCAACCACTAATACAACTATCACTGCTACTACTGCTGCTGCTGCTACTACTAATACCACTAGTCTGACAACTACTATGGCTATAACTACTACTATTGCTACTATTTCTATTACTACTTCTACCACTGCTACTACTGCTACTCCTACTATTACTACTACTACAACAACTACAACAAGTATTCCTACTGCAACAACTACTACTATGACTACTGCGGCTACTCTGAGTATTAGGGCAACTAATAGTACTACTACTACTACCATTACTACTACTACTACAAATACTACTACTACTACTACAACTGCTACTGCTACTACTCCTACTACTTTTACTATTA
Source organism: Trichopus zeylanicus subsp. travancoricus (assembly GCA_005019695.1). Taxonomy (NCBI): domain Eukaryota; kingdom Viridiplantae; phylum Streptophyta; class Magnoliopsida; order Dioscoreales; family Dioscoreaceae; genus Trichopus; species Trichopus zeylanicus. The sequence goes on along the minus strand of RXID01010969.1, from coordinate 188,790 downwards.
CTGCTACAACTACTACAGCTATAATGACTATGGCTACTGCAACTACCAATTTTACTACGACTGCAACTACGACTACTATAACTACTAAAACTACAACACTTCTACAACTACTGCAGTTGCCACTACAATGACTACTACTACTACAATTGCTGCTACAACAGTTACCACTACTGCTACTACAACTTTTGCTACTAAAACTACTATCGTTACAACTACTACAACTATTGCTACTACTACTATAGTTACTCTCACTGCTACTGCTATTGCTATTGCTACCATTACTACCACCACCACCACCACTACTACTACTACAACGACCACTACTACTACTGTAGTAGCTCTTACCACTGCTACTACTACTACTACTACAACTATAGCCACAACTGCTTCCGCTTCTTCTACTACTAGTACTACTACTACTATTGCAACTACTACGATTACTGCTGCAACTACAACTATAACAACCACTACGACAACAACTACTATCACCACACCTACAACAACTACCACTACTACTAGTACGATTCCTACTGCTACTACACCTACTACTTCTACTACTATTACTTCTCTTACGACAACTGCAACTGCAACTACAGCTACTACTACTACTACTACAACTGCTGCAATAAATGCTCCTACTGCAACAACCACCACCATTACTACTGTTCTTCTGCTCGTAGTACTACTGCTAATACTACTACCACTGCTACTACTTTTATTGCTAATCTACTACTACAAGTATTACTCCAACTACTACTATTACTATAACAACAACAACTACTACTGTTGCTACTGCTATCACTCCTACTACTACTACTACTTCTACTACTACTACTATACTTACTACTATTGCTACTGCTACTACAGCTATTGCCTCCACTTCAGCTATTGCTACTGCTGCTACTGCTACTCCAACTATGGCTCCTACTATTACTACAACAACAATAATAGCTATTGCTACCACTATAATAGCTACTACTATTGCTGCTACGATTGCTACAATGGCTCCTACTACAATTACTACCAGCAGAACTGCTATTGCTACAAATATTACTACTACTACTATTGCTAAAGCTCCTACTTCTACTACTAAAAATTCTCCTACTACCACTACTTCTGCTACTACTAATGTTGCTATTGCTACCGCTACTACTACTTCCACAACTACTTCTTCTATTACTACTACTACTACTGCATCTGGTACTACTGCTGCTGCTGCTACGACTGCTGCGGCTACTACTGCTACTACTAATGTTGCAAATGCTACTACTACTACTACTACGTCCACTACTACTACTACTACTACTATGACTGCTACTTCTACTATTACTACTACTCCTACTACTACTGCTATTGCTCCTACGACTGCCACTACTACCTCAATTGCTAGAATGGCTACTACTGCTCCAACTACTACTATTGCTACTGCTACTACTACTGCTATAATTATTACAACAACGATAATAATAACTACTACTATAGCTACTACTTCTACTGCTGCTACAATTACTACTCCTGCGACAACTACTACTATTGTTGTTACTACTGCTACTATTGCTACTGTTATGACCACTATGACAACTACTGCTACTCTAACTACTACTCTTGCTACCACCACCACCACCCCTACTACTACTACTAGTGTTACGGCTACTGCTACTACTACTACTACGACTAATACTACTACTACTGCTACAACTACTACCACTACTACTACTACTATTACTACTATAGGTACTAAAAGTACTACTATAACTACCTCTACTACTACTCCTACTGCTACTACTGCGATAACTACTTCTCCAACAACTACTACTACTGCTACTGCAACTACTGCTACAACTGCTGCTAGTGATTGAGCCATGACTACTACTACTAATACTATTAATGCCACAACTACAGTTACCACTGCAACTACTATTACTACTACTGCTACTATTGCTTTTGCTATAATTGCTACTACTCCTACCACTACTACTGCAACAAGAATTACTTCTACTTCTTCTACTACTACTACTATGACTGCTACTACTACTATAACTACTTTTACTCGTACTACTACTACTACTGCTATAAGTACTATTGCTACTTCAGCTACTACAAGAACTACTACTACTACTACTACTACTTCTACTCCTGCTATTACTACTACCACTACTAGTACTACTCCTACTACAACAACAACAACTACTACAACTGCCACTATTGCTAGTGTTGTTACTATTACTGCTACTAATAGTACTACTTCTATAATTGTTTCTATTACTACTGCTACTACTGCTTCTATTGCCGCTACTACGTCTACTACTACAACTGTTGCTACTATTGCCACAATTACTACTAGTACTACTACTACAGCTACTGCTATTACTAATACTTCGGCTACTACGACTACTACTGCTACTACTATAACAACAACAATTGCTACTACTGCTACTACTATTGCTGCTATTGCTACAAGCATAATTACTACCGCTACTAGTACCACTACCGCTACTACTACTTCTACGACTACAGGTGTTGCTACTGCTGCTTCTGCTATTGCTGCTACTACAACTACTACTGTTGCTGTTGCTGTTGCTTCTGCTATTGCTATTACAACAATAACAACAACTACTACTGTTGTTGCTGCTACTCCACCTCCTCCTGCTACTACTGCTCTTATCTGCGGTTACAAGTAGCGGGACGACGACGCCTTGACTCCTTCCGCGCCGCGGCCCTGCCGCCTGCCTCCGACGACGCTACGAAACGACGACGCCGACGACGGACGAGACTAGGACGCTGGCGGCTGCTCCTGGGGCTTTGCTGTTGCTACTACTACTACTACAACTACTACTACTGGTAAAACTACTACTACAACAACAACTGCTGCTGCTACAACAGCTACTACAGCTACAACTTCTTTTCCTACGCCTAATCCTATAGCGGCTACTACTACTACTACGACTAGTACAACTAAAAGTACTCCTGGTGCTACTGTCGCTACTCCTACTACTACAACTACTTTTGGTATATCTACCAGTACATAAAAAACAACAACAACTACCACTACTACAAGTACTCTTACTGCCACTGTTGCAGCTACTTTTACTACTACTACTAGTACTACAACTTCTTCTACAACTACTACTTTTACTATTGCTATTACTACAACTTCTACTACTAGTACTACAGTGACTTCTACTACTATCACTCCCATTATAACTTCTACTACTACTACAACAGCTACTACTACTATAGCTACTACTATGGCTACTACTACTACTACTACTACTACTACTACTACTACTACTCCAACCCCAACTAGAACTCCTACAGCTGCTGCTGCTGCTACTACTACTACTACTACTACTACTACTACTACTACTACTACTACAACTACTACTACTACTACTACTACTACTACGACTACTACTACTGGTACAACTACTACAACAATAACTACTACTATGACAACAGCTACTACAGCTACAACTGCTTTTCCTACGCCTACTCCTACAGTAGCTCCTACTACTACTACGACTAGTACAACTAAAAGTACTCCTGGTGTTGCAGCTGGTGCTACTGCCGCTACTCCTACTACTACAACTACTTCTACTACATCTACTAGTACATAGAAAATAACAGCAACTACGACTAGAAGTACCCTTGCTGCCACCGTTGCAGCTACTCTTACTACTACTACTACAACTGCTACTACTACTGCTACCACTTGTTGTATAGCTACTACTTTTACTATTACTATTACTACAACTTCTGCTACTACTACTACAATAACTTATACTACTATAACTCCCACTACGACTTCTACTACTACTACTACAGCTACTACTACTATAGCTGCTACTATGGTTACTACTACTACCACTCCTCCTCCTCCTCCTCCTCCACCTCCTCCTACTACTACTACTACTACTACAACTGCTACTACAACTACTACTACTACTACTACTGCTCCTACTCCTACTCCAACTCCTATAGCAACTACTACTCCGAATCAAACTCCTACAGTCACTTCTACTACTACTACTACTCCTACTCCAACCCCAACTAGAACTCCTACAGCTGCTACTACTACTACTATTACCGCTGCTACTACTACTAGTACTACTACTACTATCACCACCGCTACTAGTACTACTACTACCACTACTACGACATTACTAATTGTACAACTTCCGCTAATACAACTACTTCTACGATTGCTACTACTACTCCTACTACTATGTATACTACCACTACTACACTACTATTGTTGCTGCTACTACTACCGCTGTTGCTGCTACTACTACTACTACTATTAGTCCAACTCCTACAGCCACTTCTACTACTACTACTCCTACTCCAACCCCAATTAAAACTCCAATAGCTGCTAGTAATACTACTAGTATTACTACTACTACTACTACTACTACTACTACTACTACTACTACATCAACTCCTACAACAACTCCTACTACTACTCCTAATACGACTCCAACAACTACTACTACCACTATTACTTGTACTACTAATGCTACTACTATTACTACTAGTACTTCTACTACTACTACTAATACAAATAGTACTCCTACTGCTACTACTACTCCTACTACGACTATAAATACTACTACTACAACAACTACTACTACTACTACTACTGTTACTACTAGTTCCTTGACTACTACTAGTGCTACTACAACTACTACTACTTTAACTACTTTTATAACTACTATTACAACTATGACAAGTGCTACAGCTACCACTACTACTGCTACTACTAATACTCCTACTAATACCACTACTCTTGCTCCTATTACTACAACTTCTCCAACTACTACTATTACCATTACTACTACTACTACCACTACCATTACTACAACAGCTACTATTGCTGCTGCTGCTGCTGCTGCTTATACAATAACTACTACTACGACCACTACTATAACTTCCACTTCTACTACTGCTACTATTTCAACTCCTACAGCTACTGCTATTACTGCTACTAGTACTAATGATCCAGCTACTACTTCTACTACTATTCCTACTACTACTACTACTTCCGCTCCAACTGCTCTGATTCCTACTCCTATTACTACTACTACCACTACTACTACTATTCCTACTCCTACACCTATTACTGCTACTTCTACTACTACTCCTCCAACTACTACTGCAGCAAATACGACACCTACTCCAACCCCTTCCGCTACTACAACTCGAACTACTACTACTGCCCCCACTCAAATGACAATTACACCTATTACTGCCCCTACTCCTACTCCTCCTGCAACCACAACTACTATTACAGCTACTCCTACTACTACTTGGACAACAACAACAACTACTAATACTACTATTATTACTCCCCCAACTTCTACTACTGCGATGACTACTATCACTACTACTACTATTGCCGCTGCTACTACTGCTACTACTACTACGACTACTACTTCTATTACTACAACTAGTACTGCTACTACTACTACTACTACTACTACTACTACTACTACCACAACTACCACTACTACTACTTTTGTAACTTGAGCAATTGTTACAACTACTACTTCTACAGCAGGTTATTACTACAAATAACACTAACCCTACTACTGCTGCTGCAACTACTACTTATACTACTATTGCTACTACTGCTACCACTACTACAATAACTACTACTGCAACAACAACTACTATTGCTACTGCTATTGGTACTACTACTACTACTCCTGCTGCTGCTGCTACTAGTACTGGTACTATTACTACAGGTACTACTTGTACTACTACTGTTGCAACTTCCACTACTACTTTTGCTACTACTACTACAACTAGTGCTACCATTAGTACTGCAACTACTACTATTACTACTTCTACAATTACTACTACTGCTATTACAGTAACTACTACTGCCATTACTGCTATTGCTACCACAACAACTACTGCTACTACTACTCCTCCTTCTCCTACTATTACTACTAGCTTACTACTACTACTGCTACTACATCTACTACTGCACCTACTCCTACTACTACTACTATTACTACCACTTATAATACTTCTCCAACAACCACTACTACTACCAATACTAAGACTACAAGTAGCACAACTACTACTACTACAACCATTTCTACTGCTGGTATAATGACTACTATTTGTATTACTACTATGACTACTACTTTTGTTGCAACTGCTACTACTACTACTACTTTTCCTCATACTACTACAACTGCTACTGCTATTACTACTGCTACTGCTTCTATCATACTTCTCCAACTACAACTACTGCTGCTACTACAACTACTACTACTATTATTGCTACTACTACTACTTTTAAAACTATTGCTAATACTACTATTACTACTACTACTAATATAGCAACAGCTTCTACTACCAATACTACTATGACTGCAACAACAACAATAACAACAACAACTACCACAACTACTACTTCTACTATTATTGCCGCTACTGCTACTACTACTACTACTCCACCTATAATAGCTACCACAACTACTACTATTACTTCTACAACTTCTACTACTTGTACTACTAGTACTACTATAGCTACTACTATCGCTACTACTACTGCAACTACTACTGCTAGAATGGCTACTACTGCTATGACTGCTACCACTACTACTACTGCAACTCCTGCTACTACTACTACAACTATTACTTCTACTAGTATTCAAACTACTTCTACTTCTATTACTACTACTTCTCCTACTACTACTACTTATTGTACGACAACTGCTCCTACTGCAATTTGCACTACTTCTGGTACTAACACTACAAGTACTATGACTACTAGTACAATTGCTACTACTACCACTAGAACTACTACTACGACAATGGTTGCTATGGCTACTACTACTATAGGTACTTCTATTACTCCTACTACTGCCAGTACTCATGCTACCACTACTACTATACTACTACTTCTACTGTTGCTATTACTCGTATGACTGCAACTACTACTACTGCTGCTACTACGATAATAACTACTACTACTGCTATGACTACTACAACAACTACCACTATTACAGCTACTGCTACTACTGCCACTACTACTACAGATACTACTATTACTGCCACTACTACACCTACTACTACTCTAGCTGCTGCTACTACTGGTACAATAGCAACAACAATAACAACAACTACTACTACTGTCATTACTGCTACTCCGACTACTACCGTTACCATAGCAACTGCTACAACTACTACCATTACTACTGCTGTTACAACGACTACTACTTGTACAACTACTATGACTACTACTTGTGCTACTCCTGCTACTAGTACTACTTCTCCTCCAACTATTACAACTTCTGCTCCTACTACTACAGCTGCTACTACTACTCTACTTCTCCAACTACAACTACTACTGCTACTACTACTACTACTCCTCCTCCTCCTACTGTCATTACTACGATTACAGCAACTACTACTACTAAAACTATTTCTATTACTACTATTACTATTGCTGCTAATACAACTACCACTACTACTACTACAACTTCTAAAACTACTGCCCCTACAATAATAACTACTACTGCTACAATTGCTACTACTGCAGCTACTAGTTCTACTACTACTATTACTACTACTACTTCAACTGCTACTACTGCTACTACCACTGCTACTACTACTACTACTATTATAGCTGCTGCTAATACTACTACTACTACTACTAATACTACTACTACTGCCGCTACTGCTACTTTTACTACTACTGCAACGACTACTATGACAACTACTTCTACTACAGCAATAACAACAACTACTACTCCTAGTGCTACCACTTCTACTACTAGTACTACTTCTCCTACTGCTACTACTAGTACTACTCATGCTACTTCTCCTGCTACCACTGCTGCTTCTACTACTACTAATACTACTAATATTACTACTTCAGCTTCTTCAACTACAACTATTGCTAATACTACTACTACTACTACTACCAAAACTACTACTTCCACTATTATTGCAGCTATTGCTACAACTACTACAACAAGTCCTACTCCTACTACAGCTACTACAACTACTACTATTACTTCTCCAACTTCTACTACTACTACAACAACTACTACTGCTACTACTACCGCTACTGCAGCTTCAACTATTACCGCTACAATGGCAACTACTGTTACTACTACAACGGCTACTAATACTAGTACCACAATGGCTACTACAAATACTGCTATAGCGACTACTACTTCTACAATGGCTACAACTATTATTGCCGCCAAAACTGCTACAACCGCTACTACTATTACTTCTACTATTATTAGAACTACTACTACTTCTCCAACTACTACTACTTATTGCACTACTACTGCTCCTTCTACAGCTTGCACTACTTCTACTACTACCATGACTACTAGTAGTACTACTACAAGCACCACTACTACAAGTACAACTGCTACTGCTACCACTACTAGAACTACTACTACTATAACTGCAACTTCGGTTACTACTACTGGCACTACAACTGCTTCTGCTACTGCCATTGCTCTTGCTACTACTACTATAATTACTACTACCACCACCACCACCACCACCACTACTACTGCTACTACTACTACTATTAGTTCTGCTACTACTGTTACTACTGCAACTGCTCCAACTACTATTTCTACTATTATAGCTGCTGCTGCTGCTTCTACTATTACTACTGCTACTACTGTTGCTGCTACTACGACTACTACTACTACTACTATTGCTACTGCTGCTACTACTACTTTTCATGCTACTGCTACTACGGTTAATACAATAGCTACTACTACTGCTGCAACTACTGCTACTACTACTACCACTACTATTATTGCTACTGCTACTGCTACTCCTATTACTACTACAACTATAACTACAGCAACAACAAATACTACTGCTGCAACTACTACACCTATCACTACTACTACTCCTCCTCCTCCTATCACTACCAGTACTACTATTAATACTCCTAGTGCTACTACTACAACTACTAGTATAATTACTACTACTACTACAACTAGTATTTCTAATGCTACTACTATTACAAATACTATTGATAATACTACAACTACTTCTATTACTACTACTACTACTATTATTACTGTTGCTACTACATCTACTACTAGTAATACTACTACTATTATAATTACTATTGATACTACAACTTCTACTGCTATTAATACTACTACTAGTACAACAGCAACTACTACTACACCTAGTACAACTGCTACTACTACTCTGACCTCTATCCCAACACCTACTACTACAATGACTACTGCGACAACTGCAATAACAACTATTACTAGTACAAAAACTACTACTACTATTAGTACTAGTACAACTGCTACTAGTGCTACTAGTACCATTTCTACTATTACTACTGCTACGACAACTGCTACTACTACTATTGCGACTAATGCTACTACTACTATAACAACTACAACTACTACTACTACTACTTCCACTAGTCCTACTGCTACTGCTACTACGACTACTTCCATAATTGCTACTACTACTACTAATACTACTGTCAATGCTGGTACAACTACTATTACTACAACAACAACTACTACCACTGTTGCCGCTACTATTACTACTAGTACATCTACAACAAAAACTACTACTCCAACGACTACTACTGCTGCCGCTACTATTACTACTACTACTTCTACAACAAAAACTACTACTCCAACTACTACTTTGATTACTACTACTACTATTATTGCTACTACAACTACTACTACTCCTAATACTAATACTACTACAACTACTACTACTACTACATGCACTCATACTCCTACTGCTTCTCCTACCACTACTCCTGCTAAGACTACTACTACCACTACTACTACAATAACAACAACTACTACTATTGCTACTATTGTTGTTGCTGCTACTACTACTACTATTACAACTGCTACTGCTGCAAATACAACTACTCCTACGATTACAACTACTACTATTACAACTGCTACTAGTACTACTACTACTACTGTTGCTGCTACTACTGCTGCTGCTGCCACCGCTGCTACTGCTACTACTAAACTACTACTAGCACAACAACAACTACTACTATTGGTACTACTACCACTGCTATTGCTGCTACTCCTACTACTACTACTTGTACTACTACTATTACTACTACAACAACAACTACTACTACTGCTGCTGCTACTACTGTTGCTCCTGGTGCTACTATTATAACTACTACAACAACTACTACTGCAACTATTCATGCTACTACAATTGCCAAGACCACTACTACTACTACTACTGCCACTACTAGTATTGCTGCTACTACTACTTCTACCACTATCGCTACAACAATGACTACTACAACATCTACACTTCTACTACTACCACTATTACTACACCACTACTGCCACTACTACTATTGGTACTAATTCTAGTCCTGCAAGTACTACCATTACTACTACCAATACTACTACTACTAATACGACTACAACTACTCCTACCACTACTACTACTATTACTACTGCTGCTACTACTACTAATACTACTACTACTACTACTCCTCCTCCTCCTATTACTTCTTCTACTCTTGCTACTATTACTACAACTATAACTATAACTAGTGCGACAACTTCTACTACTACTACTACTACTACAACTACTACTAGTACAATTGCAACAACAACAATTACTACTACTACTACCACTACTATTGATCCTCGGCCTACTACTACAACTTCTGTCACTACTACTAATACTACTACTACTACTACTCCTCCTAATCCAACTCCTACTCCTACTACTATTTCTTCTACTACTTCTGCCACTACTACTACCACTATAAATTCTACTTCTACTACCACTACTACTACTAAAGCTGCTGCGGCTGCGGCTGCAACTATGATTACAGCTATTAGTACTACTATTCTTGCTACTACTTCTACTACTACTACTTACCTTGGTGCTACTACTACTTCTACTAGTACTATTACTACTACTACTACTACCACTACTAGTACTTCTATTGCTACTACTACTTCTACTAGTACTATTACTACTACTACTACTACCACTACTAGTACTTCTATTGCTACGACTACTTCTACTACAACTAGTCCTACTACTGCTACTACTGTGACTACTACTACAACTACTACTACTAAAATGACTACTACTTCAACTACTACGACAGCTATTACTAGTACAACACTACTAGTACAAATACTGCTACTAGTATTACTACTACTCTAACAACTATAAATACTACTACTACTCCTACTACTTCTAATACAACAACTACTGCTCCTGCTACTACACTACTGCGAGTACTACAACTATTACAACTACTCCTACTGCTATTGCTGCTACTACAACTTCCACTACTTCTACTACTTCTTCAATTACTACTACTACTAATGTTGCTTCTACTTCAACTACTACTACTACTACCACATCTACTACTAGTCCAACTACAACAACTACTACTTCTCCTTCGGCTATTAATACTACTTCTAGTAATAGTACTGTTGCTATTACTTTTTCTACTACTACTACTACTGCTGCTACAACTTCTACTACTACTGCTGCTACAACTTCTACTACTACTTCTGCTACAACTACAACTACTAGTGCAACTACTACTACTACTACAACTTCTCCAAATACTACTACTATTAGCACTACTTCTACTCCAACTACTACTCCTACTAGTAGTACTACTACTTCTACTACTTCTACAATTAGTACTACTACTACGGCTACTACTACTGTTGTTGTTGCTACTACTACTGCTTCTACTACTACTATTACTACCACTGCAACTGCTACTCTTTCCACTACTACTGCTGCACTACTATTGGTTCTACAATTGATAGTGCTATTGCTACAACTACTACTACTGTGGCTACTAATACTACTATTACTAATGCTACTACTGCTACTATGGCAACTATTTCTACTACTACTACTCCTACTCCAATTACTTCTGCTAATGCTTCTACTAGTACAACTACTGCTACTACTACTTCTACTACAACTAATACTACTACTGCTGCTACTACTGCTATCGCTACTACTATTACTACTACTGCTACAACTACTATGACTACTTCCCCTACTATTGTTGCAATTGCTACACTTCTGCTACTACTCGTACTGTTACTAGAACCACTGCTACTACTTCTACAGCTTCTACTACAACTACTACTAGTACCGCTGCTACTACTTCTAGTAGTAGTAGTACTACTACTACTATTACCACTACTGCTACTACTATTACTACTACTACTACTGCCACTACTGCTACTACCACTAATACTTAAACTCTAGCTATGGTGGCTACTCAAACTACTACTACTAATGCAACTACTATTGTTGGTGTTGCTGCTGCTACTACAACTACGGCAACTATTTCTAATACTATTGCTACTACTCCTGCTACTACATCTTCTACTGCTTCTACTAGTACAACCACAACTGTTGTTACAGCTACTATCGCTATTACTGCTACAGCAACTACTACTATTACGACTACTGCTGCTACTACTTCTTCTCGTGCTAGTGCCACTATAACCATTCCTGCTGCTACAACAACTACTACTATTACTATTAGTAGTACAACCACTACAACTACTACTACTCCAACAACTACAGCTGCTACTATTATTGATACAGTTAGAACTACGGCTACTACTACTACTACTACTACTACTACAACTGCTACTACACCCACTGCTACTATTGCTACTACTTCTACTACAACTACTGCTTCTAGTAGTATTACTACAGCCACTACTACTACTACTATACAACTTCTACAACTGTTGTTGCTGCTGCTACCACTACGACTGCTACTACTACAGTTGTTGTTGCTGTTGCTGCTACAACTACTACTACTATGACAACTGTGGCTACTACCACCGATAATACTACTACTTTCGCAACTACTATTACTACTCCAGATGCTACTACTACTGCTACTGCTGCTACTACTGCCACAAGAGCTACTATAGTGACTACTACTACTATTACTAGTACTAATATTTCTGCTACTACAAGAAGTACTACTATTGTTGTTGCTCCTACGACAACTTCTAATATAGCAACTACTACCACTGTTACTGTTGCAGCTAATATTGCTACTACTGCTACTACTGCTACTACTTCTCCTACTAGTACTACTAATGTTAATACTACTACTACAATTGTGACTAAGACTACCAGTACTATCACTACTATCAGTACTATAGCCGCAGCTGCAACTGCTGCTACTACTGTTGGTACAACTACAACAACAACTACTACACTGGCTACAACTACTGCTTCACTGCAAATACTACTACTACCCCAACTACTACTACTGCTACTACGGCTGCTACTGCTATTACTACAACTACATCTACAACTTCTTCTACTACTATTGCTGCTACGACTACAACTACTTCCACTACTACTACTATTTCTTCTTTTTCTTCTACTACTACAGCTGCTGCTACTACTCTAGATAGTACTACTACTACTACTACTACTCATGTTGTTGCTTCCCCTGCTACAACTACTGCTGCTACTACTACTACAACAACTACAACTACTACTACTACTAATATGGCTACTACTGCTATGGCTACTACAATTACTATTACTGTGGCTACTTCTGCTAATACTACTACTGATATTATTATTAGTTCTGCCATTGCTGCAACTACAGCTACTATTACTCCTACCATTGGTACTATTATTGCAACCTCTACTACTTCAGCTACTACTACTGCTACTACTTCTGCCGCTACTACTGCTACCACTACTATTAGTACTATAATTGCGACTACTACTCCTGCAGCTATTAATGCTACTACTACTAGTACTTCTACTACTGCTACTATTGCTACTACGACTACTGTTGTTGCAAATTATACTACTACTTTAGCTACTACTACAACTACAACTACAACCACTCCAAATACAATAACTCCAAGCACTACTCCTTCTCAAATCCTACTCCTAGTACTACTACTACTACTCCAACTACTTCCACTACTACTACTGCAGGTACTATTACTACTACTACTACCACAACTCCTACAATAATTACTAAAACTACTACTATGACTACTACTGTTACTGCTACTAATACTACTATTACCACTTCACTACTTCTGCTGCTACTCTTACTACTGCTACTACTACTACCACTACTACTGCTACCGCTACTAATACTACTACCACTACTGCTACTACAATAACTGCAACTACAACTCCGATTATTACTACCACTATTACAACTAGTACTACTACCGCTACTAGCACGGCTGATGTTGCAGCTGTTACTACTACTATTGCTTCTACTACTATTAAAACTAGCACTACTACTACTACTACTACGGCTTCCACAACTCCTACTACTACTAATACCACAAAGGCTACTACTACTATAGCTACTACACTACTACTAATGCTGCTACTACTACTACATATACTACTACTACCATTCCTACTACTACAACTACAACAACAACAACAACTACTACTACTCCTCCTCCTCCTACTACTACAACTAGTAGCACTACTACAGCAAGTTCTAGTACTACTACTACTACTACTACTACTACTACTACTAGCACTACAACTATTAGTTCTAGTACTACTACTACAACTGCTACATTAACAGCAACAACAACAACAACAACAACAACTACTACTACTACTACTAGCACTACAACAGCTAGTTCTACTACTATAACTACTACTACCAGCACAACAACTACTAGTTCTAGTACTACTACTACCTCAACTACAACTACAACTACTACTACAACTAATACTACTACTACTACTACTACTACTACTACTACTACTACTACTACTACTATAACTACCTCTACTCATAATGCTACAACAACAACTACTGCTACAACTTCTACTTGCTACAACTAGTCTACTACTACTACCACTAATACGACTACCTAGTACTACTACTCGAACTACTACAACTAGGCTGCACTACTACTCTTGCAACTACAGCTACTACTACTCTTACTACCACTACTATTAGTACTACTATTACTTCTACTAGTACAACTACTACTACTAGCATTACTACTACAACAACAACTGCTACTATTACTTCATTGTTACTACTACTACTACTACTAGTCCTACTACTATTGCTACTACTAATATTGCTACTACTACTACTACTACTACTACTACTACTATTGCTACTACTACTACTTCCAGGACTGCTACTATTGCTTCGATTACTAGTACTATCACTACTACCGCTTCTATTATTATAACTACTACTACTACTACTACTACTACTACTACTGCAACTACTACTCCTACTCTTGCAATTACTACTGCAACTACTGCTGCTGCTACTACCACTACGACTATTGCCACTACTGTTACTTCTTCAACTACTATTACAACAACAACTGCTGCTACCTCTATTGCTACTCCTACTACTCCTCTTCCTCCTCCTCCTCCTTCTCCTACTACTACTACTATTACAACTACTGCTGCTCTTACTATTACCACTACTACTACACCTACTCCTAATACTACTACAACTTGTACAATTACTACTACTACTGCTACATCTCTTTATACTACTACTACAATAACTAGTATTGCCACTACTACTACTACTACTACTACTACTACTACTACAACTATTGCTACAAAAGTTACTACTGCTGCCTTTGCAACAGCTACAACCCTATACTACTACTACAACAACTACAACTATCACTAAGACTACTAGTACTACTGTAGCCACTAGTACTCCTACTCCTACTACTAATACAAGTACAGCGGCTACTAATGCTACTACTAGTACCACTGCTACTAATACTACCCACACACCAACTCCTCCTCCTAATACTACACCTACTATTACTTCTACTATTAGAATTACTACTACCCCTATTACTGTCGCTGCTACTACTACTACTACTATTGCTACTACTACTACTTCTACTACTAGTACTACTTCTGCTACTACTACTACAGCTACGACTACTATAACAACTACTACTACTATTACTACTACTACTACTTCTATTACTACTACTACTTCTGCTACTGCTACTACTACTACTTCTACAATTAGTACAACCACCACACCTATTGCTACTAATACTACTACTGCTGCTACTACTACTACTACTACTAATATTACTATTACTATTGCTACAACAACTTCTACTACCATTACTACTTGACAACTACTACTCCTACTACTTCTCTTACTACTGCTACTATTACTTCTATTGCAACTACCATTGCTATTACTACCACTACGCCTTCTACTACTACTACTGCTGCTGCTCCTACTACTACTATTACTTCTTGTACTACTACTACTACAGCTAATACTTCTATTGCTACTACTAATCCGACTAATACAGTGACTACTCCTACTACTACTCCTATTGCTACTATAGCTACTATTTCTATTGCTACTTCTACTACTCATACTAATACTACTACTACTCCAACGACTACTCCTATTGCTACTTCTGCTACCCCTGCTCCTACTACTACCCCTATTCAGACACCAACACATATTACAATAATTATTGCTACTAGTAAAACTACTACTACTACTACTTGTACTACTACTACTACAATGACTACTACAACTACTTCTACTACTGGTACTACTACTACTACTACTACTACTACTACTACAAATTCTTCTACTACTTCTGCTACTACTACTATTACTCGTACTGCAACTACTACAACAATAATTACTACTATTGTTAACGTTGTAGTTGTAAAACCTATTACTACTACTATGACTATAGCTATGACTACTACTAGTACTACTACGAGTACTTCAACTACAACTCTGGCTAGTACTTCACCAATTATGAATGGATTTACTACTAATACAACCACTTCCACTACTAATACTTCAACTACTACTACTACTACTGCTGCTGCTACTACTACTATTGCGACTTCCTCTGCTACTACTAATACTATTACTGTGACTACTACAAGTACTATTACTATAACTATTACTTCTCCTCCTACTATTGTCGCAACTACTACTACAACTACTGCTGCTACTACTAGTAATAATTTTGTTGCTACTACTACTACTGCTACTCCTATTCCTCCTACTAATACTACTAATACTACTTCTCCAACATAACTACTAATGCTACAACGGCTATGACAACTAATGGTACTACTAGAACTACTACTACTACTACTACTACTACTACTACTACTACTTCTACTACTACTACTACAAATAGTACTACTAATACTACTGCTCCAACTCTACTACTACTACTACTACTACTACTACTACTACTACTACTACGACGATGACTACTACTACTACTACTTCAACTACTACTACTACTACTACTACTACTACTACTACTACTACTACTACTAATACTATTACTACTACTACTACTACTACTACAACTACAACTACTACTACTACCACCACTACTGCTACTACTACTGCTACTACTAATACGACTACTACTGCGTCTACTACTTCTACCGCTACTACTCCTGGTACTACAACCATTATGACTGCAAACAGTACTACTATTGCTACTACAACAACAACAACTACTCCTGCCACTACTACTGCTACAACTACTGCAACTACTATTGCTACTATCATTGCTACTTCTACTACTACTGCTAATACTACTTATACTACTAATATTCTTGTTACTACTACTACTATGACTATTACTACCTATGCTATTGCTACTATTACTACTACTACTATTACTGCTACTACTGCTTCTATAACTACTACCTCTACTACTGCTACAACTGCTCCTACTACTAGTATTGCTGCTACTACTGCTGCTACTTCTGCTACTTCTGCTACTATTATTTCACTACTTCCAGTACTGCTACTATTACTACTCTTGTAACTACTACTAATGCCACTGCTACTGTCGCTACTACTACTACTACAACTGCTATTGTTACTGCTACTAATACTACTGTTGTTACCACTATGGTTGCTGCTTCCGTGACCACCACTACTACAGCTACTACTGCTACTGCTATTGTCGTTGTGGCTAGTGCTGCTACTACTGCTTCTTCAGCTATTACTTCTACTACTACTTCTGCTACTGCTGCTACTTCAGCTGCTACTACTACTACTGTTGTCGTTGCTACTATAACATTTACTACTACTTTTGCTACTATGAATACTACTTTTACCTCTGTAGCTACTACTACTACTACTACAATAGCTACTACTACTAGTGCTTGTACAAGTACTATTACTTCTCGTATTGCGACTACTATTATTGTTGCAACAACTACCACTACTCCTCCTACTATTACTACTACTGCTATTACTACTACTTCTGCCACTATTACTAATGATTCTACTACTACTGCAACTAGCACAACTATTATTACTTATACTAGTACCACTACTACTACTACGGCTACCATTTCTATTTCTACTACTACTGCTGCTGCTACTACTGTTGTAATATTCGTTACTACTCGTATAATTCCTACTACTACTGCAACTACTACAGCTATTGCTACTACTACCGCTACTACTAATGCTACTTTTGGTATTACTACAACAACTACTACTACCACTACTGCTGCTTCTACTGCTATTATTACTGCTATTGCTACAACTTCAGCTACTACTACTATTACTGTTACTACTACTTCTATGGCTACTACTACTGAGGATACTAATACTACCACCACCACAACTAGTACTACTATCACTGCTGTTGCGCATGCTGCTACTACAATACGTACTTCAGCTACTACTACTACTGCAACTACTTCTGCTGCTACTTTGAATACTACTTCAACTACTCCTACAACTACTACTTCAGCAACTACTACAATTGCTACAACAACTACTACTAATACTGTAGCTAATACTACACCTGCAACTACTACAGCTCTACTTTTACTGCTACTTCTACTCTTACTACAACTACTAGTACTGTAACTACTACTGTTGCTACTACTACTACTACTCCAACTAGTACTCCAACTACTGCTGCTACAAATAAAACTTCTACTATTACTTCCAATACTACTACTGTAGCTACTACTACTACTACTACCCCAACTACTATTGGTACTACTACTAACCCTAGTAATGCCACTATTGCTATTACTAATACTACCCCAACTACTACTTCTACTTCTGATACTACTTCTACTACTGATACTACTACTACTACTGCTACTACCACTATGACTACTATTACTACTACTACTAGCACAATGACTACCACTGCTACTACTACTACTACTTCTTCTCCTACTACAACCACCTCTACAACAACAACAACTACTACTAATACTACTATTACTAATACTCATACTACTACTACAATGAGTACTGTTATTGCTAGTACTATTCCTACTACTACTGCTACTTTTCCTACTACTATTACTACTATGACTATGTATGCTAAAACAACTACTCCCACCCCTACTAACACTACTACTGCTACTATTACAATTGCTACAACTAGTATTACTACTACTAGTACTATTACTACTATTACTACTATGACTACTACTACTACTTCTACTACTATCTTTGCTATTACTAATACTGCTAATTTTGCTATTACTCCTAATAGTAGTAGTAGTTTTTGTTTTTTTTATTCTTGTTGTTGTTCTTATTGTACTAGCAATAGTAAGAGCAATAGTAGTAGTAGTAGTCACAGCAGTAGTAACAATAGCAACAACAACACTAGCAATGGCAGAAGTAGCGGTAGTTGTTATAGTTGTGGTAGTAGTATTAGCATTAGTAGTATTAGTGGTGGTAGTAGTACTAGTTATAGTAGTAGTAGTCATAGTTGCAGTAGTAGTAGAAGTTACAGTAGTCATAGTAGAAGTTGTAGTGGCAGTGCTAGTAGGAAAATCTGTAGTAGATGTAGTAGTAGTAGCAGTAGTAGTATTAGTAGTTGTAGTTGTAGTAGTAGCAATAGTTGTGGCAGTAGTATCATTAGCAGTAGTAGTAGTTAGTAGTAGTAGTAATAGTAGCCATAGTCATAATAGTAGCAGTAGCAATTGTAGAGGTAGTAGTAGTAGTAGTTTGCAGTAGCATTAGTTGTTGTAGTAGTGGTAGTAGCAATAGCAGCAGTAGTAGCAGTAGTAGTAATAGTAGTATTAGTTAGTAGTAGTAGTCATAGCAGTAGTAGTAGCAGTAGTAGTTGTAGCATAGGTGGTAGCAGTAGATGTTACAGCAGTAGTAGTAGTAGCAATCATAGTAGTAGTAGTAGCAATATTAGTAGCATTTGCAGTAGCTATAGCAGCAACAACAGTAGTAATAGTAGTAGTAGCAGTAGTAGAAGTAGCAGCAGTAGTAGTAACAATAGTGGTAGAATTAGTAGTAGTAGTAGTAGTAGCAGCCGTAGTAGTAGTAGTAGTAGTAGTAGTAGCAGCAATAGTAGTAGTTATAGTAGTAGTTGTTGTTGTAGTAGCAATAGTAGTAGCAGTAGCAGTAGCAATAGTTATTGAAGTTGTAGTTGAATTTGTAGTAGTAATAGTAGTAGCAGCAGCTATAGTAGTAGTACTAGCATAAGTAGTAGTAGTAGTAGTAGTATTAGTAGTAGTAGTAATAGTAGTAGACATAATTGTAGCAGCAGCAGTAGTAATAGCAGTATGAGTAGTAGTAGTAGTAGTAGGAGGAGGAGGAGGAGGAAGAGTAGTAGTAGTAGTAGTAGCAGCACATTAGCAGCATTAGTAGTAGTGATAGTACTAGTTGGGGTAGTAGTAGTTGTCATAGCGGTAGTAGAAGTAGTAGGGTGGTTGTAGTTTTAGTAGCTATAGTAGTGGTGGGAGCACCAGTAGCAACAGTAGCAGTAGGAGCAATAGTTGTAGCAGAAGTAGTAGCAGGAGTATTAGTAGTAGTAGTACCCGTCGTGGCAGAAGCAACAGTAGTAGTAGTAGTAGTAGTAGCAGAAGTAGTAGTAGTAGTACTAGCTGAAGTATTGGGAATATGAGAAGTGGTAGTGATAGCTGTAGTAGTAGTAGAGGTAGCAGTAGCTATAGTAGTAGTAGAAGTATTAGTAGCAACGGTTGTTGTAGCAAAAGAAGTAGTAATAGAATTATCAATAGTAGTCACTGTTGTAGCCTTAGCAGTGGTAGTAGTAGTATGAAATGTAGCAGTTGTGGCAGTTGCAGCAGTTGAACTAGTAGTAGTGGTAGTAGTAGTAGCGGTAGGAGCAGTAGCAACAACAGTAGTAGCAGTAGTAGTGGCAATAGAAGATATAGTGTTGAAGTAGTAGTCATAGTGGTCGTAGTCACAATAGTGGTACTAGCAATAGTAGTAGTAGTACAAGTAGTTGTAGTAGTAGTTTTAGAAGAACTAGTAGTTGTAGTTGTAGTTGTAACAGCAGTATTATCAGGTGTTGTAGTAGAAGTGGCAGTAGTAGCAGCGATAGAAGCAGCAGTAGTAGTAGTTGTAGTAGTAGTAGTAGTAGGATGAGGAGGAGGAGGAGTAGCAGTAGCAGAATTAGAAGTAGTAGCTGTAGGAGCAGTAGAAGACATAGCACTAGAAGTAGTATTTGTGGTTGTTGTAGTTGTATTACGACTAGTAGTCATAGAAGTTGTAGTTGTTGTTGTTCTTATTGTTGTTGTAGTAGTAGCAATAGGAGTATTGGTAGAAGTAGTATCAGCTCTAGCAAAAGTAGTAGTAGTAGTAGCAACTATTGCAGTAGTAGTAGGAGTAGTACTAGTAGCAGTAGCAGTAGGAGGAGTAGTAGTAGTAGTTGTAGTAGTAGTAGCCACAGTTGCAACAGTAGTATGAGAAGTAGTTGGAATAGCAACAGTATAGTACCAGATGCAATTGTTGTAGTAGTAGTAGTCGTACCAGTAGCAGCAGCAGTAGTAAGAGTTGTTGTGGTTGTAGGAGTAGTAGTAGTAGTGGTAATAGTAGTTGTAATAGTAGTAGCAGTAGCAATAGTAGAAGTAGCAGTAGTAGTCGCCGTACCAGGAGTTGTTGTTGTAGTAGTAGTAGTAGTATTAGTAGTAGTTGTAGTAGCAAAAGTAGAAGTAGTTGTAGTAGCAACAACAGTAGTGGTTATAGTAGTAGTAGTAGTAGTAGCAATCGCACAAGTTGTAGCCATTGCAACAGTAGTAGTAGTAGTAGTAGCAATCACACGAGTTGTTGTAGTTGCAGCAGCAGTAGTAGTAATAGTGATAGTAGTTGTCAAAATAGTAGTAGTAGTAGTAGTAAAAGTCATAGCAGTAGAAATAGAAGCATTAGTAGTAGCAAAAGTAGTGGCAGTAGTAGCATTAGTGGCAGTAACAGTAGTGGTAGTAGCAGTCGTAGTAGTAGTAATAGTAGTAGCAAAAGTGATAGCAGTAGAAATAGCAGCATTAGTAGTAGCAAAAGTAGTGGCAGTAGTAGCATTAGTAGCAGTAACAGTAGTGGTAGTAGCAACCGTAGTAGTAGCAGTAGTAATAATAGTAGTAGCTCTAATAGTGGTAGTAATAGGCTGTTGAAGTAATAGTAGTAGTAGTAGTAGTAGCTATAGTAGTTGTAGCAGTAGTGGTAGTAATAGTAGTAATAGTAGTAGGTATACTAGTAGTATCATTAGTAATAGTATTAGGAGGAGTGGTAGTAGTAGTACTAGTAGTAGTTGTAGAAGTAGTTGTAGTTGTTGTAGTAATAGCCATAGTAGAAGTAGCTGTAGAGCAGCAGTAGAAGTAGTAGTGGTCGTTGTAGTAGCAAAAGTAGTACTAGTAGCTGTAGAGCAGCAGCAGTAATAGTGGTAGTGATGGTAGGAGCAGCAGCAGTAGTAGTAGTAGAAGATTTTGTAGTAGCAGTAGCAGTAACTGTAGTAGTAGTAATAGCACTAGCAGTAGACGAAGTTGTTGTTATTGCTACTATAGTAGTAGAAGTAGTTGTTCCAGTTGTTGTAGTAGTAGTGGTGGTGGTTGTAGAAGTTGTACTAGTAGTAATAGTTTTAGTAGTAGTTTCAGAAGTAGAAGCAGTCGCAGTAGTAGTAGTCATAGTCATTGTTGTATAAGTTGAGTTGGTAGTAGCAGCAGCAGTAATAGTAGTAATAGTAGTGTCTGTAATCGCAGTAGTGGTAGTGGTATTAGTAGTAGCGAAAGTAGTTGTAGTATTATTAGTAACAGTAGTTGTATTATTAGTTTTAGTAGTAGTAGCAGTAGTCGAATCAATAGAAGTAGTAGTAGTGGTATGAGAAGTACAATATTAATAGCAGCAGCAGTAGAAGTTGTAGTAGTAGTAGTAGAAGAAGAAGAAATAAAGTAGCAGCAGCAGCAATAGTCGTAGTATAAGTCGTAGTATTAGTAGTAGTGCTGGTGCTAGCTGTAGTAGTGTTAGCAGTAGCAGTAGTAGTATTAGTAGTAGTAATAGTAGTAATAATAGTAGTAGTTGCAGTAGTGGTAGAAATTATAGTAGTAGTAGTTATTGTTGTTGTTGTTGGAGTAGTAGTAGGAGTCGCAATAGTAGCAGCAGAAGTAGTAGTATTCGTGGCGATAATAGTAGTAGTAGAAGTAATAGTGGTAGTACTAGTTATTGTAGTAGTAATAGCACTAGTAGTAGCAGTTGTAACAGTAGTAGTAGCAGTCGAAGTAATAGTAGAAGCAATAGTAGTAGTAGTAGCTATAGCAACAAAAGTGACAGCATAAGTAGCTATACTAGTAATAGTTGTTGTGGTAGTAGTAAAAGTAGTAGTAATAGCTATAGTTATAGTTATAGTAGCAGTAGTTGTTGTAACTGTAGCTGGAGTAGTGGTAGTTTTAGTAGTTGTAGTGGTAGTAGCAGTAGCAACAGCAGTAGTCACAATAGTAGTAGTAGTATTACCAGTAATAGTTATGGTAGTAGTACTAGGAGAAATTGTAGTAGTAGCAATAGTATCATAAATAGTTGTGGCAGTTGTAGCAGTCATTGTAGTCATGGTCATAGTAGTAGTAGTCATAGTACTAGTAGTAGTTGTACTAGTAGTAGTAGTAGTAGTAGTAGTAGTAGTAATAGTAATAGTAGCAATAGTAGTAGTAGCAGTAGCAGTAGTAATAGTAGTAGCAGCAGTAGCAGTAGTAACAGCTGTAGCAACAGTAGCTGTTGCGATAGTAGTAGTATAGTATTAGTCACATTAGTATTAGTAGTTGCATGAGCAGTAGTTGTAGTAGCTTTAGTAGGGGTTGTAGTAATATTAGTAGTAGTTGTACTTGTAGTAGTTATTATTGTACTTGTAGTAGTAGTAGCCATAATAGTAGTAGCAGTCGAGCAGCAGTAGAAGTAGTAGTAGTTGTAGTATTAGTAGAAGTAGTACTAGTCACATTAGAGCAATGGTAGAAGTAGTGGTAGTCGCAGCAGGAGCAGTTTTTGTAGTAGTAGTACAAGATATAGTAGTAGTAGTAGTAGTAGCTGTAGTAGCAGTTGCAGTAGTAGTAGTAAGAGAAGTAATAGTAGTCGTAGTAGTACTAGGAGTAGTAGTTGTGGTAATACTAGTATTGTAGTGTTAGTTTTTGTTATTGCTCAAGCAGTAGTTGAAGTAGTTGTTCTAGTTATTCAAGTAGTAGTAGTGGTCATAGTAGTTGTAGTTGTAGTAGTAGTTATAGTAGTAGTAGCTGTAGTAGAAGCTATAGTTACAATAGCAGCAGTAGCAGTAGCAGCAGCAGTAGTAGTAGTCGAAGCAGAAGCAATAGTAGCAGTAGTTGTAGTAGTAGGTGTAGCCACAGTGGTAACAATAGTACTTGTAGTAGTAGTAGTAGTAGTAGCAGTATCAGAAATAGTAGTAGTAGTAGTTATTGTTGTACTAGTTGTGTTAGTAGTAGCAGTTGTAGCAATCGCAATAGTAGTAGTTATAGTAGTAGTCATTGTTGTTGTTGTTGTTCTAGTAGTAGTAGTAGTAGTCATTGTTGTTGTTGTTGTTGTTGTTATTGTTCTTGTTCTTGTTGTAGTAGCAGTAGTAACAGTAGATGCAGTAATTGTAGTAGTAGTATTCGTGGCGACAATAGTAGTAGTAGAAGTAATAGTAGTAGCACTAGTTGTTGTAGTAGCAATAGCACTTGTAGTAGCAGTTGTAGTCATGTAGCAGTAGTAGTAGTAGAAGTAGTAGTAGAAGCAATAGTAGTAGTAGTAGTAGTTATGGTGGTAATAGTAGTAATAGTAGTTGTAGTTGAAGTAGTAGCTGTGGTCGCAGAAATGACAGTATAAGTAACTATACTAGTAACAATTGTAGTTGTAGAAGTAAAAGTAGTAGTAGTAGCTATAGTTGTTGCTGAAGTAGTAACTGTAGCAGGAGTAGTGGTAGTTGTAGTAGTTGTAGTACTAGTAGCAGTAGTAGCAGTAGCAACTGCAGTAGTCACAGTAGTAGTAGTAGTTGTTCTAGAAGTAGTAGTAGTATTACCAGTAATAGTTATGGTAGTAGTAGTAGTAGGAGAAATAGTAGCAGTAGCAATCGTATCTGAATAGTAGTAGCAGTCATGGTCGTAGTAGTAGTTGTTGTTGTAGTATTACTAGTCATAGTACTAGTAGTAGTTGTAGTAGTAGTAGTAATAGTAATAGTAGGAGTAGTAGGAATAGTAGTAGCAATAGTAGTAATAGTAGTAGCAATAGTGGTAGCAGTAGCAGTTGCAAGAGTAGTGGATGTAGTTGTAGTAGTTGTTGTCATAGTTGTAGTAGTATTCGGAGTAGTCGTGGATGTAGTAGTAAAAGTCATAGTACTTGTAGTAGTAGTAGTTATTGTAGCAATCTTAGTGGTAGTAGACGTTGTAGCAATTGTAGTTGCAGCAACAGCGGCATTAGTAGTAGTAAAAGTAGTAGTAGTAGGAGTAGTATTCGTAGCAGTAGGGTAGTAATATTATTTGTAGTAGCAGTAGTAGCATTTTGAGTAATACAAGTAGTAGTAGTTGTTGTGGTTGTTGTGTAGCAGTAGTACTGGTAGTACTATTTGTGGTTGTGGTAGTAGTAGTAGTTGTAGTTGTAGTAGCAAGAGTAGTCGTAGTAATAGTAATTGTCGTACTAGCATTAGTACTAGTAGCATCAGCAATAGTAGTAGTAGTAGGAGTAGCAGTTGTTGTAGCAGTTGTTGTTGTTGTATTATTTGTAGTTGTAGTCGTAGTAGTCAAAGTAGTAATGGCAGTAGTAGTAGTAGTCCTAGTAGAAGTAGTAGTATTAGTAATAGTAGTACTAGTAGTAGCAGTTGTATTAGTAATAGTAGTAAGAATAGTAGTAGTAGTAGTAGTGGTAGTAGAAGTAGTAGTAGTAGTACTAGTTGAAGTAGTAGTAGTTGCAGAAGTAGTTGTAGTAGCATTACTAGTAGTAGTAGTGGGATTAGCTGTCGTAGTAGTGGTAGTAGTAGTAGTAGCAATAGTCGTCGTCATTGTAGTAATAGTGGTAGTAGTAGTATTAGTATTGGTAGTCGCAGTAGTAGTAATAGTAGTTGGAGTAGTAGCAATAGTAGTAGTAGTAGTAATAATAGTAGTATTAGCAGTAGTGGTATAAGTAGAAGTAATAGTGATGATAGTAACAGTTGTAGCAATTTTATCACTAGTAGAAGTAATATTAGTAGTCGTAGTTGCAGTAGTAGTAGTCATAGCAACCATAGTAGTAGTAGTTGTTGTTGTTGTTGTAGTAATAGTACGGGTATTAGGAGGAGTAGTTGTAGTAGTCGTAATGGTAGTAATTGGGGTAATTCTAGTAATAATGGTAGTAGTTATAATAGTTAAACTAAGAGTAGTAGGAGTAACAGGAGTAGAAGTAGTAGTAGTAGTAGCAGAAGTAGTAGAAGCAGCAATAGTAGTAGTGGTGGTAGTAGTAGTAGTACTTATATTAGTGGTAGTAATAGTAATAGTAGTAGTAGTAGTACTTGTAGTAGTAGTAGTCTGAGTAGTAGTAGTAGTAGTAGAAGTAGTAGTAGTAGTTGTTGTAGTAGCAACAGTAGTAGGAGTAGTAGTAGGAGTAGTAGTACTAATAGTATTACTTCTATTTGTAGTAGTAATAGTAATTGGAAAAGCAGCAACAACAACAACAATAGTAATAATAGTAGTAGTCATGGCAATAGTTGTAGTAGTAGTAGTAGCAGTAGAAGTAGAAGTAGTAGTGGTAGAAATAGAAGTAGCAGTAGTATTAGTAGTAATTGTAGTTTGAGAAGTAGCAACAACAGCAATAGCAGTAGCAACAGTAGTAATAGCAATGGTAGCAGTAGAAGTAGTTGTAGTAGGAATAGGTGTAGGAGTTGGAGTAGTAGTAATAGTAGAAATCAAAGTAGTAGCAGTAGTAGCCGTAGTAGCAGTAATAATGGAAGTCCGAGTTGGAGGAGTAGTACTTGTAGTAGAAGAAGTAGTGGTAGTAGCAGTATTGGTAATGACAGTAGTAGTAGTAGTTATTGTAGAAGTAATAGTAGTTATAGTAGTATTAGTTGCAATAGCACCAGTAGTTAGTAGTAATAGTAGTAGTAGCAATAGTAGAAGTAGTAGTAGTAGTAGTAGTAGCAGTAGCAATAGTAGTAATAGTAGTAATAATCGGACTAGCAGTTGGAGTAGCAGTAGATGTAGTGGTAGTAGTAGTTGAAGTAGTATTAGTTGCTGTCGGAGTAATTGTTGTAATAATAGTAGTTGTTGTAATAGTAATAGTGGTAGTAATAGTAGTAGTAGTAGCATGAGTATTCGTAGATGTAGTTGGAGTAGGAGTAGTAGTATTAGCACGTGTAGCAGTAGCAGTAGCAGCAGCAGAAGTATTTGTAGATGTAGTAGCAGCAGCAGGAGCATCAGCAATAGTAGTAGTAGCAGCAGGAGCAGGAGCAGCAGCAGCAGGCATAGTAGTAGTAGTAGTAGTAGCAGCAACATTAGTAGTAGTAGTCGAAGCAGTAGTAGTACTAGTAGCATGAGTAGTAGTAGTAGGACAAGTAGTAGTAGTAGTAGGCAAGGTTGCACTAGTAGTAGTAGCAGTAGTTGTAGTTGTTGGAGTAGTAGTAGTACTAGTGCTAGTAGTCGTAGCAGTAGTGTAGTATTAGTATCAGCAATAGTTGTAGTTAAGGAAGTAGTAATAGTAGTAGAAGAAAAAGAAGTAGTAAGAGCTGTAGGAGCAAGAGTAGTAGTAGAAGTAATCGTTGTGGTAGTAGTAGATGGTGTAATAGAGTAGTAGTACTAGTAGTAGTAGTAGTAGTAGTAGTAGTAGTAGTCATAGTAATAGTAGTAGTAGTAATAGCAGATGTGATAGTTGTAGAAGCAATCATAGCAGCAGTAGTTGTAATAGTAGTAACAGCAGTAGTTATTGCTGTTATTATTTTTTTTAGTAGCAGTTGTAGTAGTAGTAGTAGCTGGAGTAGTAGTAGTAGTAGCAGTAGTAGTTGTGGTAGTAGTGATAGTAGTAGTAGAAGTCGTAGTAGCAGTAGTAGTTGTTGTTATTGTTGTGATTGCAATAGTAGTAGTAGCAAGAGTAGTAGCTATAATAGTAGTAGAAGTAGTAGCAGTAGTAGTAGTAGTAGTAGTGGTGGTAGGGGAAGTAGTAGTTGTACTAGGAGCAGCAGCAATAGTAGTGGAATTAGTATTATTAGTAACAGTGGTCGTAGTACTAGTAGTAGCAGTAGCAATAATAATAGTAGCAGTAATAGAAGTAGTAGTAGTACTAGTAGCAGTAGTAGTAGTAGTAGCAGTTGTAGAAGTAGTAACCAAACTAGCAGTAATAGTTGTAGTAGTAGTAGTTCTAGGAGTAGCAATAAAAGTAGTAGTAGTTGTAGTCGCACTAGTAGCAGCAATAGTAGTAGTAGAAGTAGTTGTAGTAAGAGTAGCAATCGAAGTAGAAGTAGTTGTAGAAGTAATAATAGAAGTAGTAGAAGCAGCAGTAGCAGCAGCAGCAGTAGTAGCAGTAGTAGTAGTAGTAGTAGTAGTAGCAGTAGTTGTAATGGCTGTGAAAGTAGTAGTAGTAGTAGTAATAGCAGTTGTAGGAGTACTAGTTGCAGTATTAGTATTATAAGTAGTAGTAGTAGTAGTATTAATAGTTGTATTAGAAGTATTAGATGTAGTAGTAGCAACAACAAAAGTAGCAGTAGTAGTAGTATTAGTAGCAGTAGTAGCAGTTGCAATATTAGTAGTAGTAGCAATAGTATTAGCAGTTGTAGTAACACTAGTAGGAGTAGCAGTATGAGTTGGAGTAAGACGAGTTGTAGATGTAGTAGTTGTTGTTGTATTAATTGTAGTAGTGGCAGTAGCCCGATTAGGAGCAATTGTAGTAGTAGTAGTCGTAGCAAGAGTAGGAGAAGGTGTAGTAGTAGGGGAAGTAGTTGTATAAGTAGTAGTAGCAATAGTAGCAATAGTAGTTGTAGTAGTTGGAGTAGTAGTAGTAGTTGTTGTTGTTATTGTGATTGTTATTGTAGTAGTAGTAGTAGTAGTAGGAGCAGAAAAAGCAGCAACAGCAGTAGTCATAGTAGTAGTTGTCATAATAGTAGTAGTAGTCATAGTAGTAGTAGGAGAAGCAATAGCAGGAGCTGTAGTAGTAGTAGTAGTAATAATAATAATAATTGTATCAGTACTAGTAGTAGTAGTAGTAATAGTAGTAGTAGAAGTAGTAGTAGGAGGAGAGGCTGTAGTAATTGTAGTAGGAGTAGGGATAATAGTAGGAGTAATAATAGTAAGAGTCGTAATCGTAGTAGCAATAGTAGTTGCAATAATAGTAGTAGTAGTAGTAGTAGCTGTTGTAGTAGTAGTAGTAGTTGTAATTGTAATAGGTGTAGTAGTAGAAGTCGCAGCAGCAGCAAGAATAGTAGTTGTAATAGTCGTAGTAGTAGTAGTAGTAGTGGTAGTCATAGTAGTAGTAGTAGTAGTAGTAGTAGTAGCGGTAGAAGTAATAGTAGTAGTAATAGTGGTAGTAGTATTTGTAGCATTAGTGGAAGTTGCAGTAGTAGCTGTAATAGTAGTACTATTAGTAGTAGCATGAGTAGTAGTTGTAGTAAATAGTAGTAGTAATAATTGTGGCAGTAATATTACTGCTACAACTGATACTACATCTACTACTCTTAATACTACAACAACTACAACTAGTACTAAAACTACTACTACGACTACCACTACTACTAGTACTAGTAGTGCTACTACTGCTACTACTGCGATTACAATTGCTACTGCTGCTGCTGCTACTGCTGCTGCTGCTGCTCCTACTACTGCTACTAATACTGCTACTATTTCTACTATTGCTGCTACTACTAGTGCTCCCACTATTGTTACTACTATTACTACTGCTATTACTACTGCTATTACTACTACTGTAGCTACATAAACTACTACAACTATTACTACTACAACTACTACTATTGCTATTGCTACTCTTGTAAGTACTACTTGTTCTCCAACTACTGCAACTTCTGCAGCTACTACTACTACTGCAACATCGCTACTGCTTCTTCTGTAACTACTACTACTACTACCACTCCTACTTCTGGTACCACTATTTTTGTTACTACTACAACTTGTACTACTACTACCACTACGACTACTAATACTACAACTAGTACCACTACTACTACTACTACTAATACCACAACTACTATTACCACTTCCATTACTACTACTACAACTACTGCTACTACTAGTACTGCTGCTACTACTCTTCTTACTACTTGTACTAATGCTACTGCTACTCCAACTACTACTACTACTACTACTTCTACTATCACTATTGCTACTGCTGCTATTACTAAGACTATTACTATTACCACTGCTACTGTTACTTCTATTGCTATTGCTACTACTACTAATACTGCTAGTATAGCTATTGCCATTTCTATCGCTACAAGTATTGCTACTACTACTATTACTACTTTGCTTATCATAACAGCTAATACTACTTCTCCTACTACTGCTACTGGTCCTACTACTACTGTTGCTTCAACTACTGCTTCCACTACCACCACAAATAGAACTTCGGCTATGGCTTCTGCTACTATTATTGCTTTCACTACTACTACTACTACTACTACTACAGCTACTGTTATAATTGCTACCGCTACTACCGCTACAACTAAATCAGCTACTACTATGGCTACTACTTCTACTAATACTACTACTACTGCTACTGCTAATGTGGCTATTACTACTGCTACTACTATTACGACTACTACTACTACTACTACTCCTATTACTAATGCTGCTACTATAGCTACTACTGCAACTACTACTACCACTGCTACTATTGCTACTACTGCTACTACTACTAGTACTGCTGCAACTATAACTACTGCAACTGCAATGATTGCTACAATTGCTACTACTGCAACAACTATTACTATTGCTACTACAACATCTACTTCTACCACTACAACTAGTTTTGCTACTAATACTACAACCACTACTTCTAGTTTTGCTTCTAATACTACTACTACTACTACTACTACTATTGCAACTTATACTACAATTACCCCTAGCACAACAACTGCTACTACCAGTACTATGATAGATACATATGCTACACCTACCGTGAGTACTACTATAGCTTCTACTACTACTGCTACTACTGCTAACATAGCTATTGCCTCAACTACTACTAATACTACCACTAATACAGCTACCACCACAACTGCTACTACAACTACTACTTTGACTATTACTACTACTACTCTACAACTGCTATTGCTAATACTACGACTACTGCGACAACTATTGCTAATACTAAGACCACTACCACAACTTTTACAACTCCTATTACTGTTGCTATAGCTACCACTAATTCTACTACTTCAACTTCTACTATTGCTATTGCTTGTATTAGTACTGCTACCCCTACTACCACTGCTTCTCATACTACTACTGCTACAACTATTATGGCTACTTCTACTACTATTACTCCTACCACTACTGCTAATACTATTTCTATTCATACTGCTACAACTACTACTACTTCTACTAAACATGCTACTACTGCTGCTGCTGCTGCTACTAAAACTGTTGTTACAACTACTGCTACAACTCCTGCAACAACTACTATTGCTACTACTGCTACAACTACTTCTACTAAACATGCTACTACTGCTGCTGCTACTACTACTACTACTGCTGCTACTGCTACTGCTACAACTCTTGCAACAACTACTATTGCTACTACTACTACAACTAGTACTACTTCTGCTACTACTACTACTACTACTACTGCAACCAATACTAATACCTCTACTACTATTGCTACTACTACTAGCACTACTACTACAACTACTACCACTACCTCTCATACTACAACTGCAACTGCTCCCACCACTGCTACCACTACAACCACTGCTTCTTCTGCTACTACTACTAGAGCTACTACCATTGCTACCGCAGCTACAACTTCCACTACAACTAAAACTACTACTTCAACATCAATAATAATTACTACTACTTCTCGAACAACTACTATGGCTACAACTACTACTACTGCTACAACTGCTGCCACTATTACTATTACTATGACTAATACTACTACTTCTACTACTGCTACTGCTACTACTAATTCTACTACGAATTCTGCTACTATTGCTACTACTATTACTACTACTACTGCTGTTGCTGCTACTGCTGCTGCGACTACTACAACTACTGCTGCTAATTCTACCCCTACCACTACAACTTCTCATAGTACTACTACTACTACTAATACTACTAATACTACTACTACTACTACTACTATTACTAATATTGTTGTTGCTGCTGCTACTGCTACTACTACACATGCTAGTACGACTATGACAACTAATACTATAACAACTTTTGCTAGAACTACTACTACTACTATTGCTACTTCAATTGCTACGACTACGTCTCCTACTACCTCTGCTACTACTACTTCTTCTGCTATTATCACTTCTATTACTACCACTACCACTACTACTATTACCACTACTACTACTACAACAACAACAACAACTACTGGTGCCGCTATTACTACTATTTCTACTTCTGCTGCCACTTCTACAACTACTGGTAGTAGTAGTACCACTACTACCACAACTACCACTACTACTACTTTAACTGCTACTACTGCTGCTGCTGCTCCTCCTCCTCCTACTACTACTGCTGCTACTACTACTGCTATTTCTACTACTGCGACAACTATTACCACTACCACTACATATACTACTCGTACAACAACTACTACTACTCTTACTACTATTGTGACAACAACTGTTCCTACTCCTACTACTTCTCATATTATTGCGGCTAGTACTACAATAACTATTGCTACCACTACTACTACTACTACTATCACAACTACTACTCCTACTTCTGCGACTACTGCTCATACTACTATAGCTACTATAACTACAACTACTACTAGTATGGCTAATGCTACTACTACTGTCACCACCACTACTACTACTACTCCTACTCCTCCTACTACTATTGCTATTACTTCCACAACTATTATTAATACTGTCGCTACAACTACTATTGCTACTTTTTTGACAACTACTTCAGCTACTACTTCATTTCCTATGACTGCTACTTCTACTCCTACTACTACTGCTGCTGTTGCTACTTTTACTACAACCACTTCTGCTACTACTTCTGCTCCAACTGCTGCCACTTCTACTACCACTACTACTGCTACTACTACTACTAATTCTACTACTACTTCTGCAACTACTAAGGCTTTTACTGCTACTATTACTACTACTACTAATACTGTTACAACTATGACTACTACTACTACTATAATTACTAAACTTACTGCTACTAATACTACTACTACTAATACTGTTACTACTATGACTACTACTACTACTACAATTACTAACACTACTGCTACTAATACTACTACTACTACTATTAATGCTGCTACTACTACAATTGCTGCTGCTACTATTGCTACTGCTACTACTACTGTTGCTACTACTACTCCTACTATAACTACTACTAATACTACTGCTGCTACTACTACTACTCGCACTACCACTATGACTACTGCTGCTGCTACTACCACTGCTACTACTACTACTACTACTACAACGACTACTGCTACTACTGCTACTACTACTTTTGCTACTATAGCTACTACTAGTACTTCTAGTACTGTTACTGCTACTACTACTTCTACTGCGACTATTGCGACTTTTGCCACTTCTATTACTAATACGATTTCTACTACTGCTACTGCTGTTGCTGCGACTACTATAACGACTACCGCTGCTAGTACAACTCTTGCTACTACGGCCACTGCTGTTACAACTACTACAGCTACTATTACTGCTACTATTACTACTACATCGGCTACTTCTTCTATGACCGCAACTACTACTATTACAATTACTAGAACTCATACTACTATTGTAACTACTATTACTGCTACTACTTCTACTACTACTACAACAACTACTGCTACTACTACTACCACTTCTACTACAGCAACTACTACTTCTACTTTTACTCCTACTATAGCTACTAAAATTGCAACTGCTGCTATTAGTGCAACTACTACTGCAAAACCTGCTACTACTACTACTATTTTTACTATTACTACAGCTCCTGCAATTTCAATTACTACTAGCAGTACTACTACTACAAGTGCCACTACTACTACTAATAAAATAACTACTACTACAACTACCACTAATACTGCTGCTACTACTGCTAATACTACTACTATTATTGCTGTTGCTGCTACTACAACTACAACAACTTCAGTTGCTGCTACTACTACAACATCAACTACCAATAAAGCTACTACTGTGGCTACTAATACTACTACCGCTACTGTTGTTGCTGTTGTTGCTGCTACTACTACTACTACTACTATTATTGTTGTTGTTGTTGACACCACTATGATTACTACTAAGACTCCTCCTACTACTATTACTACTGCTACGACTTCTACTGGAATTGCTACTACTCCTACTACTACCACTAATGCTGCTACTGCTAACACTATTACAACTACTACCGCAACAACTACTATTATAACTAATGAAGCTACTAATGTTTCTACTACTACTGTTACTATTACTACTACTTCTGCAACTGCTTTTACAACTACTGCTACTACTAGTACTACTACTATAACTACTAATACTACCACTACTACCGCTGCTACCACTATAACTACTACAACTACTACTTTCGCTACTACTACTACTACTACTACTACTACTACTATTATTACTTTTACTACTGGCACTGCTACTACTGCTGCTACTACTACTTCTACTGACACTACTGCTACTGCTACCACTATTGCTATTTCTACTGTTACTGTTACTAATACTACTTATACTACTACTATTGCAACTTCTACTACTACTGCTCGACCTAATTATACTACTTCTGCTACTACTACTACTGTTGGTGTTGCTGCTATTGCTACTACTACTACTCCTACAACTACTTCTACTACTATTACTACTATATTGTTACTGCTGCTACTACTACTACAACAAGAACTACAACAACAACAACAATAACAATAATAACTACTACTGCTACTACTACATCTACTATTATTACTATTTTGACTACTATTACTACTACAACAACTATTATTACAGCTACTTCTACTACTGCCATTACTATTAGTACTACTACTACTGCTACTGCTACTATTACTACTACTACTACAACTAGTACTATGACTTCTACTACTGCTACTATTGCTACTACTATTATTACTACTACTACTACTGCTATTACTGCTACTCTATTACTACTACTCCTACTAATACTACTACTACTACTACTACTACTTCTT
Organism: Trichopus zeylanicus subsp. travancoricus; assembly: GCA_005019695.1. Classification (NCBI taxonomy): domain Eukaryota; kingdom Viridiplantae; phylum Streptophyta; class Magnoliopsida; order Dioscoreales; family Dioscoreaceae; genus Trichopus; species Trichopus zeylanicus. Next base: position 153,164 of record RXID01010969.1, on the reverse strand, counting down.
CTTCTACAACTACTACTAGTACCACTACGACAACCACTATTCCTATTGCTATTGCTACAACTATTACTACTGCTACTACTTCTACACTACTGCTATTACTGGTGATACTCCAACTACAATTTCTACATTTGCTACTACTACTACTGCTGCTACTACTATTAGTAATACTGCTACAACAACTACGGCTACTACTTCCACTACTACAAATATTACTATGACTACTACTACAACAAGAACAACTACTGCTACTCTGACTACTACCACCACAACAACTACTACTACTACCCTTACTACTTGTATTACTACTTCTACTACTACTACAACAGTGACAACAACTACTACTACTACTACCACTACTACTACTACTACTACTACTACTACTACTACTATGAATTTTACTACCGCTACTGCTACTCCTACTACTACTACTACTATGACTATTACTATTCCTACAACTGATGCTACTACTACACCGATTCCTACTACTGCTCCCACTACTGCCACAACTATAACTATTACTACTATGACTACTACAACAACAACTATGATGACTACTACTACTATTATATTTATTTCTACTCCTATTACTAATGCAGCTACTACTACTACTACTGTTGCTGCTACTGCTATTGCGACTATTACTACTACTACTAGAACTTCTGCTCCTCTTGCTACTTTTATTACCGCTACTATTACTATTGCAACTACTCTATCTACTACTGCTGCTGCTACTACTACTACTTTCGCTGCTCTTAGTACGAATACGACTACTACCACTACTACTAGTTCTAATACTGCGACTGCTGCTACTGCTACAACTGTTACAACTACTAATATAACTCCTACTACTACTACTATAACTAATACTACTACAACTAGTACTACTACTGCTACTTCTACTACTACTGCTACTACTTGTCCTATCACTACCACTAGTGCAACTACTACTACTACTACTACCACTACAGCGACTACTTCTGCAACTACTACCATTAGTACTACTACTACTACTTCTTCTACTACTACTACTGATACTACTATTGCCACTACTACTACATTTACAACTACAACTACTAGTACTACTATGACTACTCCTCCTACTACCACAACTACTACTACTACTACAAAAACTACTACTACTACTATGACTACTATTACTACTACTACTACTATGACTACTACTACCACGACTACTCCTCCTACAACTTCTACTACTACAACTGCTACTATTACTACTACTACTACTACAACTACTACTACTTCTACTATAGCAACTAATACTACTACCACCACTACAACTACTACCCCTATTACTACTCCTACTACTACTTCTACGACTACAACACCTACTACAACAATAACAACAACTACTACTACTCCTATTACTACTATTACTACCACTACAACTACTACTACTTCTACTCCTACTCCAACTCCTACTCTGACTTCTACGCCTACTACTACTTATGTAACTAATCCTACTATTGTAACTACTACTTCTGCAACTACTACTGCTACTGCTACTACTACTAATACAACTCCTACTCGAACTCCCACTGCTACTACTACAAGTGATACTATAATTACTACTATAATAACTATTGTTGCTGTTATAGCTACTATTACTATAGTAGGTAGAACTACAACAACTACTACTACAAATACTATTCCAACTACAACTATGATTACAACTATTACTACTGTTGTTGCTGCTGCTACTGCTGCTACTACAACTACTACTACAAATACTTCTACTATTTCTACTACTGGTACTACTAGTACTACTATGACTACCACTACTACTACAACAATAATAACAATAATGACTACTATTGCTACTACTACTATAATCACAACTACTGCTACTACTACTACTTCTACTACTTCTACTATTACCACTACTACTTCTACTAATTTTTCTACTATAGCTACTAGTACTACTAATACTACTAATATAACTTCTACTCTTGCTACTACATCTATAATGGCTACTACTACTACAACAAAAACAACAACTACTACTACAGCTATTACTAGTGCTACGTCTATAACAGCAAGTACTACTACTACTAATTCTACTACTACTTCTATAATTCCTATAACACTACTAATACTATTGCTACTACTAATAATGTTGCTACTACTGCTGCTGCTACTGTTGCTGCTCCTACTACTGCTACTACTAGCACTACTACACCCACTATTACTACTACTATGACCATTACAACTACTACTGAATCTACTACCACTACGATAGTTAATAGCACTACTACTATTACTACTACTACTGCTGCTGCTACTACCCCTGCTACCAATACTACCACTATTGCTACAACTGCTACTATTGCTACTACTGCTACTGCTACAACTCTGACTGTAGCTACTACTACTACTATGATTACTACTATCACTACTAATTCTATTACTGCTACTACTATAACTTCTTGTACTGCAACTGCTACTACTAGTACGACTACTACTATTACTACTGCTACTACTACTACAACTATAACTATTAATATTATAGTAGTAATAGTAGCAGTTGTAGTAGTAGCAGGAGTAGTAGTTGTTGTACTAGTGGAAGTAGTTGTAGTAGTAGATGGAGCAATAATAGAAATAGAAAATGGAGTAGGAGTAGTAGAATCATTAATTTTAGGAGTAGTAGAGCTGTAGTAATAGTGGTAGTAGTAATAGTAGTAGTAGTCGTAGTAGAAGTGATAGTAGCAATAGTAGTAGTAATAGTAGTAGTAGTCATAGTAGAAGTCATAGTAGTAGTAGTAGTAGCAATAGTAGCAGTAGCAGTAGATGTAGTAATAGGAGCAGTAGAAGTAGTGGTGGAAGTGGTAAGATAGTTAGGAGTGGTAGTAGATGTAGGAGTAGTAGTAGTAGCAATAGTAATAGTACAAGCAGTTGAACTAGGAGTATTAGAATTAGTAGTAATAGTAATAGTAGTAGTAGTAGTAGTAGTAGTAGTAGGAGTAGTCATAGCAGTTGGAGTAGTAGTAGTATTAGTAGTAGTAGTAATAGTAGTAGTACTTGTCGCAAAAGTAGTAATAATAGTAGTCATAGTAGCAGTCATAATTGGTGTAATAGTCATTTGAGTAGGGGTAGTAGTGGTAGTGGGAGTAGCATTAGTAATGGGAGTTGGAGTAGGAGTAGTAGTAACAGTAGTACTAGTTAATGTACAGGTAGAAGTAGTAGTAGTAGGAGTAGGAGGAGGAATAGTTGTAGTAGTAGTCTTAGTGTTAATAGTAGTTATAGTAGTAGCAATAGTAGTGGGAGTAGTAGTTGTTGCAGTTGTACTAGTTGTAGTAGTTGTCGGTGTAGTAGCACTAGCAGTACTCGGAGTAGAAGTACGAATGGTAGTAGTCACAATAGTAGTAGTAGTAGTAATCGTAGTAGTAGTAGTAGTAATAGTAATAGTTGTAGTAGTAGCAGGTATCGTAGTAGCAGGAGTAGCAACTGGAGTAGTCATAGAAGTAGTTATATTTGGATTAGTATTAGTAGTAGTAGTAGTACTATGCAATATAATGGTAGTTTTAGTAGTAGCCATAGCTGCAGTAGTAGAAGTTATCGTGGTAGTACTTATAGTAGTAGTATTCGTAGTAGTAGTAGCAGTAGTAGCAATTATAGTAGTAGCAGTTGTAGCAATAATAGCAGTAATAGTAGTAGTGGTGGTGGTAGTCGTAGTAGTAGTGGTAGCAGTAATAAGACAAGTAGTAGTAGTAGTATTAATAATAGTAGTAGGAGTAGCAGTAGTAGTAACAACTATAGCAATAGAAGATGTCATAGTAGCAGCAGCCACAACAACTGGATTATGAGTAGTTATAGTAGGAGCAGCTGTCGTAGTAGTAGTAGCAAGAGCAGGAATAGGTGTAGAAGTAGCAATAATAATTGCAGTAGTAGTAGAAGTGGTTGTGGTAGTAGTAGTAGGAGTATGAGTAGTGGCAAGAACAGTTGTAGTAGTAGTTGCAGTAGTCATAGGAGGAGTAGTAGTAGTAGGAGTAGTAGTAGTACGAATAGTAGTAGTGGGAATAGTAGTAGTAGTAGTTGGAGTAGTTGTCGTTGCAGCAATAGTAATAGCAGGAGTAGTAGCAGCAATAGTAGCAGGAGTAGTAATAGTAGTAGTAGTAGTAGTAACAAAATCTATAGTAGCTGTAGTAGTAGTAGTAGTAATAGTAGCAGTAGTAGTTGTAGCAGTTGTAGTAGTAGTTGTAGGAGTAGTTGTAGTAGTAGCAGCAGTAGTAGTAGTGCTAATAGTATCAATAGTAGTGGTAAAAATAGAAATTATAGTACTAGTAGGAGTAGCATTAACAACAGTAGTAGTAGTAGTCGTAATAGTAGTAGCAGTAGCAGCAACAATAGCAATAGTAGTAGTAGTAGTAGTAATAGTAGTAATAATATCAAAAATAGTAATGGCAGTAGTAGCAGCAGTTGTGGTAGTAGCAGTGGTTCAAGCAGTAGTAGTAGGAGGAGGAGAAATAGATGTAGTAGCTGTAGTAATAAAAGTAGTACTAGTAGTATTAGCGATCGTAGTAGTAGTTGTAGCAGTGGTAGTAGTTGTAGTTGTTGCAATAGTCGTAGGTGGAGTAGTGGCAGTTACAGCAATAGCTGTAGTAGCATTGTAGCTATAGTAGCAGTATTTAGAGTAGTAGTAGTAGCTATAGCAGTAATAGTAGATGAAGTAGTGGTAGTAATGGTGGTGGTGGTGGTGGTGGTGGTGGTAGTAGTAGTAGTAGTACTAATAGTACAAGTAGGGGCAGTAGTAGCAGTAGCAGTAGTAGTAGTAGCAGTAGCAGTAGTATTTGAAATAGTTATAGTAGCCGTAGTAGTAATAGTAGCAACTATTGTGGTAACAGATGTAGAACTAGCAGCAGTAGTAGCTATTGTAATTTTAGAAGTAGAAGTAGCAGTAGCAATTGCAGCAGTAGCATTAGTGGCAACAGTAGTAGTAGTAGTGGTATAAGGTGTAGTAGTAGCAGTAACAGCCATAGATGTTCTAGTAATGGTAGGAGAAGTAATAGTAGTAGTAGTAGCAGTAGTAATAGTAGTATGAGAAGAAGTAGTAGTAGGGGCATCAATCGTTGCTGTAATAGTTGCAGGAGTTGTAGTAGTATGAGAATTAGTTATAGTGGTAGTAGAAGCAATAGTAGTTACGACCGTATTAATAGTAGGAAGAGTGGTTGCAGTAATAGTAGTAGTTGTTCTTGTAGTAGTAGTAGTAGTAGAACTAGTAGTCGTAGTAGTAGTAGTTGTAGCAGTAGGAGAATTAGTGGTTGAAGCTATAGTTGTAGTAATAGTAGTAATAGTAGCTGTAGAAGTAGTTGTAGCAATAGTAGTTATAGAAGTTGCTGCAGTAGTAGTTGTAGCAAAAAGAGTGGTAGTAGTAGCTATAGCCAGAGTAGTACTAGTAGTTGTAGTTGTAGTAATAGTAGTAGTAGTAGTAGTCGCAGTACTAGAAGTAGCAGCAGTACTGGTAGTTGTAGTAGTAGTAGGAGTAGTTGTAGTAGTAGTAGCAGTAGGAGTAGCTGAAGTAGCAGTTGTTGCAGTAGAAGTAGTAGTAGCAACAGTGATGGTAGCAGTAATAGGGGTAGTGGTATTAGTAGTAGGAGAAATATGAGTAGTAGTAGGAGCCGTGGTTACAGTAGTACTAGTAAAAGTAGTAGTAGTAGTAGTAGGAGAAGTAATAGTAGTAGTTGTAGAAGTAGTAGTATCAAAAGTAGTAGTGGTAGTAGTAGTAGCAGAAGTAGTACTAGTAGGAGAAGTAGTTGTAGTAGCAATAGCCATAGTTTAGGTAGTTGTAGTAGCAATAGTATTAGTAGCATTAGTAGCAGTTTTAGCAGTAGTAGAAGGAGTAGTAGTAGCAGAGGTAGTAGTTGTTGTACTAGTTGTAATAGTAGTAGTAGCAGTAGTAGTAGTAGTAGTAGGGGTAGTCATATTAGTAGTAGTAGCAATAATAGTAGTTCAAGTAGTAGTAGTAATAGCAGCCGTAGTAGTCGTAGTGCAGTAGTAGCGCTAGTTGTGGTACTGTAGTACAAGCAAAAGTAGTAGTACTAGTAGAAATAGTAGTAGTAATAGTAGTAGTAGCATTAGTAGTTGGAATAGTAGTTGTAGTAGCAATAGTAGTATAAATAGTATTTGGAGTCGTGGTGGTAGTAGTAATACATTATAGTAGTAGTAGTAATAGTCGTAGCAACTGTGATAGTAGTAGCAGTAACTGTAGTGGTAGTAATTTCGGTGGTGGTAGTGGTACTAGTAGTAGTATTAGTAGTAGTATTTGTAGTAGTAGTAGTAGTAGTAGTAGTAGCAACAATAGTAGCAATTGTTGTAGCAGTAGTAGTAACCATAGCAAAAGTAGTAGTTGCTGCAGTAGTTGTAGCAGTAGCATAAGTCATGGCAATCATGGTAGTTGCAATAGAAGTAGTAGTAGTAGTACTTGTAGAAGTAGCTATAGTAGGAGTAGTAGCAGTAGTAGCAATAGCAGTAGTAGTAATAGCAGTAGAAGTAGTTGAAGTGGCTATTGTAGCAGAAGTAGTAGCAGAAGTAGGAGTCATCGTAGTAGTAGCAGTAACAAAAGAAGTAGCAGTAGAAGTAATAGTTGTTGTAGTCGTAGTTGTTGTTGGAGTAGCTGTGGTAGGAAAAGTTGTAGTAGTGTTAGTAATAGCTTTGGTAGTAGCGGCAGCAGTAGTAGAAGTAGCAGAAGTATTATTATTATTAGTAGTAGTGGTGGTAGTAGAAGTTATACAAGTCGTAGCAGTAGTAGCTGTATTAGCAATAATTGTAAAAGTAATATTATTAGTAGTAGTTGGAGTAGTCGTATCATTTGTAGTAGCAGTAGTTGTTGTTATTGCTGAAGTAGCAGTAGTAGTGGCAGCTATGGTTATGCTTGAATTAGTAGTCACGATATCAGCAGCAGTTGTAGTAGTAGCAGTAGTAGCTGTGGAAGCAGTACAAGATGTAGTAGTAGAAGTAGTAGCAGCAGTAGCAGCAGTAGTAGTAGGAGTAATAGCAGCAGTAGCAAGAGTAGCCGTAGCAGGAGTACTAGGAGTAGTAATACTGTTAGTGGTGGTAGTAGTAGTAGTTGTTGTTGTATTAGCAATAGTAGTAGTCATAGTTGTAGTAGCAATAGTAGTAATTAAAGTAGTAGTAGCAACTATAGTAGCAATGGAAGTCGTAACAGGAGCTATAGTAGAAGAAGTAGTAGTAGTAGCAGCAGCAGTAGCTCGACTAAAAATAGTAGTATTAGTTATTGTAGTAGTAGTAGTGTTAGTAGTAATAGCAACAGTAGGTGTAGCAGATATAGCAGTAGTAGTATTCGTAGTAGTAGTAGTAGTAGTAGTAGTAGTATAGAGGTAGTAGTAGTCGTAGTCGTAGTATAGCAGTACTAGTAGTAGTAGTACTAGTAGTAGTCGTAGTAATAGCAGTAGTAGTAGGAGGAGGAGGAGTAGCAGAAGATGTAGTAGTAATACTAGTAGCTACAATAGTAGTAGTAGTAGTCGTTGTAGTACTACTAGTAGTAGTAGTAGTAGTAGTATTAGTAGTAGTGGCGGTAGTAGTAGTAATAGTAGTAGTAATAGTAGTAGTAGTAGGAGTAGGAGTTATAGTAGTAGTCATAGTATTATTAATAGTAGTACCAGAAGTAGGAGTAGTGGTAGTAGCAATTGTACTTGTACTAGAAGTAGCAATAGTATAGTAGTTGTTGTAGTAGTAGTAGTGGTTGTATAAGTAGTAGTAGTAGTTGCAGTAGTGGTAATAGTAGGAGTAGTAGAAGTAGTGGGAGCAGTTGTTGGAGGAGGAGGAGTAGTAGGAGTTAGATTAGGTGTGGTAGCTACCATAGTAGTAGTAGTATTAGGAGTAGGAGTAGAAGTAGGAGGTGGAGTAGTTGTAATAGTAGTAATAGTTATAGCTGTTGCAGTGGTAGTTGTGAGTATTAGCAATAGCATTAGTAACTATTATTGTTGTAGTTTTAGTAGTAGTAGTAGTACAAGGTCGAGTAGTAGTAATAGTGATAGATGTAGTAGTAGCAGTAGTTGGAGTTGTAGTAGTAATTATAGTAGTAGTAGTGGTACTAGTAGTAGTAGGAGGAGGAGGAGGAGGAGGAGTTGGAGTAAGAGTAGCAGAAGTAGTAGTAGTACTACTATTAATAGTAGTAGCGGCAGTAGTACAAGTCGGAGCGGTTTTGGTAGTAGGAGTTGGAGTAGTAGAAGGTGTATTAGAGGTTGAAGTAGTTGTAGTAGTAACAGTATTAGTACTAGCGAAAAGAGTTGTTGTAGTTGGAGTAGTATTAGTCGTATTAGGAGTAGGAGCAGTAGTAGTTGCAGTAGTAGTAGTAGTGGTGGTGGTGGTGGTGGTAGTAGTAGTAGTAGTAGTTAAAGTAGCAGTAGTGGTAGTAGGAAGAGGTGGTGAGAAGTAATAGCAGTAGTCAAAGTTATGGTTGTAGTAGTAGTTGTAGTACTAGTAGCTATTGTAGTGGTAGTAGAAGTAGTAGCAGTAGCTATAGTAGGAGTAGTAATATTAGCAGGTGTAGTAGGAGCAGCAATAGTAGCAGTAGTTGAGGTAGAGGTAGTTGTAGTAGCAGTAGTAGCAGTAGTAGTAGTAGAAGTCGTAGTAGTCGTCGTTGTTGTTGTAGTAGTAGTGGTAGTAGTAGTAGTAGGAGTAGTGCTAGCATTAGTAGTAGTAGAAGTGCTAGTAATATCTGTAACAGTTGTTGTTATTGTTGTAGCAGTAGTATTGTAGTAGTAGAAAGAGTACGAGTAGTAGTAATAGTAGAAGTAATAGTAGCAGTAACAGTAGGAGTAACAGTTGTAGTTGCAGTACTAGTAGCAGTAGTTGTGTCGTAGTAGTTGGAGTGTTCGGAGTAGCAATAATAGTAGGAGTAGTAGGAGCAGTAAGGGTCATGGTATAGCAATAGTAGTATTTGTAGTAGTTGCAGTAATAGTAGTAGTATTAGTAGAAATAGTGGTACTAGTTATAGTATTAGCAGTAGTCGTAGTAGTAGTACTTGTAGTAGTAGCAGCAGCACTGCTACTAGTAGTAGTACTAGTACTAGTTGTTGTAGTAGTGGGAGTAGTAGTAGCAGCAATAGTAGCCGAATTGGTTGTGGTAGTACTAGTTGCCGCAGTATTAATAGTAGCATGAGTAGTAGCAATACTTGTGGTAGCTGTAGTAGTAATAGAAGTAGTAGCAGTAGTTATTGTTCTTATTGTTGTTGTTCTAGTTGTAGTACTTGTACTAGTGGTAGTAGTCATAGTAGTACTACAAGTAGGAATAGTACGAGTATTAGTAGTTGCTGTAGTAGTAGTTGTTGTAGCAATAGTAGTAGTAGTTCCAATAGTATAGTAGGAGTTGGAGTAGGTGTAGTCGTAGGTGTGGTAGTAGTTGTAGTAGGGGGTTGTAGTTGTCGCCAGAGAAGTAGTTGCAGTAAGAGTTGGTGCTGGAGTGGTAGCTGCTTTAGTAGTAGCAGTCGCTGGAATTGGGGTAGGAATAATAGTAGCAGTAATAGTAGTAGCAGTAGAAGTAGTCGTAGTAGTAGTCGAAGTTGTACTAGTAATTGGAGTTATAGTAGTCGTAGTAGTAGTTGTTGTTGTTGTAGGAGTTGTTGAGGTAGTAATTGTAGTAGTAATAGCAGTAGTAGTAGTAGTCATAGTTGTCGTAGAAGTAGTAGAAGTAGTGCTTGTAGTAGTAATCGTAGTAGGAGTGGTTGCGGTAGTTATTGTCGTAGTAACTGTATTAGCAGTTGTAGTCATAGTAGTAGTAGGAGTAGTAGAAGTAGTTGTAGTAGAAGGAGTACTAGAAGTAGCAAGAGTCGTGGTAGCTGTAGAGAAGCGGTAGTAGTTGTAGTTGAAGAAGTACTAGGAGCAGTCATAGTAGTAGTTGTAGTAGTAGGAGTAGCATACACAGTAGCAGCAATAGTCGTAGTGGTTGTCGTAGTAGTATTAGTAGTAGTAGTAGTAGTAGCAGTAGCAATATCAGCTATAGTAGTGGCAGAAGTAGTAGTAGTAGTAGCAGTATAAGTAGAAGTAGTTGTAGAAGTTGTAGTAGAGGTTGTAGTAGTAGTAGCCATAGCAGAAATAGTAGTAGTAATAGTAGTTTGAGTTGCAGTTGGAATTGGTGTAGGAGTAGGAGTGGTAATAAAAGTATTAGTTGTAATAGTTGTAGTTGTAGTGGGAGGAGGAGGTGGAGTAGGAGTCACAGCTGTAGTTGGAGTAGTAGTAGGAGTTGTAGTAACAGTAGTAGAAGTAATAGTAGTAGCAGCAGTAGTAGTAGTAGTTGCAGGAGTAGTACAAGCAGTATTAGTAGTAGCAGTGCAAGTGATAGTAGTACTACTAGTCTTAGTAGTAGTAATAGTTGCAGTAGGTGCAGCAGAGACAGCAACAGCAGTAGTAGTGGTAGTAGTAGTAATAGTATTAGTAGTTGTAGCGCTTGTAGAAGTAATAGTAGTAGTAGTAATAATAATACTAGTAGTTGGGGTAGTAATAGTAGTAGTGGCAGTAATAATTTTAGCCGTAGGAGGAGGAGTAGTAGTAGAAGCAACCATAGTAGTAGTAGTAGTAGTGGTAGTAGTAAAGGTAATTCTAGTAATAATGGTAGTAGTAGTAATAGCGGAAGTGGGAGTTGTAGTAGTACGAGTAGTAGAAGTAGTAGTAGTAGTAGCAGAAGTAGTAGTAACAGTAGCAGAAGTAGTAGTAGTAGTACTAACAGAAGTTGTAGTAGTAGTAGTAATATTAGTAGCAATAGTAGTAGAAGTAGTTGTAATTGTAGAAGTAGCGGTAGTAGTACTTGTAGTGGTAGAAGTAGTACGAATAATAGCAGTAGGAGTAGTAGTAGTAGTAGCAGCAGTAGTAGCAATAGAAGTAGTTGTAGTAGTAGTCCAATAAATTGTAGTCGTAGTAGAAGTAATTGTAGTAGTTTTTGCCATAGTAGTAGTTGTAGTCGGGGTAGTCATAGAAGTAGTAGTAAAACTGATAGTACTTGTTGTAGTAGTAGTTATTGTAGTAGTCATAGTGGTAGAAGATGTTGCAGCAGTTGTAGTTGCAACAACAGTAATAGTAGTAGTAGTAGAAGTAGTAGTAGCAACAGTAGTATTCGTAGCAGTAGAAGTAGTAGTAGTAGTTGTTGTAGTTGTGTTGTAGTAGTACTGGTAATAGTATTTGGAGTTGTTATAGTAGTACTAGTCCAAGTTGTAGTAGCAATAGTAGTAGTAGAAGCAGTACTAGAAGTCATAGTACTTGTAGTGGTAGTAGTTATTGTAACAGTTGTTTCTGTATTGGTAGTTGTAGCGACAGTAGTACCTGGAGTAGTTGTGGTAATACTAGTAGTAGTAGACGTACTAGTAGTTATAGTAGTAGTAGTAATAGTCATACTAGTAGTTGTTGTCATATTACAAATAGTAGTAGGAGGAGGAGGAGGAGAAGGAGGAGGAGTAGTAGTAGTAGTTGTTGTTGTGGTAGTAGTAATAGTTGTTGTGGTAGTAGTAGTAGTGGTTGTAGTAGCATTAGTAGTAATAGTAGTAGTAACAATAGTTGTAATAGTAGTACTAGGTATAGCAGTAGTCATCGTCATCGTAGTAGTAGTAGTAGCTCTTGTATTAGTATTCGTAGTAGTAGTTATAGTAGTGGGAGTAGAAGCAATAGCAGCCGCAACAGTAATAATAGTAGTACTAGTAGTAGCAATAGAAGCATGAGCAATAGTGGTAGTAGTAATAGTAGTATTAGTTTTAGCGCTAGCAAAAGTAATACTAGTAGTCGTGGTTGTAGTATTAATAGCAGTAGCAACCGTAGTAGTAGTAGTAGTAGTAGTAGTAGTAGTAGTAGTAGTAGTAGTAGTAGTAGTAGTAGTAGTAGTAGTAATAATAGTAGTAGTAGCCGTAGTAGTAGTAATTGTGGTGGTATTAGGGGGAGTAATAGTCGTAGTCGTAGTGGTAGTAATTGGGGTAATTCTAGTAATAGTGGTGGTAGTCATAATTGTGAAAATAAGAGTAGTAGTTGTAGCAAGAGTAGAAGTAGTAGTAGCAGTAGCAGAAGTAGTAGAAGCAGTAGTTGTAGTAGTGGTGGTAGTTGTAGTAGTGGTAGTAGTAGTAGCAGCAACAACAGCAGTAGTAGTAGTAGTACGAGTAATTGTAGTAGTAGTAGTATGAGTAATAGTAGTAGTCAGAGTAGTAGTAGTTGTTGTAGAACCAACAATAGTAGAAGTAGTTGTAGTAGTCAGAGTATTAGTTCTAGTTGTAGTAGAAATAATAGTTGAAGCAGCAAGAACAGCAGCAACAATAGTCATAATAGTAGTAATTGTGACAGTAGTAGTTGTTGTAGTAGTAGCAGTAGAAGCAGAAGCAGTAGTTGTATAAATAAAAGTAGTTGTAGGAGTAGTAGTAATTATAGTTGGAGGAGCAACAACAGCAGCAACAGCAGTAGCAGTAGTAGAAATAATAGAAGTAGCAGCAGCAGTGGTAGTAGTTGAAGTAGGTACAGGAGCAGTAGCAGTGGTAGTAGTAGTAGTAGTAGCTGTAGTAGCATAAGAGTTGTAGAAGCAATAGTATTTGTGGTAGTAAAAGATGTTGCACTTGTAGAGGTTGAGTAGAGGTAGTAGTAGCAGTAGTATTTGTAGTAGAAAAAGTAGTAGTAGCAGTATTACCTATTATAGTAGTAACAGTAGTAGTAGTAGCAGTAGTAATACTAGTAGTAGAAGTAGTGGTTATAGTAGTTGTTGTTGCAGTAGTTATTGTGGTAGTAGTAGTCGTAGTAATAGTAGTAGTAGCAGCAACAACAATAGTAGTAGTAGTGGTAGAAACAGTTGCAGCAACAGTAGTAGTAGTCGCTGTAGTAGTAGCTGTAGTAGTAGTAATAGTAGTTATCACTGTAGTAGAAGTAGTAGTAGTAGTAGTAGTAGTAGGTGTAGTGGTTGTAGTTGCTATGGTAGTAGCAGTAGTTGCTGCACTAGTACTAGTAGTTATGCATGTATTGTTATTAGCAGCTGTACTAGCAATAGTAGTAATTGCAACAATAGCAGCAGCTGCAATAGTAGTTGTAGCAGCAGCAGCTATAGTAGTAGTAGTTGTTGCCGAAGTAGTAATATTAGTAGTAGCAGTAGCAGCACAAGTAGTAGTAATAGTAACGGCAGTGTTCGCAATAGTTGCAGTAGTTGTAGCAGTAGTCGTAGTTGCAAAAGTAGTAGTACAAGTTTGGCGGAGTAGTTCTACTAGTAGTAGTCGTAGGAGTGGTAGGAGGAGAAGTAGAAAAGTAGCGGAGGAGCAGTAGCAGTAGCTGTAGTAGCAGCAGCAGCAGCAGCAGTAGTAGTAGAAGTAGTAGTAGTAGCAACAGTAGTGGTAGCAGTATGAGAAGTAGTAGTTGCTGCAGAAGAAATAGTTGTAGTAGCAGTAGTACTAGTACTAGACTTGTGGTAGCTATCGTTGTAGTAGTAGCAGTTGTATTTACAGAAGTAGTAGTGTTAGTAGTAGCAGCAGTAGCAGTAGCAGTAATAGTAGCCAAAGCAGTGGAAGATGTACTTGTAGTAGATGCAGTAGTAAGAGGAGCAGTTGCAGTGGAAGTAGCAGTAGAAGCAGCAGCGGTAGTAGTCGTAGTAGTAGTCGGAGTTGTAGTAGTAGCCATAGCCGGAATCGGAATAGGAATAATAGTAGTAGTAATAGTAGTAGTAGTAGAAGTAGTCGTAGTAGTAGTTGGAGTCGTAGTAGTAATTGGAGTTATAGTAGTCATAGTAGCAATAGTAGTTATTGTAGGAGTTGTTGAGGTAGTAATTGCAGTAGTAATAGCAGTAGTAGTAGTAGTCGCAGTAGTAGTTGAAGTAGTAGAAGTAGTGGTTATAGTGGTAATCATAGTAGGAGTGGTTGCGGTAGTTATTGTAGTAGTAATAATATTAGCAGTAGTAGTCATAGTAGTAGCGGAGTAGTCGAAGTAGTGGTCGTAGTAGTAATAGAAGTAGTAGTAGTAGAAGGAGTACTAGAAGTAGCAAAATTTGTGGTTGTTGTAGAGAAGCAATAGTAGATGTAGTTGTAGAAGTACTTGGAGCAGTCATAGTAGTAGTTGTAGTAGTAGGAGTAGCATACACAGCAGCAGCAGCAGTCGTAGTGGTTATTGTAGTAGTATTAGTAGTAGTAGTAGTAGTACTAGTAGTACTAGTAGAAGTAGAAGTAGTTGTAGAAGTTGTAGTAGAGGTTGTAGTAGTAGTAGTAGTAGTAGTAGACGTAGTCGTAGCTACAATAGTAGGAATAGTAGTAGTAGTGGTGGTAATAGTCGTAGCAATTGTGGTAGTAGTAGTAGTAGTAATTGTAGTGGTAGTAATTTCGGTGGTGGCAGTGGTAGTAGTAGTAGTATTAGTAGTAGTAGTAACAATAGTAGCAAGTGTTGTAGTCATAGTATTAGTAACCATAGCAAAAGTAGTAGTTGCTGCAGTAGTTTCAGCAGTAGCATAAGTCATGCCAATCATGGTAGTTGCAATAGAAGTACTAGTTGTCGTACTTATAGAAGTAGCTGTAGTAGGACTAGTAGGAGTAGTAGCAGTAGAAGTAGTTGAAGTGGTTGTTGTAGTAGAAGTAGTAGTAGAAGTAGTAAAAGTAGTGGTTCTAGAATTAATAGTAGTAGTAATAGTAGAAGTAGTAGAAGTAGTCGTAGTAATAGTCGAACATATATTAGTAATTGGAGTTATAGTAGTCATAGTAGTAATAGTAGTTGTTGTAAGAGTTGTTGAGGTAGTAATTGTAGTAGTAATAGCAGTAGTAGCAGTAGTCGTAGTAGTACTAAAAGTAGTAGAAGTACTGGTTGTAGTAGTAATCGTAGTAGGAATGGTTGCGGTAGTTATTGTAGTAGTAATAGTATTAGTAGTAGTAGTCGTAGCAGTAGTAGGAGTCGTAGAAATAGTGGTTCTAGTAGTAATAGAAGTAGTAGTAGTAGAAGGAGTACTAGAAGTAGCAAAAGTTGTGGTAGTTGAAGAGAAGCTGTCGTGTTGTAGTTGTAGAAGTACTAGGAGCAATCATAGCAGTAGTCGTAGTAGTAGCAGTAGCATACACAGTAGCAGCAATCGTCATAGTGGTTGTTATACTAGTATTAGTAGTAGTAGTAATAGTAGTAGTAGTACTAGTAGAAGTAGAAGTAGTTGTGGAAGTTGCAGTAGAGGTTGTAGTAGTAGTAGTAGTAGTAGTAGTAGTAGTAGTTGTTGTTGTTCTTGTTGTTGTTGTTGTTGTGGTTGTTGTTGTAGACGTAGTCGTAGTTGCAATAGCAGGAATAGTAATAGTAGTAGCAATAGTAGTATAATTAGTAATAGGAGTAGTGGTGGTAGTAGTAATAGTAATTGTAGTTGTAGTAATAGTCGTAGCAATTGTGGTAGTAGTAGTAGTAATTGTAGTGGTAGTAATTTCAGTGGTGGTAGTGGTACTAGTAGTAGTATTAGTAGTAGTAGTAGTAGTAGCAGCAGTAGTAGTAGCAACAATAGTAGCAATTGTTGTAGCAGTAGTAGGAGTAACCATAGCAAAAGTAGTAGTTGCTGCAGTAGTTGTATCTGTAGCATAAGTCATGGCAATCATGGTAGTTGCAATAGAAGTAGTAGTTGTAGTACTTGTAGAAGAAGCTATAGTAGGTGTAGTAGGAGTAGTAGCAGTAGCAGTAGTAGTAATAGCAGTAGAAGTAGTTGATGTGGTTATTGTATTAAAAGTAGTAGTAGAAGTAGGAGTCATCGTAGTAGTAGAAGTAACAAAAGAAGAAGCAGTAGAAGTAATAGCTGTGGTAGGAAAAGTTGTAGTAGTGGTAGTAATAGCTATGGTAATAGCAGCAGCAGTAGTAGAAGTAGCAGAAGTATTATTATTATTAGTAGTAGTGGTAGTAGTAGAAGTTATACATGTTGTAGCAGTAGCAGCGGTATTAGCAATAATTGTAACAGTAATATTATTAGTAGCAATTGGAGTAGTAGTACCATTTGTAGTAGCAGTAGTTGTTGTTATTGTTGAAGTAGGAGTAGTAGTGGCAGCTATGGTTGTGCTTGAATTTGTTGTCACGATAGCAGCAGCAACTGTAGTAGTTGTAGTAGTAGTTTTGGAAGCAGTACAAGAAGTAGTAGTAGAAGTAGTAGCAGCAGTAGGAGAAGTCGTAGCAGTAGTAGCAGTGGTACTAGTGGGAGTAGAAGTAGCAGCAGCAGTAGCAGTAGTAGTTGTAGGAGTAATAGCAGCAGTAGCAAGAGTAGGCATAGCGGCAGTACTAGGAGTAGTAATACCATTAGTGGTGGTAGTAGTGGTTATTGTTGTTGTAGTAGCAATTGTAGTAGTCATAGTTGTAGTAGCAGTAGTAGTAATTAGAGTAGTAGTAGCAACTGTAGTAGCAATGGATGTCATAGCAGGAGCTATAGAAGAAGTAGTAGTAGTAGGAGCAGCAACAGTAGCTCCAGGAAAAATGGTGGTAGTAGTTATTGTAGTAGTAGCAGTGTTAGTAGTAGTGGCAACAGTAGGAGTAGCAGATATAGTAGTAGTAGTAGCAGTAGTATTCGTAGTAGTAGTAGTAGTAGTAGTATAGAGGTAGTAGTAGTTGTAGCCGTAGTATAGGAGTACCAGTAGTAGTAGTAGTACTAGTCACAGTCGTAGTAGTAGTAGTTGTAGTAGTAATAGTCGTAGTAGTAGTACTAGTAGGAGTGGGAGTAGCAGTAGGTGTAGTAGTAATACTAGTAGCTACAATAGTAGTGGTAGTAGTAGTTGTAGTAGCATTAGTAAGAGTAGTAGTTGTTGCAGTAGTAGTAGTAGTAGTAGTATTAGTAATAGTAGTAGTAGTAGAAATAGTAGTAGTAGTAGGAGTAGGAGTTATAGTAGTGCTGGTAGTATTATTAATAGTAGTACCAAAAGTAGGAGTAGTGGTAGTAGCAATTGTACTTGTACTAGAAGTAGCAATAGAATAGTAGTTGCAGTAGTTGTAGTAGTGGTTGTACAAGTAGTAGTAGTAGTTGCAGCAGCAGTAGTAGTAGGAGTAGTAGAAGTAGTGGGAGCAGTTCTTGGAGGGGTAGTAGTAGTAGGAGTTAGAGTAGGTGTGGTAGCTACAGTAGTAGTAGTAGGAGGAGTAGGAGTAGAAGTAGGAGGTGGAGTAGTAGCAGTAGTAGTAGTAATAGTTATAGCTGTTGTAGTGGTAGTTGTGGTAGTATTAGCAATAGTAGTATTAGCTATTGTTCTTGTAGTCTTAGTAGTAGTAGCAGTGGTAATAGTAGTAGTAGAAGTAGTACACAGTGGAGTAGCAGTAATAGTGGTAGTTGTAGTAGTAGCAGTAGTTGTAGTTGCAGTAGTAATTGGAGTAGTAGTTATAGTAGCAGCTGTAGTAGTAGTAATGGTACTAGTAGTAGTAGGAAGAGGAGGACGATGAGTTGGAGTATGAGTAACAGAAGTAGTAGTAGTAGTAGTATTAATAGTGGTAGGGGCAGTAGTACAAGTCGAAGCAGTTGTGGTAGTAGTAGTTGGAGCAGTAGTAGTCATAGCTAGAGTAGGATAAGGTGTATTAGCAGTTGAAGTAGTTGTAGTAGTAGCTGTATTAGTAGTATCAAAAAGAGTTATTGTAGTTGGAGTAGTATTAGTAGTATTAGGAGTAGGAGCAGCAGTAGTTGTCATACTAGTAGTAGTAGTGGTGGTGGTGGTGGTGGTGGTGGTGGTGGTGGTGGTAGTAGTAGTAGTAGAAGTAGCAGTAGTGGTAGTAGGAAGAGGAACACGAGGAGTAATAGCAGAAGTGAAAGTTATGGTTGTAGTAGTAGTTGTAGTACTAGTAGTTATTATAGTGGCAGTACAAGTAGTAGCAGTAGTTGTAGTAGGAGTAGTAATATTAGTAGGTGCTGTAGGAGCAGCAGTAGCAGTAGCAGCAGCAGCAGTAGCAGTAGTTGAGGTAGAGGTAGTTGTAGTAGCAGCAGTAGCAGTAGTAGTAATAGAAGTAGTAGTAGTAGTTGTTGTTGTAGTAGTCATGGTCGTAGTAGTTTTAATCGTAGTAGTAGTAGGAGTAGTACTAGCATTAGTAGTAGTAGAAGTGCTAGTAGTATCTGTAACAGTTGTTGTTATTGTTGTAGTAGTAGTAGTGTAGTAGTAGAAAGAGTACGAGTAGTAGTAATAGTAAAAGTAATAGTAGTGGTAATAGTAGGAGTAATAGTTGTAGTTGCAGGAGTAGTAGTAGTAGTTGTGTTGTAGTAGTTGGAGTGTTCGGAGTCGCAATAGTAGTAGGAGTAGTAGGAGCAGTAGGGGTCATGGTATAACAATAGTAGTATTTGTAGTAGTTGCAGTAATAGCAGTAGTAGTAGTAGAAATAGTGGTTCTAGTTGTAGTATTAGCAGTAGTCGTAGTAGTAGTACTAATAGTAGTAGCAGGAGTTGTAGTAGTAGTTGTAGTAGAAGTACCAGTAGTAGTAGCAGCAGCACTACTAGTAATAGTAGTACTAGTACTAGTTGTAGTGGTAGTGGGAGTAGTATTAGTAGTATTAGTACTAGTCGCCACAGTATTAGTAGTAGCATGAGTAGTAGCAATACTTGTAGTAGCTATAGCAATAATAGAAGTAGTAGTATTAGTAGTAGCAGTAGTTATTATTGTCATTGTTGTTGTTGTAGTAGTTGTAGTACTTGTAGTAGTGGTAGTAGTCGTAGTAGTACTACAAGTACCAATTGTACGAGTATTAGTAGTTGTTGTAGCAATAGTAGTAGTAGTTCCAATAGTAGTAGTAGATGGAGTTGGAGTAGGTGTAGTGGTAAGTGTTGTAGTAGTTGTAGTAGGGGCAGTTGTAGTCATCAGAGTAGTAGTTGCAGTAGGAGTTGGCGCAGGAGTGGTAGCTGCTTTAGTAGTAGTAGGAGGAGGAATAGGAATGGGAATAATAGTAGTAGTAATAGCTGTAGTAGTAGAAGTAGTCGTAGTAGTAGTCAGAGTTGTAGTAGTAATTAGAGTTATAGTAGTCATAGTAGTAGTAGTAGCTATTGTAGGAGTTGTTGAGGTAGTAATTGTAGTAGTAGTAGCAATAGTACTAGTAGTCGTAGTTGTAGTAGAAGTAGTAGCAGTAGTGGTTGTAGTAGTAATCATAGTAGGAGTGGTTGCGGTAGTTATTGTAGTAGTAATAGTATTAGTAGTAGTAGGAGTACTAGAAGTAACAAAAGTTGTGGTAGTTGAAGAGAAGCAGTAGTTGTTGTAGTTCTAGAAGTACTAGGAGCAATCATAGCAGTAGTCGTAGTGCTTGTCGTAGTAGTATTAGTTGTTGTAGTAGTAGTAGTAGTACTACTAGTAGAAGTAGAAGTAGTTGTAGAAGTTGTAGTTGAGGTTGTAGTAGTAGTAGTAG
This sequence comes from Trichopus zeylanicus subsp. travancoricus, assembly GCA_005019695.1. Lineage (NCBI taxonomy): Eukaryota > Viridiplantae > Streptophyta > Magnoliopsida > Dioscoreales > Dioscoreaceae > Trichopus > Trichopus zeylanicus. Next base: position 133,887 of record RXID01010969.1, on the reverse strand, counting down.
TAGTTGTTGTTGTTGTTGTTGTTGTAGTAGACGTAGTAGCAGTTGCAATAGCAGGAATAGTAATAGTTGTAGCAATAGTAGTATAAATAGTATTAGGAGTAGTGGTGGTAGTAGTAATAGTAATAGTAGTTGTAGTAATAGTCGTAGCAATTGTGGTAGTAGTAGTAGTAATTGTAGTGGTAGTAATTTAGGTGGTGGTAGTGGTACTAGTAGTAGTATTAGTAGTAGTAGTAGTAGTAGCAGTAGTAGTAGCAACAATAGTAGCAATTGTTGTAGCAGTAGTAGTAGTAACCATAGGAAAAGTAGTAGTTGCTGCAGTAGTTGTAGTAGTAGCATAAGTCATGGCAATCATGGTAGTTGCAATAGAAGTAGTAGTTGTAGTACTTGTAGAAGAAGATGTAGTAGGAGTAGTAGGAGTAGTAGCAATAGCAGTAGTAGTAATAGCAGCAGAAGTAGTTGAAGTGGTTGTTGTAGTAGAACTAGTAGCAGAAGTAGGAGTCATCGTAGTAGTAGCAGTAACAAAAGAAGTAGTAGTAGAAGTAATAACTGTAGTAGTCATAGTTGTTGTTGGAGTAGCTGTGGTTGGAAAAGTTGTAGCAGTGGTAGTAATAGCTATGGTAGTAGCAGCAGCAGTAGTATAAGTAGCAGAAGTATTATTATTATTTGTAATAGTGGTAGCAGTAGAAGTTATACAAGTCGTAGAAGTAGTAGCAACAATAGTAGCAATTGTTGTAGCAGTAGTAGTAGTAACCATAGCAAAAGTAGTAGTTGTTGTAGTAGTTGTTGTAGTAGCATAAGTCATGGCAATCATGGTAGTTCTAATAGAAGTAGTAGTAGTAGTACTTGTTGAAGAAGGTGTAGTAGGAGTAGTAGTAGTAGTAATAGCAGTAGAAGTAGTTGATATGGTTGTTGGAGTAAAAGTAACAGCAGAAGTAGGAGTCATCGTAGTTGTAGCAGTAACAAAAGAAGTAGCAGTAGAAGTAATAGCTGTAGTAGTCGTAGTTGTTGTTGGAGTAGCTGTGGTCGGAAAAGTTGTAGTAGTGGTAGTAATAGCTATGGTAGTAGCAGCGGCAGTAGTAGAAGTCGCAGAAGTATTATTATTAGTAGTAGTAGTGGTAGTAGTAGAAGTTATACAAGTCGTAGCAGTAGTAGCGGTATTAGCAGTAATTGTAACAGTAATATTATTAGTAGCAGTTGGAGTAGTAGTACCATTTGTAGTAGCAGTAGTTGTTGTTGTTGCTGAAGTAGCAGTAGTAGTGGCAACTATGGTTGTGCTTCAATTAGTAGTCACGGTAGCGGCAACAGCTCGAGTAGTAGTAGTAGTAGTTGTGGAAGTAGTACAAGAAGTAGTAGTAGAAGTAGTAGCAACAGTAGGAGAAGTAGTAGCAGTGGTACTAGTGGTAATAGAAGTAGTAGTAGTAGGAGTAATAGCAGCAGTAACAAAAGTAGCCATAGCAGCAGTATTAGGAGTAGTAATACCATTAGTGGTAGTGGTGGTTGTTGTTGTAGTTGTAGCAATAGTTGTTGTCATAGTTGTAGTTGCAGTAGTAGTAATTAACGTAGTAGTAGCAACTATAGTAGCAATGGAAGTCGTAGTACTACCTATAGTAGAAGTAGTAATAATAGCAGCAGCAACTGTAGCTCCAGTAAAAATAGTAATAGTAGTTATTGTAGTAGTAGTAGTGTTAGTAGTAGTAGCAACAGTAGGAGTAGCAGATATAGTAGTAGTAGTAGCAGTAGTGGTAGTAGTAGCAGTAGTATTCATAGTAGTAGTAGTAGTAGTTTTGAGGTAGTAGTAGTCATAGTCGTAGTATAGCAGTAACAGTAGTAGTAGCAGTACTACTCGTAGTAGTAGTAGTAGTAGTAGTAGTAATAGTCGTAGTAGTAGTAGTAGTAGTAGTAGTAGTAGGAGTAACAGTAGGGTAGTAGTAATACTAGTAGCTATAATAGTAGTGGAAGAAGTAGTTGTAGTAGTAGTAGTAGTAGTAGTAGTAGTATTAGTAATAGTAGTTGTGGCGGTAGTAGTAGTAGTAGTAGTAGTAGTAATAGTAGTAGTAGTAGGAGTAGGAGTTATAGTCGTAGTCGTAGTATTATTAATAGTAATACCAAAAGTAGGAGTAGTGGTAGTAGCAATTGTACTTGTACTAGAAGTAGCAATAGTATAGTAGTTGTTGGAGTAGTAGTAGTGGTAGGATTTATAGTCGTAGTGGTAGTATTATTAATAGTAATACCAAAAGTAGGACTAGTGGTAGTAGCAACTGTACTTGTACTAGAAGTAGCAATAGTATAGTAGTTGTTGTAGTAGTAGTAGTGGTTGTATAAGCAGTAGTAATAGTAGGAGTAGTAGAAGTAGTGGGAGTAGTTGTTGGAGGAGTAGTAGTAGTAGGAGTTAAAGTAGGTGTGGTAGCTATAGTAGTAGTAGTAGTAGTAGGAGTAGGAGTAGAAGTAGGAGGTGGAGTAGTAGTAGTAGTAATAGTTATAGCTGCTGTAGTGGTAGTTGTAGTAGTATTAGCAATAGCAGTAGTAGCTATTATTGTTGTAGTCTTAGTAGTAGTAGCAGTGGTAATAGTAGTAGTAGAAGTAGTACAAGGTGGAGTAGTAGTAATAGTGGTAGCTGTAGTAGTAGCAGTAGTTGGAGTAGTAGTCGTAGTAGCAACTGTAGTAGTAGTAGTGGTACTAGTAGTTGTAGTAGTAGTAGGAGGAGGAAGAGTTGGAGTAAAAGTAGCAGAAGTTGTAGTAGTAGTAGTATTAATAGTAGTATGGGCAGTAGTACAAGTCTGAGCAGTTGTGGTAGTAGGAGTTGGAGTAGTAGTAGTCATAGCTGGAGTTGGAGAACGTGTATTAGTGGTTGAAGTAGTTACAGTAGTAGCAGTATTAGTAGTGGCAAAAAGAGTTGTTGTAGTTGGAGTAGTATTAGTAGTATTAGGAGTAGGAGCAGTAGTAGTTGCAGTAGTACTAGTAGTAGTAGTGGTGGTTGTGGTGGTGGTGGTGGTGGTGGTAGTAGTAGTAGTAGAAGTAGCAGTAGTGGTAGTAGGAAGAGGAGGACAAGAAGTAATAGCAGTAGTGAAAGTTATGGTTGTAGTAGTAGTTGTAGTACTAGTAGATATTGTAGTGGTAGTAGAAGTAGTAGTAGTAGTTGTAGTAGGAGTAGTAATATTAGTAAGCGTAGTAGGAGCAGCAGCAGTAGTAGCAGCAGCTATAGCAGTAGTTGAGGTAGAGGTAGTTGTATTAGCAGCAGTAGCTGTAGTAGTAGTAGAAGTTGTAGTAGTAGTAGTGGTAGTAGTAGTTGTAATAGTAGTAGTAGTAGGAGTAGTACTAGCATTAGTAGTAGTAGAAGTGCTAGTAGTATCTGTAACAGTTGTTGTTATTATTGTAGTAATAGTAGTGTAGTAGTAGAAAGAGTACGAGTAGTAGTAAGAGTAGAAGTAATAGTAGCAGTAATAGTAGGAGTAATAGTTGTAGTTGCAGTAGTAGTAGCAGTAGTTGTGTTGTAGTAGTTGGAGTGTTCGGAGTAGCAATAATAGAAGCAGTAGTAGGAGCAGTAGGGGTCGTGGTTTAGCAATAGTAGTATTTGTAGTAGTTGTTGTAGTAGTAGCAGAAATAGTGGTACTAGTTATAGTATTAGCAGTAGTCGTAGTAGTAGTACTAGTAGTAGTAGCTACAGCTGTGGTAGTAGTTGTAGTAGAAGTACCAATAGTAGTAGCAGCTGCACTACTAGTAGTAGTGGTACTAGTACTAGTTGTTGTAGTAGTGGGTGTAGTAGTAGCAGCAATAGTAGCCGCAGTATTAGTAGTAGCATGAGTAGTAGCAATACTTGTAGTAGCTGTAGTAGTAATAGAAGTAGTAGTATTAGTTATAGCAGTAGTTTTTGTTGTTGTTGTCGTTGTTGATGTAGTTGTAGTACTTGTAATAGTGGTAGTAGTCATAGTTGTACTACAAGTAGCAATAGTACGAGTATTAGTAGTTGTTGTAGTAGTAGTTGTTGTAGCAATAGTAGTTGTAGTTTCAATAGTAGTTGTAGAAGGAGTTGGAGTCGGTGTACTGGTAGGTGTCGTAGTAGTTGTAGTAGGGGTAGTAGTAGTCGTCAGAGTAGTAGTTGCAATAGGAGTTGGCGCAGTAGTGGTAGCTGCTTTAGTTGTAGTAGTAGCAGAAAAGGAATATGAGTAATAGTAGTAGTAATAGTAGTAGTAGTAGAAGTAGTCGTAGTAGTAGTCGGAGTTATAGTAGTCGTAGTAGTAGTTGTTGTTGTTGTTGTTGCTGTAGGAGTTGTTGAGGTAGTAATTGTAGTAGTAATAGCATTAGTAGTAGTAGTCGTAGTTGTAGTAGAAGTAGTAGAAGTAGTGGTTGTAGTTGTAATCGTAGTAGGAGTGGTTGCTGTAGTTATTGTAGTAGTAATAGTATTAGTAGTAGTAGTCGTAGTAGTAGTAGGAGTAATAGAAGTAGTGGTTCTAGTAGTAATAGAAGTAGTAGTAGTAGGAGTGCTAGAAGTAACAAAAGTTGTGGTAGTTGTAGAGAAGCAGTAGTAGTTGTAGTTGTAGAAGTACTAGGAGCAGTCATAATAGTAGTTGTAGTAGTAGGAGTAACGTACACAGTAGCAGCAATAGTTGTAGTGGTTGTCGTAGTAGTATTAGTAGTAGTAGTAGTAGTATTAGTAGTAGTAGTAGCAATAGCAATATTAGCTGTAGTAGTGGTAGAAGTAGTAGTAGTAGTAGTAGTAGTAGAAGTAGAAGTAGTTGTTGAAGTTGTAGTAGAGGTAGTAGTAGTAGTAGTAGTTGTAGTAGTAGTAGCCATAGCAGAAGTAGTAGTAGTAGTTGCAGTTGCAGTGGGAATTTGTGTAGGAGTAGTAGTAGTAATAAAAGTATTAGTAGTCATAGTTGGAGTAGGAGTTGTTGTTGTAGTTGGAGTAGTAGTAGGAGTAGCAGTTGCAGTTGTAGAAGTAATAGTAGTAGCAGTCGTAGTAGTAGGAGTTGTTTTAGTGGTAGTAGTAGTTGCAAGAGTAGTACAAGCAGTATTAGTAGTAGCAGTGCAAGTAATAGTAGTACTATTAGTATTAGTTGTAGTAACAGTTGCAGTAGGAGCAGCTTCAGCAGCAGCAATAGTGGTGGTGGTAGTAGTAGTAATAGTAGTAGTAGTTGCTTGTAGAAGTAATAGTAGTAGTAGTAATTATAATACTAGTAGTTATGGTAGTAATAGTATTAGTGGTAGTAATAATATTAGCAGTAGGAGGAGTAGTAGGAGTTGAAGCAACAATAGTAGTAGTAGTAGTAGTGGTAGTAATAAGGGTAATTCTAGTAATAATGGGAGTAGTAGTAGTACAAGTAGTAGAAGTACTAGTAGCAGAAGCAGAAGTAGTAGTAGTAGTAGCAGAAGTAGTAGTAATAGTAGCAGAAGTAGTAGTAGTAGTAGTAATAGTAGTTGTAGCAATAGTAGTAATAGCAGTAGTAGTACTTGTAATGGTAGAAGTAGTACGAATAAGAGCAGTAGGATTAGTAGTAGTAGTAGCAGCAGGAGTAGTAGTAGAAGAAGAAGTAGTAGTAGTAGTCCTACAAATTGTAGTCGTAGTAGAAGTAGTTGTAATAGTTTTTGCCGTAGTAGTAGTAGTAGTCGGAGTAGTCGTAGAAGTAGTACTAAAACTCATAGTACTTGTATTAGTAGTAGTTATTGTAGTAGTCATAGTGGTAGAAGATGTTGCAGCAGTTGCAGTTGCAGCAACAGTAGTAGTAGTAGTAGTAGAAGTAGTAGTAGCAGCAGTAGTATTTGTAGCAGTAGAAGTAGTAATAGTAGTTGTATTAGCAGTAATACAAGTAGTGGTAGTTGTTGCAGTTGTTGTGTGGTAGTAGTATTGGTAGTAGTATTTGGAGTTGTAATAGTAGTACTAGTCCAAGTTGTAGTAGCAATAGTAGTAGTAGAAGTAGTACTAGAAGTTGTAGTACTTGTAGTAGTAGTAGTTATGGTAACAATTGTTGTTGTATTGGTAGTTGTAGCAGTAGTAGTACCTGGAGTAGTTGTGGTAATCGTAGTAGTAGTAGAAGTACTAGTAGTTGTAGTAGTAGTAGTAAAAGTCATACTAGTAGTTGTTGTCGTATTAGTAATAGTAGTAGTAGGAGGAGGAGGAGGAGGAGGAGTAGTAGTAGTAGTTGTTGTTGTAGTAATAGTAGTTGCAGTAGTAGTAACAATAGTTGTAATAGTAGTACTAGTTGTAGTATTAGTATTCGTAGTAGTAGTAATAATAGTTGGAGTACTAGCAATAGCAACCACAACAGTAATAATAGTAGTATTAGTAGTAGCAGTAGAAGCATGAGCAATAGAGGTAGTAGTAATAGTTGTAGTAGTTTTATCGCTAGCAAAAGTAATACTAGTAATCGTGGTTATAGTAGTAGTAGTAGTAGCAACCGTAGTAGTAGTAGTAGTTGTAGTAATAGTAGTGGTAGCCGTAGTAGTAGTAATTGTGGTGGTATTAGGAGGAGTAGTAGTAGTCGTAGTGGTAGTAATTAGGACAATTCTAGTAATAGTGGTAGTAGTTGTAATAGTGAAACTAGGAGTAGTTGTAGTAGCAGGAGTAGAAGTAGTTGTACAGTAGCAAAAGTAGTAGAAGCAGTAGTTGTAGTAGTGGTGGTGGTGGTGGTGGTGGTAGTAGTAGTAGTAGTATGAGTAATAGTGGTAGTGGTACGAGTAATTGTAGTAGTATAAGTAATAGCAATAGTTGAAGTAGTACTAGTTGTTGTAGCACCAACAGTAGTAGTAGCAGTAGTAGTAGTCATAGTATTAGTTCTAGTTGTAGTAGTAATAGTAGTTGGAGTAGCAGCAACAACAGCAACAGCAGTAATAATTGTAGTAATTGTGGCAGTAGTAGTAGTTGTAGTAGTAGCAGTAGAAGCAGTAGTAGCTATATAAATAGAAGTAGTTGTAGTAGTAGTAGTAATTGTAGTCGGAGGAGCGACAACAGCCGCAATAGCAGTAGCAGTAGTAGAAATAATAGTAATAGTAGCAGCAGTGGTAGTAGTTGAAGTAGCTATAGTTGGAATAGGTGTAGGAGAAGCAGTAGTAGTAGGAGTTGAAACCGAAGTAGTAGCAGTAGTAGCAGTAATAATAGAAGCAGTAGGAGTAGGAGTTGTAGTAGTTGTAGTAGCAATAGCAATAGTAGTAGCTGTATTGGCAATGGCAGTAGTAGTTGTTGTTGTTGTAGTAATATTACTTATAGGTGTATTAGTTATAGTAGTAGTAGTAGCAATAGTAATAGTATTAGTAGTAATACTAGCAGTAGGAATAGTAGTAGTAGTGGTAATAGTAGCAGTTGGAGTAGCAGTAGATGTAGTGGTAGTAGTAGTCGAAGTAGTATTAGTTGCAGTACGAGTAATAGTTGTAATAGTAGTAGTTGTTGTAGTAGTAGTGGTGGTAGAAGAACCAGTAGCAGTAGTAGTAGTAGTAGTAGTAGAAGTAGTAGGAGTAGTAGTATTAGTAGGTGTAGCAGTAGCAGCAGCAGAAGTATTCTTAGATGCAGTTGTAGCAGCAGCAGCAGCAGCAGTAGTAGCAGTAGTAGCAGCAGCAGTAGTAGTAGTAACAGTAGTAGTAGTTGTTGTCGTTACAGTAGTAGTTGTAATACCAGCAGTCATAGTCGAAGTAGTATTAGTAGTTGTAGCAACAGCAATAGTAGCATTAGTAGTTGTAGTTGAAGTCGTATTATTAGTAGTAGTAGCAGCAGCAAAACTAGTAGTAGTGGTATTAGTAGTTGTAGTAGCGGTCGCAATAGTAGTAGTAGTAGCAATTGTAGCAGTAGTAGTGACACCAGTAGGAGTAGCAGTAGGAGTTAGAGTAAGACGAGTTGTAGATGTAGTAGTCACTGTTGTATTAATTGTAGTAGCAGCAATAGTACGATTGGGAGTAGTTCTAGTAGTAGTAGTCATCGCAGGAGTAGGAGAAAGTGTAGTAGTAGTAGAAGTAGTTGTAGAAGTTGTAGTAGTCGTAGCAGTAGTAGCAGAAGTAGTTGGAGTAGTTGGAGTAGTATTAGTTGTATTAGGAGTAGGAACAATAGTAGTTGTAGTAGTAGTTGTAGTAGCCGTAGTAGTCATAGTACTAGTAGTAGTAGGAGTAGAAGAAGCAGCAGCAGCAGTAGTCAGTGCAGCAGTAGTCATAGAAGTAGTAGGAGAAGCAATAGTAGTAGCTGTAGTTGGAGTAGTAGTAGTAATCATATTAGTAGTACTAGAAGTAGTAGTGGTAATAGTAGTCTTAGAAGTAGTAGTAGTAGGAGCGGCTGTAGCAGTTGGAGTAGGAGCGATAATAGTAGGAGTAAAAATAGTAAGAGTCGTAATGGTAGTAGTAGTAGTTGTTACAATAATAGTAGTAATAGTAGTAGTCGTAGTAGTAGTAGTAGTAGCTATTGTAGTAGGTGTAGTAGTTGCAGTGGTAGTAGTAGAAGTACCAGCAGTAGTAGTAGCTATTGTAGTAGGTGTAGCAGTAGTAGGTAGTCGTAGTAGTAGTAGTAGAAGTATTTGTAGTGATAGTAGTAGTAGTCATAGTAGTAGTAGTAGCAGTACAAGTAATAGTAGTAGTAGTAGCAGTACAAGTAATAGTAGTACGAATAGTGGTAGTAGTAGTTGTTGTACCAGTAATAGCAGTAATAGTAGTACTAGTAGTAGTAGCAGGAGTAGTAGTAGTAATAGTAGTAGTAATAATTGTAGTGGTAGTAGTAGTAGTAGAGCCATTAGTAATAGTGTTAGGAGTTGCCAAGCTAGTAGTAGTATTTGTAGCAGTAGCGGTAGTAGCAGTTGTAGTAGTAGCAGTAGCGGTAGTAGCAGTAGTAGTAATAGTAACAGTAGCGGTAGTAAAAGTAAAAGTAGTTGTATTGGTACTAGTAGTGGTAGTTGTAGTGGAAGTCGTAGTAGTTGTAAGAGTTGTGGAAGTTGTAGTAGTAGTAGTAAAAGTAGTACTAGTAGTAGTAGTAGTTGTTATTGTTGTTATAGTAGAAGCTACAGTAGCATTTGTTGTAGTTGTAGTTATAGCAATTGCCGAAATTGGTACAACTACTACTATTTTTGCGAGTATTGCTTGTGCTACTACTATTGTTGTTACTACTACAACCCCAACTACTACTGCTACTACTTATACTATTACTGCTATTGCTACTTGCACTATGACCACTGCTGCCGCTGTGGCTACTACTCCTACTACTGCTACTACTAGTGCTATTGCTACTACTATTACAATGACTACTGCTACAGCTACTACTATTGCTACTATTGCTACTACTACTATAACTACTACAGCTACAGCTACTATTGCTATTACCGGTAAAACTGCTACTACTCGTATTACCCTTAATACAACAACCACAACTACTACTAAAACTACTGCTACTATGATTATTATTACTACTAATACTAGCACTGCTACTACTGCTACAATGCTATTGCAACTACAATTACTAAAATACTGCTACTATTGCTACTACTGCTACTGCAATTGCTACTACTGCTGCTGCTACTGTTGTTGCTATTGCTCCTACTACTGCTACTAATACTGCTACTATTTTTAGTACTACTGCTACTACTAGTGCTCCCACTACTACTATTACTACTTCTACTGTTGCTATTACTATTACTATTACTACTACTATAGCTACAAATACTACTACTATTACTACTACAACTACTACTCTTGCTATTGCTACTGCTGCAACTACCACTTGTTCTCCAACTACTACAACTTCTACTACTACTACTACTACTACTACAACATTACTACTGCTTCTTCTATAACTACTACTATTACTACCACTGCTACTTGTAATACCACTATTTTTGTTGCTACTACAATCACTACTACTACCACTACCACTACTACTACTAATACTACTACTAGTATCACTACTACTACTACTAATATCATAACTGCTACTACTACTTCCACTACTGCTACTACAACTGCTGTTGCTACTACTACTAGTACTACTACTCCTACTCCTACTTGTACTAATGATGCTGCTACTCCAACTGCTACTACTATTTCTACTACTACAGCTACCACTATTGTTACTACTGCTACTTCTAATACTATTACTACTAGTACTGCTATTGTTACTTCTATTGCTACCGCTACTACTACTAATACAACTAGTATTGCTATTGCTGCTTCTACCGCTACAAGTATAGCTACTACTACTACTACTACTTCCCTTATCATAACAACTAATACTACTTCTCGTACTACTGCCACTGGTCCTACTATTGCTGTTGCTACAACTACTACACCACTACTACCACAACCACAACTTCGACTACGGCTTTTGCTACTATTACTGCTATCACTATTACTACTACTACTACTACTAATACTGTGGCTACTGCTACAATTGCTACTGCTACTACCACTACAACTACTTCTGCTACTACTACAACTACTACTTCTAATACTACTATTATTACTGCTACTGCTACTATGGCTACTATTATTGCTACTGTTACTATTACTACTGCTACTACTATTATGGCTACTGCTACTACTACTCCTACAGCTAATGCTACTACTACCGCTACTATTGCAACTAGTACTACCACCGCTATTATAGCTACTACTGCTACTACTACTACTGCTACTACAACTACTACCACTGCAACTGCTTCAATAGCTACTGTTGCTATTGCTACTACTGCGACAACTATTACTATTGCAACTACAACATCTACTTCTACCACTACAACTAGTTTTGCTACTAATGCTACAACCACTACTACTAGTTCTACTACTACTACTATTGCAACTTACACTACAATTACCACTAGCACAACAACCGCTACCACTATTACTATGATAGATACATCTGCTACACCTACCACTACTACTATAGCTTCTACTACTACTACTATTGCTGCTGCTACCATAGCTATTGCCTCTACTACTACTAATACTACTACTAATACTACCACTACTACAACTACTAATACAACTACTATTCTTACTATTACTACTACAACAATAACAACAACTACTACTACTATAACTAGCACTACGGCTAGTGCTAATACTACGACTACTACTACAACTATTGCTACTGCTACTAATATTAAGACCACTGCCACTACTTTTACAACTCCTATTACTGCTACTACTGTACCACTAATTCTACTACTTCTACTTCTACTACAGCAGTTGCTTCTATTACTACTACAGCAACCCCTACTACCACTGCTTCTCATACTACTACTACTGCTACTAATACTACTACTGCTACAACTATTACAGCTACTTCTACTACTACTACTCCTACTACTGCTGCTAATAATATTTCTATTCCTACTGCTACAACTACTACTGCTACTACTACCACTGCTACTCCTACTACTGCTACTACTACTACACCTGCAACTACTACTACTATTACTACTACCACTCCTACTACTACTACTACTACTACTACAACTTTTATTACTATTGCTACTACTACTCCTGCTACCACTAGGAATACTACTACTGCTATTACAATCACAACTACTACTACTTCTGCTGCTTCTACTACTGCTGCTGCTGTTGCAACTACTATTACTACTACAGCTGCTACTACGACTCTTGCTACTATTTCCACTGCTGTTACAACTACAATAACTATTACTGCTGCTACTATTCTTAATAGTACTGCGGCTACTGCTATGACTGCAACTACTACTACTACTATAATTACTATAACTCATACTATTACTACAACAACTATTACTGCTACTACTGCTACTACTACAACAACTACTACTGCTACTACTACTACCACTTCTACTACAACAACTACTACTTCTACTTTTACTCTGACTATAGCTACTACAATTGCTACTACTACTACTAGTGCTACTACTTCTGCAAGACCTACTACTACTACTACTACTACTACTACTATTTTTACTACTACTACAACTACTACAATTGCTAATACTGCTACTAGTACTACTATTACAAGTACTACTACTAATAATAAAATAACTGCTACTACAACAACTACTACTACTACTGTAACTACAATAGCAACTACTGCTACAACTAGCGTTATCGCTACTATTCTTGTTGCAGCTACTAGTACTGCTGCTGCTGCTGATACTACTACCAGTACTACTACTGCTACTATTACAACTACTAAAACTGCTACTATTACTGTTGTTGCTGCTACTACTACCACTACAACTACTACAGCTACTACTGTGGCTACTAATACTACTACTACTACTACTATTACTACTAGTACTACTGTTGTTGTTGCTGCTACTACTACTGCTACAACTACCACATTTATTGTTGTTGTTGTTGCTACCACTATGACTACTACTATGACTTCTCCAACTAATACTACTACGGCCACTTCTTTTACTACTACTACAATGCTTCAACTTCTACTGCTACTGCTACTACTGCTACTACGACCACTACTGCTGCTATTGCTAACTCTATTACAACTACTTCTGCAACTACTACTATTAGAACTAATGAAGCTACTAATGCTTCTACTACTACTATTACTATTACTACTACTTTCGCAACTACTTTTACAACTACTACGACTATTAATACTACTGCTATAACTACTACTCCTACTACTATTACGGCTATTACTATGTCTTGTCCTCCTACTATTGCTTTTACTACTACTACTTCAACAACTTCTAATATTACTACTACTACTACTACTACTACTACAACGACTACTGCTACTGCTACCACTACTATTACTACAACTGCTACTACTGTGACTGCTACTACTTCAACTTCTACTACTGCTTTTGCTACTACTACAACTCCTGCTACTACTAGTTCTGCTACTACTATGGCTACTACTACTACTATTACTAATGCTGTTGCTGCTACTACTGTTAGTGATAATGCTAAAGCTACTACAATCACTAGTACTACTCCTATTACTACTACTGCTACTTCTACAACAATTACGACTACTCCAACTGCTACTACTACTCCTACAACTAATACTACTACTACCAGTCGTACTAATACTACTACTCCAAACACTCCTACTACTACTTCTGCTACTACAACTACTACTGCTGCTGCTGCTGCTACTATTTCTTCTACTACCACTACTATTATTACTACTATACTGCGACTACTATTACTAATACTACTACAACTACTAGTACCACAATTTCTACTACTACTACTATTACTACTACTACTACTACTACTATTGTTACTGCTACTTCAACTACTGCTATTTTTGCAATTACTATTAGTGCTACTACTACTGCTGCTGCTGCTATTGCTACTGCTACTAGAATTAGTACTACTATTACTGCTAGTAGTAGTAGTAGTAGTAGTAGTAGTACTACTACTACTACTACTACTACTAATAATAATAATAATAATAATAATACTCCTCTTACTATTACTATTATTAGTACTAATAGTACTACTATTATTATTACTGTTACTTCTACTACTGCTACTATTGCTGCTACTGCTACTTCTACTACTGCTGCTACTACTACTGCTACTGCTACTGCTGCTACTACTACTACAGCTACTACTAGTACTACTACTACTATTAGTACTACGACTTCTACTATAGCTACTTCTGCTACTACTATTACTATTACTACTATTACTACTACTACTGCTGCTGCTACTACTTCTACTATTATTACTACTATATTGCGCCTACTATTAGTAATACTACTACAACTACTAGTACTACAATTTCTACTACTACTACTCCTCTTACTATTACTACTATTACTACTACTACAACTACTACTACTATTGTTACTGCTACTTCAACTACTGCTATTATTGCAATTACTATTACTACTACTACTACTACTGTTGCTGCTGCTATTGCTACTGCTACTAGCATTAGCACTACTATTACCGCTACTGCTACTGTTACTACTACTACTACTACTACTACTACTAATAATAATAATAATAATAATAATAATAATACTCCTCTTACTATTACTACTATTAGTACTACAACTACTATTATTATTATTACTGCTACTTCTACTACTGCTGCTACCGCTATTACTATTATTACTACTACTACTACTACTGCTACTTCTACTACTGTTGCTACTGCTGCTGCTGCTGCTGCTTCTGCTACTATAACTACTGCTGCTACTGCTGCTGCTGCTTCTTCTACTACTAGTACTACTACTACTACAACTATTAGTACTTCGACATCTACTATAGCTACTTCTGCTACTACTATTACTACTACTACTACTACTATTACTACTACTATTACTGCTACTACTACTACTTTTCCTACTACTACTACTACCACTACCACTAAAGTGACTACTTCTACTACTACTACTATTAGTACTACTACTACTACTACTATTGCCACTATTGCTACAACTACAACTACAACTACTAGTATTACTACCAAAAGTACTACTATCGCTGCTCCCACTATAATAACAATAACAATAATAGCTACTACTACTACTATGACTACTGCTACCACTGCTACTCCTACTACTACTTCTACTACTACAACAACTACTACAACTATTGCTATTACTACTACTACTGTAACTACTGCTGTATCTACTGTAACTACTAATACTATTACCACCACTACAACTCCTACTCCTATTACTGCTCCTACTACTACTTCTATGACTATAACTCCTACTACTACTACAACAACAACACCTACTACTCCTGTTACTACTCCTATTACTACTATTATGACTACTATAGCTACTACTACTACTCCTACTCCAACTCCTACATCTATGCCTACTACTAAAATACAACTAATCCTACTATTGGAACTACCACTTTTGCTACAACAACTACTGCTACTACTACTACCACCGCTATTGCTACTTCTAATACAACTCGTGCTCCAACTCCTACTCCCACTACTACTACTGTGAGCATAGCTACCACTACTATTACCATAAATACTATTCCAACTACTACTTTGATTACTACTATTACTACTAGTACTGCTACTATTACTGCTGCTGCTACAACTACTACAAATACTTCTACTGCTTCTACTGTTAGTGCTACTAGTGCTGATATAATTGCTACTACTATAACAATAATAACAATAACAACTACTATTGTTGCTACTACTACAATGACTACTACTGCTACTACTACTACTACCACTACTACTATTATCACCACTAGTACTACTAATTTTTCAACTATAGCTACTACTACTTCTACTAATATAACTTGTACTCTTACTGCTACATCTACAATGACTACAAATACTACAACAACAACAACAACAACTACTACTACTACTGCTATTACTGCTACTATGTCTATAACAGCAACTACTACTACTACTATAACTACTATTACTACTACAACAACTACTACTACTTCTATAACTACTGTAGAACAACTAATACTATTGGTACTACTATAAATGTTACTACTACTACTACTGCTACTACTACTACTTCTACTACTCCGACTATTACTACTATGACCATTACAACTACTACTACTGCTACTACTACCACTATGATAACGAATAGCACAGCTACTGCAACTACTACTACTTGTACTACCACTACTACTACTACTACTACTACTACTACTGCTGCTGCTACTACCACTACTACCAATACTACTACTACTGCTACAACTGTTACTACTGCTACTACTACTACTACAACTCCGACAATAGCTACTACTACTACTATGACTAATACTACTACAACTCCTACTGCTACTAATGCTATGATTACTACTACCGCTACTACTACTTCTGGTACTGCAACTTCTTATAATAGAACTGCTGTTGCTAGTACGACTACTACTACTAGAACTGCTACTTCTACTACAACTATTACTATTACTACTATAGTAGTAATAGTAGCAGTTACAGTAGTAGCAGGTGTAGTTGTAGTTGTGATAGTGGAAGTAGTTGTAGTAGTAGTCGGAGCAATAGTAGAAGTAGAAGTTGGAGTAGTAGTAGTAGAGTCATTAATAGTAGTAGTTGTAGTAGCAGTTCTTGTAGTAGTACTAATAGTAGTAATCATCGTAGCGGTAGTAGTAGTAATAGTAGTAGTCGATGTAGTAGAAGTCATAGTAGCAGTAGTAGTAGTAGCAGTAGATGTAGGAATAGAAGCAGCAGAAGTAGTGGTGTAGTAGTAAGCGAGTTAGGAGTGGTGATAGTAGTAAGAGTAGTAGTAGTAGCAATAGTATTAGTACAAGCGGTTGAACTAGGAGTATTAGAATTAGTAGTAGTGGTAGTGGTGGTAGTAGTAGTAATTGTAGTAGTAGTAGAGTAGTCGTAGCAGTTGAGGTAGTAGCAGTAGTATTAGTAGTAATTGTAGTAATAATAGCAGTAGTAGAAGTAGTCATAATTGGTGTAGTAGTTATTTGAGTAGGGGTAGTAGTGGTAGTAGGAGTAGCAGTAGTAATGGGTGTTGGAGTAGGAGTAGTAGTAGTGGTAGGAGTAGAAGTAGTAGTAGTAGGAGTAGGAGCAGGAATAGTTATAGTTATTATTGTAGTAATAGTAGTAGCAGTAGTAGAGGGAGTAGTAGTTCTTTCAGTTACACCCGTAATAGAAGTAGTAGTAGCAGTTCCAGTCGCAGTAGTTGTTGTATTAGTAGTAGTAGTGGTGGTTATAATAGCAGCAGTAGCAGTAGTAGCCATTGCAATAGGACAAGGAGGTATAGTAGTAGTAGCTCTAGCAATAGTAGTAGTAATAGTATTTGTAGGTGTAATAATTATAGTAGTAGTTATTCTTATAATAATTATAGTAGCAATAGTAGACAAAGTAATAGTTGTAGTTGTAGTAGTAGTAGTAGCCATTATTGTTGTAATAATAGTATTAGTAGTAGTAGTAGTTGTTATTGTAGTAACAGCAGTAGTACAAGTTCTAGTAGTAGTAGTAGTAGTAGAAGTGGTAGTAGTAGTAGCTATTGTAGTGGTAGTAGTACGAGTTGGTGTAGGAGTAGTAGTAGTTGCTGTAGTTGTAGTAGTGGGAGTAGTACTTGTAGGAGTAGTGGCAGTTGCATTAGTCGGAGTAGAAGTCATAATAGTAAAAGTCACAGTAGTAGTCATCGTAATGGTAGTAGTAGTGTTAGTAATAGTAATATTAGCAGTAGTAGTAGAAGGTGTAGTAGTAGTAGGAGTGGCAGCAGTAGTAGTCATAGAAGTAGTTGTATTTGTATTAGTAGTAGTAGTAGTAGTATAGCAGTAGTTGTAGTAGTAGCCTTAGTTGGAGTAGTAGTAGTTGTTGTAGTAGTAGTAGGTGTAGTAGTAATAGTAGTAGTAGTAGTAGTAGTGGTAGTAGTAGTATTCGTAGTAGTAGTAGCAGTAGTAGCAATTATAGTAGTACCAGCAGCAGCAGCAGCAGCAGCAGCAGCAGAAGTAGCAGCAGTAGTTGTAGCAGTAGTAGCAATAGTTGTAGGAGTAGTAGTTGTAGTAGTAGGAGTAGTATTAGAAGTAGTAGTAGTAGTAGTGTTAGTAGTGGGAATAGTAGTAGTCGTAGTAGTTCGAGTAGTTGGAGTAGAACATTAGTAATAGTAGGAGTATTAGTAGTAGTAGTAGCATAATAGTTCTACTAGTGGTAGCAGTAGTAACGGAAGCTGTAGTAGCTACAGTAGTAGTGGTAATAACAGTAGCAGTAGTATAAGTTGTTGTAGCAATTTTAGCAATTGTAGTAGTAGTTGTAGGAGCAGTTGTAGTAGTTGTAGTAGCAGTAGCAGTGGTAGTAGTGTCAGGAGTAGTGGTAGTGCTAGCAATAGTTGTAGCCGTTGTAGTAATAGAAGTAGCAATAATAGTACTAGTAGGAGTAGCAATAGCAATAGTAGTAGTTGTAGCAGTAGTAGCAGTAGCAGTGGCAGTAGCAATAGTAGTAGTAGTTGTGGCAGTGGTAGTACTCACAGTAGTTGCAGTAGTCGTAGGTGGAGTAGTGGCAGTTGCAGCAGCAACTGTAGTAATATTGTAGCAGTAGTAATAGCAGCATTGTAGCAGCAGTAGTTGTTTTATCTACAGTTGTAGTAGTAGTAGCTGTAGCAGCAGTAGTAGTAGATGAAGTAGTGGTAGTAGTGGTAGTAGTAGTGATAGTAGTAGTAGTAGTGGTAGTAAGGCAAGTGGTAGCATTAACAGTAGTAGTACTACCACTAGTACAAGTAGTGGAAGCATTAATAGTAGCAGTTGTAGCAGAACCACCAGTAGCTATTTTATCTGTAGTAATAGCAGTCGTAGTAGTAGTAGCAGTAGCAGCAGCAGTAGTAGCAGCAACAGCAGTAGTAGTAGTAGTAGTTGTATTAGTAGCCGTACTAGCAGTAGCAGCAGTAGTAGGTGAAATAGTTGTAGTAACCATAGCAGTAGTAGTAGTAACAATAGTCATAGTAGTAGTAGCAACTATTGTAGTAATAGAAGTAGATCTAGCGATTGTAGTTTTAGAAGCAGAAGTAGCAGTTGTAGTTGAAGTAGCAAAATTTGTAGTAGCAATAGCAATAGTAGTGGGATAAGATGTAGTAGTAGTAGTAGTAGTAGTAGTAGTATGAGAAGAAGTAATAGTAGTAGTTGTTGTTGTCATAGTAGTGGTAATAGTAGTAGTTGTAGTAGTAGGGGCATCAACCATTGTTTTAATAGTTGCAGGAGTTGTACTAGTATGAGGAGTAGTTATAGTGGTAGCAGAAGCAGTAGTAGTTGTCACCGTATGAATAGTAGGAAGAGTGGTTGCAGTAATAGTAGTAGTAGTTGTTGTTGTAGTAGCAGTAGTAGAAGTAGTAGTCATTATAGAAGTAGTAGTTGTAGTATTAGGAGAATTAGTGGTAGAAGCTATAGTTGTAGTAGCAGCAGTAGTAGTAGTAGTAGTAGTAGTAGAAGTAGCTGTAGCAGTAGTAGTTATAGTAGTTGCTGCAATAGTAATAGTAGCAGTAAGAGTGGTAGTAGTAGCTATAGCCAGAGAAGTAGTAGTAGTTGTAGTTGCAGTAATAGTAGTAGTAGTAGTAGCTATATTAGAAGTAGCAGCAGTATTAGTCGTTGTACTAGTAGTAGCAGTAGTAGCAGGCATAGTTGTAGTAGTAAAAGCAGTAGTAGCACCAGTGATGGCAGCATTAATAGTAGTAGTAGTATTAGTAGTCGGAGAAATACGAGTAGTAGTAGGAGCAGTAGTTATAGTAGTAGTAGTAGAAGTAGTATTAGAAGTAGTAGGAAAAATATGAGTAGTAGCTGGAACAACAGCAGCAGCAGTAGTAGTAGTAGCAGAAGTAGTAGTATCAGAAGTAGTAGTGATAGTAGTAGTAGCAGTAGTAGCAGCAGCAGCAGCAATAGTAGTAGTAGTAGCGGTATCCATAGTATAAGTAGTTGTAGTAGTAATATAGTAGTATTAGCAATAGTAGCATTTTTAATAGTAGTAGGGGTAGTTGTAGTTGTGCTGATTGTAGCTATAGTAGGATTTGTAGTAGCAGTAGTGGTAGTTGTACTAGTAGCAGTAGTATTAATAGTAGTTCTATTAGTAGTAGTAATAGCAACCGTAGTAGTCGTATGCAGTAATAGAACTAGTTGTAGTATTATAGTACAAGCAGAAGTAGTAGTACTAGTAGAAGTAGCAGTAGTAATAGTAGTAGTAGCAATAGTAGAAGTAGTAGTATCAATACTAGTAGAAGTTGCAGAAGTAGCTGGAGCTGTAGCAGAAGTAGTAGTAGTGATAATAGTAGCAGTATTAGTAGAAGTGGTGGTGGTAGTAGTAGTAGTAATAATAGTAGAAGCAATAGCAGCAGCAGCTATAGCAACGGTAATAGTACTACTAGTAGTAACGACAATAACAGTAGCAGCTAGAGTAGCAGCAGCAGCAGTAGTAGTAGCAATAGCAGCAGTAAAAGTAGCAGTGGTTGTTGTAGTGCTAGTAGTAGCTGGAGTAGCAGTAGTAGCTAAGTAGTAGTACTAGTAGCAACAGTAGTAGCAACCACTGTAGTAGTAGTGCTAGTAGTGGTTGTAGCAGTAGTAGTAGCAATAGAAGTAGTTGTGGTAGTAGTTACTGTTGTGAAAGTTGTAGTCGTAGCGATAGTAATAGTAGAAGAAGTAATAGTTGTAGTTCAAGAAGTAATAATAGCAGTTGTAGTAGTAGTAGCAGTAGAAGTAGTAGTAGTAATAGTAGTGGTAGTAGCAGCAACAGCCATAGTAGTAGTAGGAGCGGTAAGAGTAGTAGTAGTAGCAACAGTAATAGTAGTAGTAGTCGAAGCAGTAGCAGTCGTTGTTGTTATTTTAGTAGTAGTCGTAGTAATAGTTGTAGCAGTAGCAGTAGTTGTTGTTGTAGTTGTGGTTGTCATTGAAGTAGTAGTAGTAGGAGTAGTAGTAGGAGTAGAAGTTGTAGCGGGAGTAGTAGTAGTAGTAATAGTAGTAGTAGTAGTTGCAATGTTAGTAGTAGCAGTAGTTGTAGTAGTGGTGGTAGTATTAGTTGTAGTAGTAGCTGTTGTCGTAGCCGTAGTAGTAGAATTAGTATCAGCAGTGGTACTAATAGTAGTAGTAGTAATAATAATAATAATAATAATGGGGGTTGTAGTGGTGGTAGTAGTAGCAGTAGTTGGAGTATTAGCTGGAGTCAGAGTAGTAGCAGGAGTAGTAGTAGTATTAGTAGGAGTAGTAATAGTAGTAGGAGTAGTAGAAGCAAAAGTAGTAGTAGTAAAAATAGTGGTAGTGCGAGTAGCAGTTATAGTAATAGTAGTGGTAGTGGATGTTGTTGTAGTAGTAGTTGTTGTAGTTTTAGTAGCTGTAGTAGTAGAAGTAGTAGTGGTAGTAGGAGTAGGGGTTTTAATAAGAATAGTTATAGTAGTAGAAGTAGTAGTAGCTATTGTAGTGGGGGTAGTATTGGCAGTAGTTATTGTTGTTGTTGTAGTTGTAGCAGTGAAAGTTGTTGTAGTAGTTATAGTAGTAGTAATAGATGTAGAAGTAATAGTAATAATAGTTGTTGCTGTAGTGGTGCTTGCTGTAATAGTAATAATATATGTAGTAGCAGTAGTGTTGCTTGTTGTAGTAGTAGTAACTAGAGTACTAGTAGGAGTCATAGTAGCAACAACAGCAATAATAGTAGTAGTAGTTATAGTAATAATAATAGTTACAGGAGCGGTAGCAGTACTAGTAGCAACAGTTGTAGTAGTAGTGTAATAGTAGAAGCTGTAGTTATAGTAGTAGAAGTAGTTGTTATAGTTGAACTAGTAGTAGTAGTAGTAGTAGTAGTAGTTGAAGTAGTTATAGTAGTAGTGGTGGAAGTAAAAGTAGTAGCAGCTGAAGTAGCAATAATAGTAGTAGTTATTATGGTTGTTATAGTAGTAGTTGTAGCAGTAGGAATAGTAGTGATAGTCGTAGTATTAGTCCTAGTAGTAGTTGTAGTGGTAGTAGTAGTTATAGTAGTAGTAACAGTAGCAGTTATAGTAGGAGTAGCAGTAGTAGTTGTTATAGCAGTAGTAGTTGTTATAGTAGTAGTAGTAGTGGTAGTAGTAGTAGCTATAGTAGCACAGAAGTAGTAGAAACAATAGTAGTTGTGGTAGTAGAAGATGTAGTACTTGTAGATGTTGAGTAGTAGTAGTAGTACTAGTAGTTGTTGTAGTAGTAGTTGCAGTAGTAGTAGTTGTAATAGAAGTAGTAGTAGTAGTAGTATTAGCTATTATAGTCGTAGCGGTAGTAGTAGTAGCAGTAGTAGTAATAGTGGTCGTTGTAGTTATTGTAGTAGTATAAGTAGTGGTTGAAGTTGTTGTTGTTGTAGTAGTAGTCGTAGTATTACCAGAAGTAGCAGCGGTAGCAGAGCAGCAGTAGTAGTAGAAATAGTGGCAGCAATAGTAGTAATAGTCGTTGTAGTAGTAGCAGTAGTAGTAGTAATAGTAGTTGTGTCTGTAATAAAAGTAGTAGCAGTAATAGTTGATGTAGTAGTTGTAGTCGCTGTGGTAGTAGTAGTAGTTGCAGCACTAGTAGTAGTAGTTATACAAGTAGCGTTATTAGCTGTCGTAGTAGGAATAGTAGTAATTGCTGCAGTGGCAGCAACAATAATAGTATTTGCAGCAGCAGCTGCTATAGTAGTATTTGTGGTCCCTGAAGTTGTAATATTAGTTGTCGCAGTAGTAGTAGAAGTAGTAGTACTAGTATTAGTAGAAGTAGTAGGAGTATTCGTAGAAGTAGTAGTAGTAGTAGTAGTAGCGGTAGTGTTAATAGTAGTCATAGTAGAAGTAGTAGTGGCGGTAGTATTAGTAGTAGTAGTAGCAGCTGTAGTAGTAGTAATAGTAGCGGTAGTAGTAGTAGTAGTAGTAGTAGTAGTAGTAGCAGCAGTAGTAGTAGTAGTAGTAGTAGTAGTAGTTATAGTAGTAGTAGTAGAAGTAGCAGCAGTAGTAGTGGTAGTAGTAGCAGCAGTAGTAGTGGTAGTAGTAGGAGAACTAGTAGTAGTTGCTGTAGCAGCAATAGTAGTAGTAGTAGTAGTACTATACTTGTGGTAGCTATCATTGTGGTAATAGCAGTTGTATTTGTAGTAGTAGTAGTCGTACTAGTAGCTGTAGTAGCAGCAGCAGTAGTAGTAACAGTTGTAATTGTTGTAGTAGTTGTATTAGGCAAAGTAGTGGAAGTAGTAGTAATAGTAGTAGTAGTAGTAAGAGGAGTTGTTGTAGCAGAACTAGCAGTAGAAGCAGTAGTACCAATAGTCATAGTAGTAGTAGTTATAGTAGCATTAGTAGTAGTAGACGTAACTGAAAAAATAGTTTTTGTTAGAAAAATAGTAGTAGTTGTAGTGGAAGCAGCAGTAGCATTATAGTTGTAGTAGAGGTAGTAGTAGTAAGAGTGGCAATAGTAGTAGTAGTAGCAGCAGCAGTAGCAGTAGAAGCAGCAGTAGCAGCACTAGTAGTGGTAGTAGTAGTAGTAGTAGTTGTTGTTGTTCCTGTTGTAGTAGTAGTAGTAGTAGTAGTGGTAGTAGAAGTAGTAGTAGAAAAGGAGTAGAAGTTGTGGCAGAAGTAGTCGCAGGAGTAGTAGTAGCAGTAGTAGTACAGGTAGTAGTAGTAGGAGTAGGAGTAGTTATAGGAGTAGGAGTAGTAGTCATAGTAGTAGTAGTAGTAGTAGTAGTAGTAGGAGGAGGAGGAGGAGGAGGAGGAGGAGGAGGAGTAGGGGGAGCAATTAAAGTAGTAACAGTAGTAGCAGTAACAATAGTAGTGGTAGTAGTTGGCGAAGAAGCTGTAGTTGCCATCGGAGCAGTAGCATTAGTTGTAGTACTAGTAGTAAGTTGTAGTAGTAGCCATTGTAGTAGTAGCTGTAGGAGGAGGAGTAGTAGTAGTGGTAGTAGCGGTAGTAGTGGCAGTAGCAGTAGTAGTAGCAGTTATAGTAGTGGTTGTAGTAGTAGTAGTAGGCAAAATAGTAGAAGTAGTAGTAATAATACTAGTAGTGGTAGCGAAAGGATTTGTGGTAGTAGTGGTAGGAGCACTAGTGATTCTAGAAGCCATAGTAGTAGTGGTAGCGGTAGTTGTTGTTGTAAAAGTGTAGTAGTAGTAGAAGTGGTAGCAGTCAAGGTAGTAGTAGAAGCTGTAGTTATAGTAATAATCATAATAGTGGTATTCATGGTGGTAGTAGTGCCAGTAATAGTAGTTGTAGTAGTAGTAGTAGTAGTAGTAGTAGGAGAAGTATCAGTAGGTGCTGTTGCAGTAGTATTAGTTATTGTTGTAGTAGCAGTTGTAGTAATAGCAGTAGTAGTAGTTGTCATAATAGAAGAAGTATTAGTAGTTGGAAAAGTTGTAGCAGTAGGAGTAGTATTAGTGGTAATATTTTTAGTAGTAGCAGTAGCATAGTAGTAGTAGTAGTAGCAGTAGTAGAAGAAGTAGCCGTAGCAGTAGTGGGAGTAGTAGTACAAGTAGGTGAAGCAATAGTAGCAGTAGTACTAGCAGTAGTAGAAGGGGTAGTAGTCCAACTAGTTATAGTAGTAGTAGAGGTAGTAGAAATGGCGAAAGTAGTAGTAGTGGTTGAAGTCGGAGTAGTAGTTTTAGCTATAGGAGTAGTTGTGCAAGTTGGATTAGTGGTAGCAGTAGCATTCGTAGAAGTAATAGTAGTAGATTTCGGAGTAGTAGTAGTACTAGTAGTACAGGTAGTACTAGTAGTAGTAGTAGCAGCAGCTATAGTAGTAGTAGTCGTAGTAGTAGTTGTTGTTGTTGCAGTAGTAGTTGTAGTAATAATCATTGTGGTTGTAGGAGTGGTGAAAGTAGTAGTAGTAGCACTAGTAGTAGTACCAGTAGTAGTAGCTGTAGTAGTAGTTGTTGTTGTTGTTATTATTGTTGTTGCAGTAGTGGTAGTAGCAAGAGTAGTAGTAGTAGTAGTGGTAGTAGTAGATTGTGTTGTAATAGGAGTTTCTTTGATTCTTTGATTTTGCGGGATGAGAGTTGGCGGAAGGAAGGAACGGAGAAAACTAAACCCAAGAAAGAAAGAAGAAGCAATGAACCCAAATTCCTCGATGAGCCTTCAGAAGGCCTGAGGAATACTTATATAGAAACGAAGTGCCTAAGCAGATGCGATAAGAACGCATCTGGCGAAAGCTACTTTTACAAAGCTACTTTACACAGTCAAAAGCTACTTTTACAAAGCTACTTTACATAAAGCTAAAGGGGGTTAAGATGCTCCAGGGCATCTTATCTTTTCCTTATTCCTTTCTTCTGGCGCAAGTTGATGCTTTCCTTCGAGCGCAAGGTTGAGTAATCCTGTTTAGAACAGAAAGGCGGGTAGTCGCTGTGCTGAGTCAGCCGTGAGTTTGACTACCGTGCCTAGTTGGGTGTCGATCTGAGTCATAACAGGAAGCCACTGGGCCCAGAAATTGCCCGTGGTTTTGCGCCTTGCGCGCTTTGTGGCTTCAGTCAGTTTGAGGGCGTGCAGGGCACGCAATTGCTGTATAGCAGTAAGTGCTTCCTGGGCACTCTGCCGTTCCAGTTGCTGAAGCTTTCTCCTAGTGTCGTCATAGGTTGCAAGGGACGTGGGGAGGTCCCGTAGGCGGTGTAGATGTTGTTCATACTGCGCACAAGGTTTTGGCTGCTGCTAGGTGCTTCTGCTTTGCTTGAGGGGCTGCTTGTGGAGCTTGCTGCAATTGCATAGCTAGTAGACTGAGGGCCTCCAGATCTGCGAGTACAGGCCATCCTGAAACGATCAAGGAAGTGATTAAGCGAGAGAGAGTATCAGCCAATTGGTTGTCCTCTCCGTTGATGTGTTCAAACTGGATGGTAAGCCCTGTGCCTGTGATGTAATCAGTGAAGGCGAGCCAGCGTACGCAGGAAGGCTTGTTGTTAGCCGATTTGTTGAAGAAGCTAATAATTGCTTGACAATCCGTCCGGATTGTCAGCTCGGCTTTCTCCAGATAGTAGATTTTGAGTGCCTCCAGTGAATACATAACGGCAAATAGTTCGGCATCGATAGTAGACTTCATTGGTTGGAACTTGCCGCTAGCATAGGCGCATACCCTTTCGGCAGATTTTGGGTCAAATTTCTGGGGTTTCCATTTGCATACCCCGCCCCAGCTTGTCATACATCCATCTGTCTCTAAGATCATGTAACTGTTGTCTGGTGGTAGTTCAAGATCAGGCAGTTGTTGCACCAGAGCCTTGATTTTTGTGACTAAGTCCCAATCCTGGGAGTTCCAGCATTTCTCCCTGGTTGGACTTGTTTTTGCATAGAGCGGCCCAAGTAACGTCCCCAGATTTGGGATGTAGTTTCGGGCATAATTCAGTATCCCGAGCCAGGCTCGGAGGCCTTTCGTTGTCATGAGCTCCTGCTCTTGAAATGTTGTGATCTTTTTAATGATATGGGGCTATAGTATGATTCGCCGATTACCTAGGACTGCCCCTAGAAACTCCACTTCAGAGACCGCTAGCTTCATTTTGGTTGGGCTAAGGAGAAGCCCATGAGTCTTGCAGATCTGAAGCATAATCTGTAAGTGCTATTCGTGTTCAGCTGTCGAGGACGAGAAGACCAAGATGTCATCAATATAGACGACGATGAAGTCTTCTGTCCCTTTGAAGCAATAGTCCATCTTCCTTTGGAAGATGGCAGGTACATTCTTGAGACCGAATGGCATGACAAGCCATTCGTATAAGCCGTCTGGTACCCAGAACGCTGTCCATTCTATGGAATCACGGTGCATAGTAACTTGATGAAATCCTGACTTTAAGTCAAACTTAGAGTAGATTGTGCTCCTACACACCTTCCGTAGGATGGTGTTGATCCCTGGTAGGCTATACTGGTCTTTGTTGGTAATATCATTTCGGCGTCGGTAAATAAATACCATTCGCTCCTTCCCTTTTATTTCTTGGCCAGTATGAGGATCAACATAGGTGCCGGAATTGACAATGATCGCGGTTGTGCGATGTCGGCTTTTGCTGGGACGGATAACGCCAAGGTCCAAGAGAGCTCTGACATGTTTGGCATAGGCTGCTTTGGCTTGTGGGGTGATATGCCTCAGAGGCCGGTCTTCAATAATGAAGTCCAGGTTCTTAATGTCCAGCTGGCATAATACCTTGTTCTTGGCCCAATGATTGAGTGGGTTGTCACCAATATAACCTTGTTGTCGGAGCTCATCCAGTATGGAGTTTAGCTTACTGGTGAGATTTTGCCTTGGTTGCTGTGCAGCTGAATTCTGTACTGCTTCATGGATTTGTAGATACTCATCCTCTTCTAGTTCCAATTCTTCAATTGCTGCCGCCGTGGGAACAGAGGGGAGAGTATGGATTGTGGTTACGTTGTTGTAAAATGTAATCGTGTTACCTTCAATGGGGACGCCGCCCTGCATGGCGCGGATGAAGTTACAGCCCAGGAACATTTGGATATCCTCCCCTAGTTTCATAGGGAAGGCATACGTATAAGGGATCCCGAAGCCATTCTCCCCGATCAGCATACGGCCGAATTTTAGTTTTTTGTTGGCCGAGGTTCGTGAGTTGATGCCGCTGAAAGTTACCAAGAAGGTATTATCTTCCAGGGCATCAGCAGGGGCTGCTCCTTGGTCGACACAGCAGGTCGTTGCCCCTGTATCAAGGATTGCATTTACCTCAAATGGCGCAACGTTGGGGATATCAAACTTCACCTTGAGATTGTACAGCATGTTATTCGTTCTCCTTGGTTGTGGCGGCACCCGTGCTTCCGCAGCGTGGAGTTTTTGTGTTGTGTCGATGAGGAAAACATTCAGATCGTTATCATCATCGTCGATGGCTCCCACCACGCTTTAGAGGGCGAGGGGCACCGCCGGTGGCTGGAGGGCGGCGTGCGCACTGCGGAGCCAGTGCAGTTCCTGCTTTAGGTCAAGTCGCTCGAGCACCATGCGATCCAGGTCCATGGTGACATTTTCGAGCTCGTGATACTTATGCTGCCACTTCTCAGTCTCTTGTTTCCAATGGTGATTTTCCTGTTGAAGAAGGAGGAGGCGTTGCTGGAGGGCCTCTTTCTCATCTTGAGCAAGGGCGAGTTGTTGGTGTAACTACTTCTTTTCCCCTTCACAAGCAAAAATATAAGTTTGTTGCTCAAGGACTAAATCGGTGGAATTGTACCTTGGAAGGGAGGCCTGGGCGACTGGAATTCGTTTGTCAAAATAATACGAGCTGCACCGTCCACAGACCGTCAGCTGGCAGGTTGGGCAGTGCATGCGATAGCATTTTTGAGAGGGCGCCTGGCAGCAGCAGCACTGCTCGTAGGCGTCCGGCACGTCTTGATTCACCTCCCACATGTGGCTACACTCGTATTGCGGTTGGGATACGTGGACCATTGTACGGTATCCTCCTATGGGGCCAATTCACCATGTTCGATCTTCTTCCCAGAACATGAAAATCTGTTCCTCCAGGATTGTCGTGTCTTCTTCTCCTTCAAAAATGCTATAAATATCCTCACTGGGGTCATCGCCTTCTTGGATAGACACAATCTCGCAATCTGCTGGGAGGTCCAGTTGTTGAAACATGGCGACACGTTTGATGTTGCGTCGCTCATTGGGGCATTCCCGGGCAAAATGTCCTTCTTCACCACAAAGAAAACACTGACACAGTCTGTTTCGGATTAGGTGCTTCTTCTTCTCAATCCTGGCATGAGAGGGATGTGGCTTTCCTTTATAAGTAGTGAATCGTCGGACTCCAAACTTTCGCTTGGGTCGTTGATAATACCCAGGGATGGGTATATCCTGGCAGAATGAGAGGTCCTTCAAGGCTCGTGTGAAGGCCGCTTCATTGCATGCTTCTTCGAGATACTTATAAGTAAAGAGAATCTGTGGATAAACACCAATAGTGTTACCTGGGTGTTTCATTTCAAAAGCTGCTTTAATCTTTTTGCTGATATTTCCTGGCATCTTTGACCACAGCTTCTCTGATAACTCAGGGCCGGTAAACAGTCGACCAGTCCTAGATGCGGCCTGCATGTAGTCATTGAGAAACGGGATTATATCCCGTAAGTTCTGGCAAGATAGTCACTCTAGATCCCTGTAGGCCTCTTCCTAGATAGCCGTCGAGCCTTGATAGGGATCCTCCAGGGCGAAGATGGTTCATATTTGTGACAGAATGTTTTGCGTCCCGTCTGCACCATCTGCATGATCCAACAGGTGCTGGTACTCCATGGGATAGGCCATCCGCCACTGGATCCATGCTAGCTTTTTCGATTCTCCAAGTAAATTTTCAATAAACTCAGTTTTTGTCCGAGGATCTGTAAATCCTTGGAGGGCAACTCTGTTTTTGGTGATGGATTCTCAACGCATGAAAACATCATTAAATTGCCCGATTTGCAGGGGCATGACGAAGATTGCTCCTGATTGTTGTTGGGCAGAAGGGAGATTCCACCATTCTGAGGTGTTTTTGGCTTTGAACCTCAGATTTTTTGGCACATAGCTTCCAGCCGTCGGTCCCTAGCTTGGACCGGGTTCCGTGGGTCTCGTAGCTGGAGGATAGTTGACAGGACCCATGGTTGAGTCGATCGGGGGCCTGTAGTCTGAGACAACAGAGGAAGAGCAAAGCCACTCTGTTGGTTGTGCCAGTTGCGGTGCCCGCTGGGGATACTCCATACCCCAGTTGTCTTCACCGAAAGTGGCAATGAGTTCTGTGTCTCTCAAACCAGCATAATATTGCAAATACTCACAGTATTCTTCGGGATCAACATTTGGGTCAGAGCTGTCCTCCTGACGCCAGGTGGCTAAGAAGGGGAAGTTGTCACCAGTTTCCTCCTGCGGAGGAGGGTCCATAGACCGGACTACAGAGGCCCCTGGGCGTGTATCTCCTGCATGGGTTCCGCTTGGGGAAGTCTGGGTTCTACTTCCTTTGGGCTGCCACATCTGTTGTCTTTTTGTATGCTATTGCTGAGCAAGACGTCGTCGCCACTTCCGTGCTGGCATCACTTTGCGGGTTGATTGTTGCTGCTTGACACCCATGGTGATGGCAGGCTGCTGTCTCGTGGTGCTCTGCGGCTCCATGTCACTAGGAGTGACGTCCCAGCCTGTTGGGGTAAGAGGGACAGGTGCCAAGAAAGAGGGAGGTGTTGAGTACCTGACATAATAGTCAAATTTGCCACTAGGCTCTCCCAGGATATCCCATCTTTCTTCTGGTTCCGCTGCTTGCAGTTCGTGAAGCAGGACGGCAACAACTTCATCCTCCTCCTTTTCTTCAGGGTCAGGAAGGGAGGAGTATTGATTGACGCTGAGGGAAATTTGTCCATCCAACAGTGTGTGACATGCAACTTCTGTTGGTGCTAGTCGTACTGGCGTGATGCGGGAAGGCTGGAGAAGCCAGTTCATTCCGCATAATTGTGCCATTGAATACTGCTTTCCAGGGAGGGCACGAATACCGTGGCTAGCTAGATAGTCAATCACTCCTGTGACCTCATAAGCGAAGGCCACGTTTGGGGTATTCAAAAGACGCCCAATAAGTCCCCGGGTGATGAGTATATTTGCCTCACCACACCGCCAGGTGTCATATCCCCGAGTTAGAAGGGAGATTTGAATATTCCTGCAAAAATCCCCAATTGTAAGCATCATATCTGGGATAATATACACCAGCTGACTTCCCTGTTTAAGGTCGACTTCCATGGTGGCAATCAGCGCTTTGTCACCATGCCAGTGGTTGTCGCGAAAGACAACAAGTGCCATTGTACCCTCAGCATGTTGATGTAAGATTTGCAGGCGGACCTGCAGAACTCCAAGATGAATCAATTTCATCCTACTGTGTAAGAGCTGCTGGTAACTCTCTTCTTGAATAAAATTTCGGTCCACTTGTGAGTCTCCTACGCAGCTGATGGACTCTTCCGAACGATGTATATACACTCGATGGTGCTCATCGTCCGTCCGAGAGTGATACAATACTTCGGCGGGGGCGATAGCTGCCAGCTCCCGCATAGATAGCCGGAGCTGTTCCTGGGGGTCAAGGTGCTGCTCCAGGATGTGCCGAGAAGCAGGTTGCCCTGCTAGCCGACGGAGCATCCGTCGCGTGGCTTGCTGTGTGTTGTACAGCCGGCGTTTATTGCGCCTGTACCCCCTAATTTGGTCCTCGACCAAGGGCTTGGGTAGTTGTTCCTGCTGCAGCATGGTCTGTGATGTTGCATTTTAGTTTGGCTTGTTCTTCCTTCAAAATTAATGACGGATCTTTCTTCACAAGTAGTCTCTCGCGGGGTTCGGGAGGTCTAGTTTTGGGGCTGAGAGACAAATTCTCTAGTCTTGTGAGTAAAGAATCAGGGTTCTTCTTGCGTAGAGTTCTGAGGAACCGGGTGTCCGCTTGAATTTCTCTTAAGGTCTCAGCTATTTGTACTAAAAGCTGGATTTGGGTATTGTTTTGCTTAATAATAGCTCTGTTCTGGGCAGAGGTGCTAACACAATCACTAGGTTTCACAAAGCCGTTTGCTGGGTTGTCTATGGGTTCTACTGCTTGCAAGGCTTCTTGGTATGAAGCGGTTGTTTTAGCTGGTAAGAAAGTGTTCATACAGAGGTATGGCTGATTTTGTTGGAGAAATACAATCTAGGTACCCTGGGTGCGTGTGTGGTACTACCTTGCGTACAAGCTTCCCAAACATGAGACGAGAACTATCAGAACACATACGCTTGTGCAAGGGCATCCCTCATGCTCATCCGACTGGCAACTACTGCGTCTTGCAGGTTTACGCGCACTGCAGCCTTTTGCAGTTAGGACACCTTGATTGGCGTCTGAGTCTGAAGCCTCAACTCCCCAAGACCACTAATCCCTACTTCTTTCCCAATATTGACCTTGCGGTGGACTTATTAGGTCCAGCCTCTGTGCCACCCGAGGGGTCAATCCAGGATTTTTCGAAACTCTTGGTCTGAGTGTTCAAGGCAAGAAAACGCTAGAGAAGCCTCCACACACTCCCTACGGAGTACCTAGACTGAGAGGGAACTACTCAGCCTTGGGAACAAGAATCAGGTAAGGAACAAAGCTCTGATACCAGAGTGTGGAGGTTCTTTGATTCTTTGTGAGTGTGGAGGTTCTTTGATTCTTTGATTTTGTAGTAGTACTAGTCACGATAGTAATAGAAGTTGTTGTTGTTATCGTTGTTGTCGTTGTAGTAGTTGTAGTTGCTGCAGTAGCAGTACAAGTAGTAGTAAAGGTAGTAGCAATAGTAGTAGATGTAATAGTAGCAGCAGCAGCAGTGGAGGTAGTTATAGCACTATTAGCAATAGTAGTAGTAGTAGAAGTACTAGTAGTAGTAGCGGTAGTAGTTGTAGGAGGTGTGGTAGTCGTAGTAGTAATGGTAGTTGCGCTTGCAGAAGTAGCTGTCGCCCTAGTAGTGATAGCAATTGTAGTACTACTACTACTACTACTAGTAGTAGTAGCAGTAGGAGTAGTAGTTATAATAGAAGTAGTTGTAGTGGTTGTAATAGTAGTAGCAGCAGCTGCGGCAACATTAGCAGTAGTAGCGGTAGTAGAAGTAGTCGTAGTAATAGTAGTAGTAGTTGTAGGACTAGCAGCAGCAACAACAACAGTTGTGCTATTAGTCGTAGTAGTAGACGAAGAAGAAGAAGAAGAAGAAGAAGAAGAAGAAGAAGTAGTAGTAGTAGTTGTAGTAGACGTAGTCATAGTTGCAGTAGCAAGAATAGTCGTAGTAATAGCATAGTAGGAGTAGTAGTAGTAGCAGTTGTAGTAGAAATAGTATTAGGAGGAGTAGTAGTAGTAATAGTAATAGTACTAGTAGTAATAGTTATAGCAACCATAGTAGTAGTAGTAGTAATAATAGTGGAGTAATTTCAGTAGTGGTAGTGGTAGTAGTAGTAGTATCAGTATTATTATTATTATTAGTGGTAGTAGTAGTACTAGTAGCGATAGTAGTAACAGCAATAGTAGCAGTTGTTGTGGCAGTAGTAGTAGTAGCCGTAGTAGAAGTAGTAGTTGTTATAGTTGTTGTAGCAGTAGCGAAAATCGTGGCAGTCGTGATAGTCACAATAGAATTAGTAGTAGTAGTACTTGTAGAAGTAGCAGTAGTAGGAGTAGTAGTAGTAGCAGTAGTAGTAATAGTAGTAGAAATAGCTGAAGTGGTTGTAGCAGTAGAAGTGGTAGCAGAAGTAGGAGTCATCGTAGTAGTAACAAAAACATACGAAGTTACAGTAGAAGTAATAGCAGTAGTATTAGTAGTTGTAGTAGCGATAGTTGTTGTTGCAGTAGTTGTGGTAGCAAATGTAATAGTAGTAGTAGTAATAGCAATGGTAGTCGCAGTAGCAGTAGCAGAAGTAGCAGAAGTTTTAGTAGTAGTAGTAGCGGTAGTAGTGGAAGCTATATTGATAGTAGTAGTAGTAGCGGTATTAGCAACAATAGTAACAGTAATATTGTTAGCAGTAGTTGCAGTAGTGGTTGTTATTGCTAAAGTAGCGGTAGAATTAGTAGTAGTAGTGGCAGCTATGGTTGAGCTAGAGGTAGTATTCACAGTAGTAGCAGCAGCTATAGAGTAGTTGTTATTGTGGAAGCAGTACTAGAAGTAGTAGTAGAAGTAGTAGCAGCTGTATGACAAATAGCAGCAGCAGTAGCAGTGGTACTAGTGGTAGTAGACTAGTAGCAGCAGTAGTAGTAGTAGTAGGAGTAATAGCAGCAGTAGCAAGCCATAGTAGCATTAGTAGCAGTAGTAGTACCATTAGTGGTGGTAGTTGTAGTAGTAGCAGTTGTAGTAGTTATAGTTGTGGTAGCAGTAGTAGTAGCTAAAGTAGTAGTAGCAGTTGTAGTAGTAGTGGATGTAGTAGTTGGAGCTATAGTAGAAGTAGTAGTAGTAGTAGCAGCAACAACAATAGTTTTAGTTGCAGTAGTAGTAGTAGTTATTGTAGTAATAATAGTGTTAGTAGTAGTAGCAATAGCCGGGGCAGCAGATATGGTAGCAGTAGTAGCAGTAGCCTTCATAGTAGTAGTAGTAGTACCAGTAGTTGTAGAAGTAATAGTAGTACTTGGAGAAGTAGTAGCAGTAGTGGTAGTTGTAGGAGAAGTAGTAGTGGTAATAGTAGTAGCAGATATTGTGGTAGTAGTAACAATAGTGGTGGTAGTAGAAATTACAGTAGTAGTAGTAGTAGTAGTCGTAGTAGTACTGGGAGTAGCCATAGCAATAGTAGAATTAAGAGTTGTAGTAGTGGTACTAGTAGTAGAAGTAGTAGTAGTCGTAGTAGTAGTAGTTGCAAAAGTAGTAGTAGTAGTAGTATTATAAGTTCAAGGAGAAGGGGTAGTGGTTGTTGTTGTTATAGAGGAAGAAGATGTGGAAGTAGTAGTCATAGAAGTAGTGGTAGTAGAAGTAATTGTAGCAGCTTGGGTACGAGGAGGACTAGTAGTAGTAGCAGAAGTAGGAATATTGGTGTTGGTAGTGGTTCGAGCAATAGTAGTAGTACTTGTAGTAGTTGTGGTAACAGTAGAAGCAGTTATAGTAGTAGTACTAGTAATAGTCATAGTACTAGTAGGAGGAGGAGGAGGAGGAGTTGTAGTGTAAATAGGTGTAGGCGAGTAGTAGTAGGAAGTAGTGTTAGTACTAGGAGTAGTGGTAGCAGTAGTAGTAGTGATAGTAACTAGAGTAGTTGTAGTAGTTGTTGTAGTAGTAGTAGTAGTAGTAATAGTATTAGTTATTGTAGTAGTAGTAGTAATAGAAGCAGTAGGAGTTGTAGTTGTACTACTACTAGTAGTTGTAGTAGTATTAGTAGCAGCAGTAGAAGTAGTAGCAACTATAGTACTAACAGTAGTAGTAGTAGTAGTTGTAGTAGTAGAAGTAGCAGTAGTAGTAGTAGTAATAGCACTAGTAGTATTACTAGTAGCAGTAGTAGTAGTAGTAGTAGTATTAGTAGTAGTAGAGGAGTAGTAGTTGCAGTAGTAGTATTGGTAGGAGTAGTTGGAATAGTAGTACCGTCGGATCGTACTTAGTAGTATAGTCGTAGTCAGTCGTAGTAAAGCAGTAGTAGTCACGTGGTCGCCGTCGTCGTTGTCGTTGTAGTGTTCCGTAGTACGCAGTATGGTTGTAGTCTTTGTTGTAGTAGTCCTTATCGTAGTAGTAGTAGTAGTCGCGATAATCGAAGTAGTAGTCATTGTAGGAAAGGTAGTAGCAGTAGCAGTAGAAGCAGTTGTAGCTATGGTAGTAGTAGTAGAGGTAGTAGTATCAAGAGTGGTAATAGTTGTTGTAGTAGTAGTTGCAGCAGTAGTAGTAGTAGAAGCAGCAGTTGCAGCATTAGTAGTGGTAGTAGTAGTAGTGGTAGTAGTAGTTGTAGTAGTAGTTGTTGTTGTAGTAGTAGTAGTAGTTGTTGTTGTTGTTGTAGTAGTAGTAGTAGTAGTACTAGTATTAGCAGTAGTAGTAGTAGAAAAAGAGTAGAAGTTTTGGCAGAAGTAGTAGAAAGAGTGGTAGTAGTAGTAGAAGTAATAGCAGTAGGGTATGAGTAGTTATCGGAGTAGGAGTAGTAGTAGTAGTAGGAGGTGGAGGAGGAGGAGGAGTAGTAGGGGGAGCAATCAAAGTAGTAGCAGTAACAATAGTAGTGGTAGTAGTTGGCCAAGTAGCAGTACTTGTTGTAACAGCAGTAGCATTAGTTGTAGTACTAGTATTATAATTGTAGTAGCAGTCATTGTAGTAGTAGCTGCAGGAATAGTTGTAGTAGTGGCAGTAGCGGTAGTAGTAGTAGCAGTTGTTGTAGTAGTAGTAGTAGTAGAAGTAAGCAAAGTGGTAGAAGTAGTAGTGATAATAGTAGTAGTAGTAGCAATAGGATTTGTTGTAGCAATAGTTACAGTTGTAGCAGTAGGAGCTGTAGTTAGAGTAGAAGCTGCAGTAGTAGTGGTAGTACTACTTGTTGTTGTAGGAGTGTAGTAGTAGTAGAAGTGGTAGTAGTCAAGGTAGTAGTAGAAGTTGTAGTTATCGTAGTAGTAACTTTCGCAGTGGTAGTAGTGGCAGCAGTAGTAACTGTTGTAGTAGTAGTCATAGTAGGAGAAGTATTTGTAGTTGTAGTAGTAGTAGTAGTAGTTATAGTAGCAGTTGTTGTAGTAGTAGTAGTAGTAGTAGTTGTAATAGAAGCAGCAGTAGTAGTTCGAAAAGTGGTAGTAGTAGCAATAGAAGCAGCTGTTGCAGTGGTATTTGGAGTAGTGATAGTAGTAGCAGTAGTAGCAACATGAATAACTACAATAGTTGTAGTTGTTGTTGTTGTAGTAAGTAGAAATTGTAGAAGTAGAAGTAGTAGTTGTTCGAGGAGTAGAAGTGGTAGCAGAACTAGTAGTAGTAGGAGTAGGAGGAGGAGGAGGAGGAGGAGGAGTAGTACTAGAGGTAGTAATAAGAGTAGGACGAGTCATACTAGGACAAGCAATCAGAGTAGTAGCATTAAAAATAGAAGTAGTAGGAGTAGGAGAAATACTAGTAGTAGTAGTAGCAGCAGCATTAGTAGTAACCATAGTAGTATTAATATTAGTAGTAGGAGTAGTATTACTGGTAATATTAGTAGAAGTAGTAGCCATAGCAATAGGAGTAGTAACAATAGTAGTAGAAGTATTAGAAGGAGTAGTCATCCTACTAGTTGTAGTAGTAGTAGAGGTAGTAGAAATGGCAGCAGTAGTAGTAGTGGTTGTATTCGGAGTAGTAGTATTAGCTATTGGAGTAGTTGTACTAGTTGAAGTAGTGGTGGTAGTAGTATTCTAGAGGTAATAGTAGTAGATGTCGGAGTAGTAGTAGTAGTAGTTGTCGTTGTTGTAATAGTAGTAGTAGTAGCAGCAGTAGTAGCAATAGTAGTAGTAGCAGCACTAGTAGTAGTAGCAATAGTAGTAGTAGTTGTTGCTGTTGTTACTATTATTGTTGCAGTTGTAGTAGCAGCAAGAGTAGTAGTAGTCGTAGTGGTCGTAGTAGTAGATGGTGTTGTAGTCGTAGTAGTAGTAGTCATGGTAGTGTTTTTTGTTGTTGTTGTCGTCGTCGTTGTTATTGTAGTAGTTATAGTAGCAACAACAGCAGTAGCAGCAGCAGCAGTACTAGCAGTAGTAGTAGATGTTGTAGCACTAGAAGTAGTAATAGAAGTAGTTGTAGTACTAGTATCAATAGTTATTGTAGTAGAAGTAGTAGTACTAATAGTAGTAGTAGTAGTAGCAATAGTAGTAGGAGGAGGAAGAGGAGGAGGACGAGGTGTAGTACTCGTAGTAGTAATACTAGTTGCAGTAGCAAAAGTAGCAGCAGCCCTAGTAGCAACAGCAATTGTAGTACTTAGAGTAGTAGTAGTAATAGTAGCAGTAGGAGTAGAAATTATAATAGTAGTAGTTGTAGTGGTTGTACTAATAGTAGCAGCAGTTGCAGCAACAACAACAGTAGTAGTCGGAGTAGTAGTAGTAGCTGTTGTTGTAGTTATTGTTGTTGTTGTTGTTGTAGGACTAGTAGCAGCTGTAGCAGTAGTAGCGATAGTTGTGGCAGTAGTCATAGTAGTAGAAATAGTCGTAGTAGTAGTTGTTGTTGTAATAGTAGTAGTAGTAGTAGTCATAGTCGTACTTGCAGTAGCAGGAGGAGTAGTAGTAGCAGTAGTATTAGAAATAGTATTAGGAGTAGTAGTAGTAGTAATAGAAGTAGTTGTAGTAGTAATAGTCATAGCAACCATGGTACTAGTAGTAGTAGTAATATAGCAGCAGTAATTGCAGTAGTGGTAGAAGTAGTAGTATAGTAGTAGTACTAGTTGTTGTTGTTGTTGTAGTGGTTGTAGTTGCAGCGATAGTAGCTATTGTTTTAGCAGTAGTAGTAGTACCCGTAGTAGCAGTTGTAATTGCAACTATAGTAGTAGTAGTAGCAGAAGTCGTAGTAGTCGTGGTAGTAGCAATAGAAGTAGTTGTTGTAGTACTTGAAGAAGTAGCAGTAGTAGTAATAGTAGTAGAAGTAGTCGAAGTAGTTGTAGCAGTAGAAGTACTAACAGAAGTAGCAGTCGTCATAGTAGTACCAGTAACAGAAGAGGTTGCCGTAGAAGTAGTAGCAGTTGTAGCCGTAGTTGTTATGGCAGTAGTTGTGGTACGAGATGTAGTAGTAGTAGGAGTAATAACAATGGTAGTAGCAGCAACAGGAGCAGAAGTAGCTGTGCTTTTAGTAGTAGTAGTAGTAGCGGTAGTAGTAGAAGTTATACTAGTAGTAGCAGTAGTAGCGGTATTAGAAACAATAGTAATAGTAATATTAGTTGCAGAAGCTGGAGTAGTAGTACCATTTGTAGTAGCAGTAGTTGTTCTTGTTGTTGAAGTCACAGTAGTATTAGTTATAGTAGTAGTGGCAGCTGTGGTAGTGCTAGAAGTAGTAGTCACAGTAGTAGCGGCATCTATAGCAGTAGTAGTAGTTATGGAAGTTGTAGCAGAAGTTGTAGTAGAAGTAGTAGCAGCCGTGGAGAAGTAGTAGCGATAGTAGTAGTGGTAGCAGTAGTAGTAGTAAAAGTAGTAGTAGTAGTAGCAGTAGTAGTTGTAGTAGGAGTAATAGTAGTAGTGGCACTAGTAGGAACAGTAGTACCATTAGTAGTAGTAGTAGTTGTTGTTGTTGTAGTAGTAGCAGTAGCAGTAGTTATAGTTTTAGTAACAGTAGTAGTAGTTATAGTTATAGTAGCAACTATAGTAGTAGTGGAGGTGGCAACAGTAGTAATAGTAGTAGTTATTGTAGTACTAGTAGTGTTAGTAGTAGTAGCAACAATAGGAGCAGGAGATGTAGTAATATTAGTAGTAGTAGCAGTGGTATTTGTAGTAGTAGTAGTAGTAGTAGTAGTAGTAGTAGTAGTAGTAGTAGTAGTAGTAAGTGTAGAAGTAGTAGTGGCCGTAGTAGTAGTCGTGGCAGTAATAGTAGTTCTTGGAAAAGTAGTAGTTGTTTTTCGTTGTTGTAGGAGTAGTAGTAGTGGTGATAGTAGTAGCAGTAGAAATTATGGTCGTAGTAGTAGTAGTGGTAGTAGAAATTGTAGTAGTGGTAGTAGTAGTTGGAGTTGTAACATGAATAGGTGCTGGAAACATAGTAGTAGTAGGAGTAGTAGTAGTAGTCCCGAGAGTAGCACTAGTAATAGTAGAATTAATAGCAGTAGCAGTGGTAGTAGTAGTAAAAGTAGTAGTGGGAGTCGTAGGAGTAGTAGTCATAGTAGTTGTAGGAGTATTAGTAGTTGTAGAAGAAGTGGTAGTTATTGTTGTTGTTATAGAGGAAGAAGATGTAGAAGTAGTAGTCATAATAGTAGTGCTAGTCGGAGTAACTGTAGGAGCTAGTGTTCAAGTAGTAGTAGTATTAGTAGTAGCAATAGCAGTATTAGTAGTGGTTGTACCAATAGTAGTAGCATTAGCCGCAGTAGAAGTTGTTATTGTAGTAGTAGTAGGACTAGTAATGTGCATAGGTGCAAGAGAAGTAGTAGTAGGAGTAGTAGTGGTAGTAGTAGGATGTAGTGGTCGTACTAGGAGTCGCAGTAGCAGAAGTTGTAGTGGCAGTAACAAAAGTAGTTGCAGTTGTTGTTCTTGTAGTAGTAGTAGAAGAAGCAGTGTTAGTTGTAGTAGTAGTAAGAGTATTAGTAGTTATAGTAGTAGTAGTAATAGTAGCAGTAGGAGTTGTAGTTATACTAATAGTAGTAGTCGTAGCAGTATTAGTAGTAGCAGTAGCAGTAGTAGCAACTATAGTACTGATAGTAGTATTAGTAGTATTAGTAGTAGTAGTAGTAGTATTAGTAGTAGTAGAGTAGTAGTAGTAGCTATAGTAGTATTGGTAGTAGTAGTAGGAACAGTAGTAGTAGATGAGGTAGTAGTTATAGTAGTATTAGTTGTAGTAGTATTAGTTGTAGTAGTTGTAGTAGTAGTAGTGATAGTCCTGGTAGGAGTTGGAGCAGAGGTAGGAGTAGTGATAGTTCGATTAGTGGCAGTAGTAGTAGTTGCAGTAGGAGTCGAAGTTGGAGTTGTAGTCACAGTAGCAATAGTAGTAGTAGTACCAGCTGTAGTAGTAATAATAGTAGCAGTAGTAGTGGTAGTTATAGTTGTTGGAGTAGTAGAAGTAGTGGATGTAGTAGTTATTATAGTAGTAGTTATCATTGTAGTAGTAGCTATAGTAGTAGTAGTAGTAGCAGTAGTAGAAACAATGGTACTAATAGTAGTAGCAGTCGTTAGAGTAATAGCAGTAGTTGTAAGCAGTAGTAGTTATTGTTATAGAAGTAGTGTTAGTTGTAGCAGCAGTAGTAATAGTAATAGTAGTTGTCGTTGTAGTAGAAGTAGTACCAGTAGTAGTAGTAGGACTTGTTGCAGTAGTAGCTCTATTAGTAGTTGTAGTTATAGTTTTAGTAGTAGTTGTTGTTGTTGTTGTTGTAGCAGTAGTAGAAGTAGTAGGTTATGTCGTAGTAGTAGTAGTTGTAGTTGTAAGAGAAGTAGTAGTAGTAGTAGTTTTGGTTGTAGTAGTAGTACTAGTTGTTGCAATAGTAGTAATAGTAGTAGTATTTGAAGCATTAGTAGTAGTAGCTGTAGTAGGATTTGTGGCAGTAGAAGTAGTAATAGTAGTAGTAGTGGTGGTGGTGGTAGTAGTAGTAGTAATAGTAGTAGTAGTAGTAGTAGTAGTAGTAGTTGAAGTAGGCCTAAGAGTAGTAGTCGTTGTAGTAGCAGTAGCAGCAGTAGGAGCAGCAGTATTAGTGTTTATTGCGGAAGTAGTAGTTGTTGCTGCAGTAGCTATAGGAGTCATAGTAGCTTTAGCAATAGTAGCACTAGAAGAAGTAGTAGTAGTAGTATCAATTGAAGAAGCTGTAGTAATGGTAGTAGTAGTTATAGATGTAGTAGTAGTAGCAGTAGTAGCTCTATTAGTAGTTGTAGTTGTAGTTGTTGTTGTAGTAGTAGTAACTGTAGCAATAGTTGTTGCAGTAGCAGTAGCAGCAGTAGTTGAAGTAGTCGACTAAGTTGTAGTAGTTGTAGGAGAAGTAGTAGTAGTAGTTGTTGTTGAAGTTGTAGTAGTCGTACTAGTTGTTGTAATAGTAGTAATAGTAGTAGTAATAGAAGTAGTAGTAGTTGCAGTAGTAGTAGCAGTAACTGCTGTAGCAGTAGCAATAGTAGTAGTGGTAGTAGTAGGCCTGGGAGGAGGAGGAGTAGTAGTAGTGGTAGTAGTAGTAGGCCTAGGAGTAGTAGTAGTAGTAGTATTAGTAGCTGTTGTAGAAGTAGTAGTTATCGCAAAAGTAGTAGTCGTTGCGGCAGTGGCTGTAAGAGTTGCAGTAGCCATAGCATTAGATGTACTACAAGTAGTAGTAGTAGTAGTAGTAGCAATAGAAGTAGCAATAGTAGTAGTAGTAGTAGTTATAGTATAAATAATAGTAATAGTGGTGGCAGTAGTAGTCGTTGTTGTAGTAGTAGTAGTACCAACAGTAGTAGTCATAGTAGTAACAGCAGCAGCAGCCGCAGTAGTAGTAGTAATAGTACAAGTAATAGTAGTAGGAGTTGTTGTTGTTGTTGTTGTAGTACGAGTTGTACCAGTAGCAGTAGCTGAACTAATAGTAGTAGGAGAAGTAGTAGTAGTAGCGGCAGAAATAACAGTAGTAGCAATATTAGTACTAGTAGTAATAATAGTAGCAGTAGTAGCTGTGGTATCTGTAGCTGCAGTAGCAATAGTAGCGATAGCAAAATTTGATGTAGTAGCAACAGCAGTAGCTGTAACTATAGTAATAGTAGCAGCAGCAGTAGTCGTAGGAGTAGTAATTGTCGTAGTTGTATTAGTTGTTGTTGTAGTAGTAGTAGTAGTAATAGTGGTAGTAGTAGTAGTTGTAGTAGCATAGAAGTAGTAGGAGCAATAGTAGTTGTGGTAGTAAAAGAAGTAGTACTCGTAGATGTTGAGTTGAAGTTGTAGTTGTAGTAGCAGTAGTACTAGTAGTTGCAATAGTAGCAGTAGTAGTTGTTGTAGTAATTGTAGTAGAAGTACTAGTAGTAGCAGTAGTATTAGGTTTGATAGTAGTAGTAGTGGTAGTTGTAGTAGTAGTAGTAGTAGTAGTGGTTGCAGTTGTAGTCATTGTAGTAGTTGTCATAATAACAACAGCAGTAGTAGTAGTAGTAGTAACATTTGTAGTTGTACTAGCAAAAGCAGTAATAGGAATAGTAGTAGTAGTTGCTATAATAATAGCAGTAGTTGCAATATTAGTAGTTGTTGTTGTACTATTATTGTTAGAAGTTGCAGCAGTAGCAATAGTAATAGTAGTTGTCACTATTGTAGAAGTAGTAGTAGTAGTAGTAAGAGTTGTAGTTGTAGTAGTCACTGTGGTAGCAGTGGTAGTTGCAGCACTAGTACTAGTATTATTCAAGTAGTGTTTTTCGCAGAAGAAGTGGCAATTGTAGTAGTTGAAGTAGTAGTCGAAGTAGTAATAGTAGTAGTAGCAGTAGTAGCAGTAATAGTAACAGTGGTAGTCGCAATAGTTGTATTTTTTGTAGCAATAGTCGTAGCAGCAGAAGTAGTAGTACTAGTTGCTGGAGTAGTTGTGCCAATAGTGGTAGTAGTAGTATTAATAGGAGGAGAAGCAAAGAAGTTGCAGTGGTAGTCGTAGTCATAGTAGTAGTTGTAGTAGTAGTAGTTCTAGAAGTAGTAGTAGAGATACTAGTATTAGTAGTAGTAGTAGCAGTAGTGGTAGCAGTAGAACTAGTTGTAGCAGTTCTACTAGTAGTAGTTGCAGAAGTAATAGTAGAAGTAGTAGACGTAGTAGCAGCAGTAGCAGCAATAGTGGTAGTAGTTCTACTGCTACTGCTGCTACTACTATTACTACGACTACTGCTAGTACCAGTATTACTACAACTACTGCAACTTATGCTAAAACTGCAACTTCTACTACAACTACAACTACTAGTACTTCTACTTCAACTACTGCTTTGCTTCTACTACTACTTCTCCAACTACTAGCATTGCTAGTACTACTGCTGCTATTATTACTACTAACACTGCTACTACTGATAGTCCTGCTACTACTACTACCACCGCTACTAGCACTACAGCTGCTACTATTACAGCTTCTGTGCGACTACTACTTTTCCTACTACTATTACTTCTGCTACTACTACTACTACTACTACTAGTAGTAGCACTACAACAATAACTACTACTACTACAATAAATACTATTACTACTACTCTTACTACTACTATTCTTGCTCCTTCTACTACGGCTACTACTAATACTACTACTACTACTAATACTACAACTGCCATTGTCCCTATTAGTACTTCTGCTGCTACTATTGCTACTATTAGTATTACTGCTACTACTACTACAACTACGGCGCCTATGACTACTACTATGACCATTACTACTACTACTACAGCTACTACTTCCACTACTACTATGACTACTACTACAACTGCTACTACAACTTGTGCTACTACTGGTACTACTACTACTACTACTACTTCTTCTACCACTATGACTACTACTGCTATTACTAATGCTATTACTACAACTACTACTACTCCAATGACTACTATTTCTACTACTACTACTACTCTACTACTTCATCTATTACAACTACTACCATTGCTACTGCCACGACTACTAATACTTCTACTACATGTTCTGCTGTTGCCACTACTGCTACTATTGCTACTACTATAGCTATTGCAACTTTTGCAACTACTGCAATGATTACTACCAATACAACTACTGCAACAACAACTACTGCTACTACTACTACTCTTACTGCTACTATGGCTGCCATGACTACTACTACAGCAACTTCTACTACTGCTACTACTTCTGCTACTATTGCCACTAATACTACTACTACTACTACCGCCACTATAATTACT
The DNA here is from genome assembly GCA_005019695.1 of Trichopus zeylanicus subsp. travancoricus. Taxonomy (NCBI): domain Eukaryota; kingdom Viridiplantae; phylum Streptophyta; class Magnoliopsida; order Dioscoreales; family Dioscoreaceae; genus Trichopus; species Trichopus zeylanicus. The sequence continues at coordinate 90,781 of RXID01010969.1, read as the reverse complement.
ACTACTACAACAACTACTGCCACTAAAACTACTGTTACAACTACTACGATTGCTACTATTTCTAATACTGCTATTATCACTAGAACTACTTCTACGACTACTACCACCGCCATTACTACAACAACTACTACTCCTGCTACTACTGTTGCTGTTAGGATTACCAATACTACTACCACTACAACTATTATAACTACTACTACTACCACCACTGCGGCTACCACTGTGCTACTACTCCTACAACTACTTCTACTACTACTACTACTATTACTACTACTGCTGCTGCTGCAGTAGCTACTGCTACTGCTACAACTACCACTATTGCTACTATTACTACTACTACTAATACTATGTCTACTACAACTGCTACAACTACTACGACCACTACAGCTGCTACTACTGCTACTACTACTTCTATCCCGGCTGCTAGTACTACTACTACAGCAGATGGTGCTACTACTACTACCACAAGTAAGATTACTACCACAACTAATGTTGCTGCCTTTGCTACTCATGCAACTACTACTACTATAATTGCTGGTAGGAATAGTAGTTACGGTAATAGTAGTTGTTGTTGTAATAGTAGTAGTGGTAATAGTAGTAGCAGTCACAGTAGTAGTACTAGAAGTAATTGTAATAGTAGTAGTAGTAGTAGGAATGGTAGAAGTAATAATAGTAGTAGTAGTAGTAGTAGTAGTAGTAGAAGTAGTAGTAGTAGTTGTTGTAGCAGGAGTTTTAGGAGGAGGAAGAGGAGGAGGAGGAGGAGGAGGAGAAGTATTAGTAGTAGTAGGAGTTGAAGTAGTAGTAGTTGTAGTAGTAGTAGAAGAAGAAGTAGTAGTAGTAGTAGTTGTTGTTGCAGAAGAAGTGCTAGTAGTAGTAGTAGCAGTGGTAATTGTTGTTGAAGTAGCAGTAATAGTAGTAGTAGAAGTAGTAGTGGGAGTTGAAGTAGTAGTAGTTTAAGTAGTAGTAATAGTAGCGAAAGATGAAGTAGTAGTGGTCATATAAGTAGTAATGGGTGTTAAAGTCGAAGTAGTCATAGTTGTAACTGTAGTGGAAGAAGAAGAAGAAGAAGTAGTAGAAGTAGCAGTGGAAGTTGAGGTAGTAGTAGTCCAAGTAGTAGTAGTAGCAGAAGAAGTAGTTGTAGAACAAATGGTTGCAGTAGTAGTAGTAGCAGCAAGATTTCTAGTAGTAGAAGTTGTTGTTGTTGTTGTCACGGAAGAAATATTAGTAGTCACAGTAGTAGTAGTTATAGTAGTATTATGAGCAACAACAGAAGCTGCAATCGTAATAGTTGCAATTGGAGTACGAGGAATAGTAGTAGTAGTCATAGTAGGTGCAACCGAAGGAATAGGAGGAGTAATAGGGGTAGTAGTCAGCGTCGTAGTAGTGGTAGTGGTAGTAGTAGTAGTAGTAGTAGTAGTAGTAGTAGTAGTAGTAGTAGTAGTAGTAATAGTAGTATTAATAATAGTTGTAGTATTAGTAGCAGTAGTAGTTGTTGTTGTTATTGTAGCAGTAGTACTAGTCGGACTGGGAATAGTAGGAGTCTCAGAAGTGGGTGGGAGTAGTAGTAGTAGGAGGAGTAGTAGTAGTAGTAGTAGTAGTAGCAGTAGTAGCAATTGTAGTAGTAGTAGAAGCAGCAGCAGCAGCAGTAACAGAAATTGTAGTAGTTGTTGTTGTAGCAGCAACAATAGTAGCAGTAACAAGAGTAGTTGTAGGAGCGGGAGTAGGTGTTGTACTAGTAGTTTTCGTGGTAGTAGTGGTAGTTGTTGTAGTAGTCATAATAGTAGTAGTCAGAGCAGTAGTAGTTGTAGGAGCCGTAGTAGTAGCAGCAGTAGTATATGTAATAGTAGCAATAGTAGTAGTAACTGTAGTACTATTAGTAGTAGTTGTAGTTGTAGTTGTAGGAGTAGTAGCTACAGTAGGAGAATTAATAGTAGTAGTTATAGGAGTAGAAGTAGTAGTAGTAGTAGTTGTAGAAGCAATATTATTATTATTAGTAGTAATCATAGTAGTAAGAGTAGCCGTAGGAGTAGTAGTTATGGTAGTAGTAGTTGTAGTAGTCGTAGTATTAGTGGCAGTAGTAGTAGTAGTAGTAGCAGCAGCAGTAGTATTAGTAGTAGTTACAGTAATAGTATCAATAGTTGTCATAGTTGTAGTAGTAGTTGTAGTAGAAGTCATAGTAGTAGTAGTAGCAGGAGTAGTACTAGTAGCAGTAGTAGTATTAATAACAGTAGTAGTAGTAGTACACTAGTAGTAGTAGTAGTGGTAGTAGGAGTAGTAATAGTAGTAATAGTTGGAGCAGTAGCAAGAGTAATAGTAGTAGCTATAGTAGTAATAGTTGTAGTAGAAGTAGCAATAGTAGTAACATTAGTGGCACTAGTAGTAGCCACAGTAGAAGTCGTAGTAGTTGCAGTAGTCATTGCAGGAGTAGCAGCAGCAGTAGTAGTAATAGTAGTAGGAGTCGCAGTAATAGCAGTAGTACTAGTAGTGGTGGTGGAAGCTGGGGAAGTAGTAGTACTAGTAGTAGCCATAGTTGTTGTCATAGTAGTAGTAGTAGAAGAAGAAGAAGAAGAAGAAGTAGTCACAATTGAAGGATTTGTAGTAGGAGTAGCAGTAGTTGCAGTAGTAGCAATAGTAGTCAAAGTAGTGACAGTAGTAGCAGTAGTGGCAAAAGTAATAGTCGTAGTAGTAGCAGCAACAGTTGTAGTGGTTGTAGTAGTAGTAGTGGTAGCAGTAGTAGTTGTTGTAACGATAGTAGTGGCAGTAGTAGCAGTAGTTACAGTAGTAGTAGTACTAGTAGTATTAGTAGTAGCAGTTGCAATAGTTGCAATAGAACAAGCAATAGTGGTAGTAGTACGAGAAGTAGTAGTAGTTGTAATTGTCATAGTTGTAGTAGTTGTTCCTGATATTATTGCCATAGTTGTACTAGTTGCAATAGTTGCAGTAATTGTAGTAGTAGTTGTAGAAGTTGTTGTTGTAGTAGTAGTGAAGTAGTAGTTTTAGTAGTGGTTGTAGCTGCAGTAGCAGCAACAATAGTTGTAATAACTGTAGCAGCAGTAGGACTAACAGTATAAGTTGTAGCAGTAGTTGTAGTAGTATTTGTAGTAGTGGTAGTAGCAGAAGTAGTAGTAGTAGTAGAAGTACTAGTAGTAGCAATAATAGTAGCAGTGTCAATAGTAGTTGTAGTAATATAGTAGTGGTGGTAGTAGTAGTAGTTATAGAAGTTGTAGTAGAAGTAGTAATCATAGTGCTAGTTGTAGTACTTGTAGTCATAGGAGTAGTAGCAATAGTAATAGTAGGAGCAGTAGCGATAGTGGTAGTCGTTATGGTAATGGTAGTAGTAGTAGTAATGGCAGTAGTTCCAGAAGTAGTAGTAGAATCAATAGAAGCAGTAGTAGCAGTAGATGTAGTAGTTATAGTAGTAATAGTTGTAGTAGTAATAGTCGTAGTATTAGCAATAGTAGCAATAGTAGTAGAAGTAGTAGTAGTTGGATAAGTAGTAATAGTAGTAGCAATAGCAGTAGTAGCAGTAGGAGTAGTAATAGTAGTAGTTGTAGTAGAAGCAGTACCTGTGGAAATGGTTGCAGAAGTAGTGGCAGTAGTAGTTGGAGTAGGAGTAGTAGTAGTAGCAGTAGCAGTTGTTACATTAGTAGTAGTAGTAGCAACCATTGTGCTAGTAGTAGAAGTAGCTGCAGTAAGAATAGCAGTTGTAGAAGCAGGACTCGCAATCGTAACCGTAGTCATAGTTGTAGTAGTAGTCGCAGTAGTTGCAGTAGTAGTGGCAGTAGTAGTAGTAATAGTAGTAGTAGTAGTAATAGTAGTAATAGTACTAGTAGTAGTAGGTGTTGTTCTTCTTTGTGTTGTAGTTGAAGTAATGGTAGTAGCCGTAGTAGTAGTAGTAGTTGCAGTAATAAGAGTTGTAGTAATAGTAGTAATAGTAGCCATAGAAGCTATAGTAGTAGTAGAAGTAGTAGTACTAGTAGTGGGAGTAATAGTAGTAGTGGTAGTTGAAGTAGTATAGTAGCTGTAGAAGTAGCAGTAGCAATCGTAGTTGTAGTAATAATAGTAGTGGTCGTAGTAGCAGTAGAAGAAGAATTAATAGTAGTAGCTATAGTAGTTGTAGTAGTAGTTGTTGTAGTAATAGTAGAAGTAGGAGTAGTATTTGTAGCAGTAGTAATAGGTGTAGCAGAAGTGGTTGCAGTTGTCTGAATTGGTAGTAGCAGTACTTGTAGGAGTAGTAGAAATAATTGTAGTATCAGCAGCAGTAGTAGTAGTCGTAGTAGCAGAGGTAGTAGTTGTTGTAGTAGGAGAAGTATTAGTAGCAGTAGTCATAGTAGGAGTAGTAGTGACAGTAGTTGTAGTAATAATAACAGTTGCAACAGAAGTAGTAGTAGTAATAGCACTAGTCATAGAAGCAGGAGTAGAGGTAGTAGTAGTACCAGAAGTAGTAGTAGGAGTAGTAGTAGGAAAAGCAGTAGTAGTAGCTGTAGCAGAAATTGTAACACTAGCAGCTGTGGAGCAATAGCAGAAGTTATAGTAGCAGTAATATTAGTAGCCTTAGTGACATTAGTAGCAGTAGAAGTAGTAGTAGCAATAGTAGTAGTAGCATTAGTACTAGCAATAGTAGAAGTAGTAGCAGTAGTACTAGGTGTAGCTGTAGTAGTAGCAGTTGTCACAGAAGTAGCAGCAGCAGTAGTGGTAGCTTGTTGTAGTAGCAATTGCAGAAGCAACAGTAATAGCAATATTAGTTGCAGTGGCAGTAGAAGAAGTGGTAGCAGTAGTGGTTGTAGTTGTAGTAGCAAACGTAGCAGCAGTAGCAGCAGAAACAGTAGTAGTAGGTGCCGTAATAATAGTAGTAGTATTAATAGCAACAGCAGTAGCAGAAATTGTTGTAGTAGTAGTAGTAGAATTGTAGCAGCAGTAGTAGTAGCGGTAGTAATAGTAGTGGTAGCCATAGTAGTAGAAATAATAGTAGTAGTAGGTGTGGAAGTAGTGGTAGTAGTAGCCACAGTAGTAGCAGCAGTAGTAGGAATAGTATAGTGGAAGTAGTAGTAGTAGCGACAATAGTAGTAGTAGTAGTTGCAGCAGTAATATTAGTAGCAATTAGCAATAGCAGCAACAATAGTGGCAGTAGTAGCAATAGTAGTAGAAGTGGCAGAAATAGTAGTAATAGCAGTAGCAGTAGTAGTAGTAGTAGTATAAGTAGAAGAAGAAGAAGAAGTAGTAGTAGTAGTTGTTGTTGTAGTAGTCATAGTAGCTGTTGTAGCTGGACCCGAAGTAGTAGTTGTACCTATTGTAGCAATAGTAGTAGCAACTCTAGTAGTAGAAGTAGCAGTAGTAGCAGCAATAGTAGCAATAATCGCAGTAGTAATAAGATAAGCAGTAGTAGTAGAGGTAGTTGTAGTAGTAGCAGTCGTAGCAATAGTAGTAGTATCAGTAGAAGTTGCAGTAGCTGTCACAGTAGTAGTAGTTGAAGTTGTTGTAGAAGTTGTATTTGTAGTAGTTGTAGTAGCGGTTGTACTAGTAGTCGGAGTAGTAGTAGTGGCGACAACATTGTTAGAATGAGTAGTAGTTGTTGCGGATGCGGCAGGAGTAGCAGCAACAAGTAGTAGAAGTAGTAATAATGGTAGCAGTAGTAGTAGTAATAGTTGTAGTAGTAGTAGTAGTCCTAATAGTAATAGTAGTAGTAGCAGCAGTTGTCGTGGTAGGAGTAGTAGCAGCAGCAATACTTGTAGCGGTAGCAATAGTAGCAGTTGTTGTAGTAATATCAGAAGTAGAAGTAGGGGGACTACTAGCCGTAGTAAGTGTTGTAGTAGTAGTATGTTGTAGTTGTAGTAGGAGTGGGAGTTGTAGTATTAGTAATAGTTGAAGCAGTAGTAGTTGTCATAGTAGAAGTTGGAGTAGTAGTAGTAGTGCAAGTATTAGGAGTCGTAGTAGTAGCAATAGCTGTAGGAGTAGTAGAAGTAGTAGTATTAATAATAGTAGTCATAGTCATAGTCGTAGTAGGGGTCCTTGTAGTAATAGTAGTAGTAGTTGTAGTGGTAATAGTAGTAGTAGTAGTAGTAGTGGTAGTAGTAATAGTATTAGCAGTTGTAGCAGTAGCAATAGTAGTTGTAGTAGTCGTTGTTGTGGTTGTAGCAATAGTAGTAGTAGTAGCAATAGTGGTAGTAGTACTAGTAGCCACAACTATAGCAGTAGTAGTAGCAGTAGCACTAGTGGTAATTCCAGTAGTTGTTGTAGGGTGAATAGAAGTAGTAATAGTAGTAGTAGTAAGTTGTAGTAGTAGTAGTACTAGTAGTATTTGTTGTAGTTGATATAGCAGTAGTAGTAGTTTATGTTGAAGTAGTAGGAGTAGTACTAGTTGTTATGGTAGTAGTAGTCGCAGTATCAGTAGCAATAGTAGTGGGAGCAGTAGCAGTAGTTGCAATAGTAGTGGTAGCAGCAGTGGTAGTAGAAGTGGCAATAGTATTAGTTATACTTGTAGTAATAGAAGGAATAGTAGTAGTAGTTGTTGTAGTAGTAGGAGTAATAGCAGTAGTAGTACTACTAGTTGTAGTAGTAGCAGGAGCAGTAGCAGTAGCAGGAGTAGGAGAGTATTATTAGTACTCGTAGTAGCAGTAGCAGCAGCTGTAATAGTAGTAGATGCAACAATTGTAGTGGTAGGAGGAGTAGTAGTAGTAGTGGCAATAGTAGTAGTAATAGTGAAAATATTAGTAGCAGTAGTAGGAGCAATAGTTGTAGTTGTAATAGTAGTTATAGTTGTTGGTGAGTAGTAGTAGCAGTAATAGCAGCAATAGTAGTAAGTTGTAGTTGTGGTAGCATTAGGAGTAGTAGTAGTAGTAGCAATAATAGTAGGAGTACTAGGAGTAGCAATCGTAGTAGGAGTGGTAGCAATACTGGCAGGAGAAGTAGCAGTAGTTGTAGTAGTAGTAGTAGTAACAGTAGCACTAGTCATAAAAGTAGTAGTAGTAGTAACATTCACCGTAGTTGCAGTAGTAGTAGTAGCTGTAGTATATTAGTAGTAGTAGTAGTATAGAAGTAGTATTATCAGTCGTAATAGTAGTAGTGGTAGCGGTTGTAGTAGTAGTGGGAGCAGTAGCAGCACAAGTAGTAGTTTTTGTGTTACTAGTAGTAGTAGTTATAGAAGTAGTAGCAGGAGTAGCAGTAGAAATAGTTGTAGCAGTAGTAGTAGAAGTGCTAGTTGTATTTGTAATAGGAGAAGTCATACTAGCTGAAGTAGTGAGAGGAGTAGGAGTAGGAGTAGCAATTGCAGTAGTAGTGGAGTAGTAGTAGTACTATTAGCAGTAGTAGTGGTAGTATTAGTAGTACCAATAGTAGTAGTAGTAGTAGCATTAGTATCAGTTGTAGTTGCAGTAGTAGTAGTAGCAGTAGCAATAGTAGTAGTAGTATTATTATTAGTAGTAGAGTCCCTATAGTAGTCGTAGTACTAGTAGTAGCAATACCAGTTGCGGCGGTAGCAATATCAGTACAAAAAGTATCAATTGCATTAGTAGTAGCAGTAGTAGCAGCGGTAGTAGTAGTAGTAGTAGTAGTAGTATTAGTATTAGTATGAGTATTAGTATTAGTAGTGGTAGTAGTAGAAGCTATATTCGTAGTTGCAATAGTTATTGTACCAGTGGCAATAGTAGTAGTAGGCTAAGTAGTAGTGGTAGCAGCATTATTGGAAGAAGTTGTAGTGGTAGCAGTAGCTATTGCAGAAGTGGCAGCAATGGTAGTAGCAAGTAGCAGCAGTAGAAATAATTGTAATAGTAGTAGCAATAGTTGTAGTAGTTGTAGTAGTAGTAGTAGTTGCAGTTGTAGTAGTAGGAGTAGCAGTAGGAGTAGCAAGAGTAGCAGCATTAGTAGTAGCAACAACAACTATAGTAATAGCATAAGTAGTAGTAGGGGGAGTAATAGCAGTAGTAATGGAAGTAATACTATTAGAAGTAGTTGAAGGAGTAGTTGGTGTAAAATTAGTAGCAGTAGTAGTAGTTGTAGTAGTAGTCGTAGCAACAGTAGTAATAGTATTTGGAGTAGTAGTTGTAGTATTATTAGTAATCGTAGTAGTAGTGGTAGTAGTAGTAATTGTATTAGCAGTAACAGTTGTTGTAGCAGCAAGAGTAGTTGTGGTAGTAGCAGTAGTACATATAGTAATAGCAACAGTAGTAGTAGTTGTAGGAGCAATAGTAGTAGTAGTAATACCAGTAGTAGTTGTTGGGAGAGTGGTAGTAGAAATAGAAGTGCCAATAGTACTAGTAGTACTACTAGTAGTAGTAGAAGTGGTAGTAGTACTTGTAGTACTAGTTGTAGTAGTAGTAGAAGTAGTAATAGTTGTAGTATTGGTTGTAGTAGCAGTAGTCCGAATTGATGGAGTAGGAGTGGTAGTCGGATTAGTAGCAGTACTTGTAATACTAGCGGCAATAGCAATTGTAGTAGTAGGAGTCATAGTAGTAGAAGCAATTATAGTAGTAGTAGTAGAAACATTAGTAGCAGAAGCAGCAGTAGCTGTAGTACTACGAGAAGTAGTAATAGTGGTAGTAGCAGTAGCTGTCATAAAAGGTGTTGTACTAGTAGTAGTAGTAGTAGCAGTTGTTGTAGTGGTAGTAGTAGACGTAGTAGTAGTTGTTGTAGTAGAAGAAGCAGCAATAATAGTTATAGAAGTTGTAGTAGTAGTAAAAGTAGTAGTAGTATTAGTTGAAGTTGCAGTAGTTGTTGCAATCATTGTAGTAGTAGTAGCAGTAGTTTTTCTTGTGGTCGTAGTAATACTAGTAGTAGTTGTTATTATTGTTGTTGTAGTAGTAGTAATAATGTTAGTAGTAGTAGCAGTTGTTGTAGTTGGGGGAGTAGTAGTAGCAGCAGAAGTAGTAGTAGTAGTGGGTGGAATAGTAGTAGTAGTACTTGTAGTAGTAGTAGTAGTAGTAGCAGCTGTAGTAGCAGTAGTGGCAATAGTACCTGCAGCAGAAGTACTAGTAGTAGTTGGACCAATAGCAGTAGTAGTAGTAGTACTAGTATTAGTTGTAGTAGTCGCAGTAGTCGTAGTAGCAGTAGTAGCAGTAGTAAGAGTAGTAGCAAAAATTGTCGTAGGAGCATTGCAAGTAGCAAAGTAGTAGTAGTAGTAGTAGTAGTAGCAATAGCAGAAGAAATAATAGTAGTGGTAGGAGTAGGAGTAGTAGTAGTAGGAGTATGAGTACGAGTAGTAGTAGTAGTTGTTGTTGTAGTAGTAGTAGTAGTTGTTGTTGTTGTTGATGCTGTTGTTGTGGTTTTTTTAGTAGTAGTAGTAGTTGTTGTAATTCTAGAGTAGGAGTAGTAGTTATTGTAGTAGTAGTAGTAGTAGTAGTAATAGTAGTGTTGATAGTAGTAGTTGTAGTAGCAGCATTTGCAGCAGCAATAACAGTAGTAGTATTAGTAGTTGTAGTAATAATAGTAGAAGTAGTAGTAGTATTAGTACTTGTAGTAATAATAGTAGTAACCATTGCCGTAGCAGTAGTAGTAGTACTGCTACGGCTACTACAGGAACTAGTACTACTATAGCTGCTCCTGCTGTAGCTACCGCCACTAATAAAACTACTATTCCTACTACTTCTTCTTCTACTACTGCAACTACAAGTTCTACTACTGCAACTACTACTACGCTACTTCTGCTACTACTACTACCTGTACTTTTGCTACTACTTCTGCTGCTACTGTGACTACCACCACTATTGCCACTACTGCTACTACTACAACTACTACTACTAGTAAAAGTACTCTACTACTACTACTACCGCTACAACAACTGCTACAGCTACGACTCTTACAACTACTACTTCTACTTCTGCTTCAACTGCTACTGCTACTACTACTACTGTTGCTGCTACTACAATTGCCACTATTACTACTACTACTACTACTAATACTAATGCTACTACTACTACTACTACTTGTACTACTACTACTTCTACTACTACTACTTCTACTATCGCTAGTCCTACTACTACGACTATTACTAGCACAATTATTATTTTTACTACTACTACTGCTACTGTTGCTGCTGCGGATATCACAACTGGCACTGCTACTACTATTACTACTACTACTGCTACTACTATTACTAAGACTATTACTACTACTACCACTGCTTCTACAACTACAACTACAACTACTATTACTACAACTACTACTACTCCTCCTACTACTACTAGAACTACTACACCAATTACTACTGCAATTACAACTACTATTACTTCAACAATAACAACAACTACAACTACTATTATTACTACTACTCCTACTACTACTACACCGGCTACTACCCCTACTATTCCTTCACCAACTACTGCTCCTACTATTACTACTACTATGACCACTACTAGTACTCTGGTTGCTACAGGTGCTGCGGCTGCTGCTACTCCTTCTGCTACTACTCCACTACTTGTAGTTCTTCTACAACAACTATAACTACTATTACCACTACTAAAACTCCTGCCGCTATCGCTGCTACACCACTACTACTACGAATACTACTACCCCTTCCAATGTTGCTGCTCCTATTGCAACTACAACTTATGCACCTTCTACAACTGCTACAACAACTATCGCTACTACTACTACTATTACTACTATTTCTACTACTACCACTATTATCATTACTACTATTGCTACTACTACTACTCCTCCTGCTACTAGTACACTGACTATTGTTCCTATTCCTACTCCGACTCCTACTGCTGCTCCTACTGCTACAACTACTACAACTAAAAGCACTCCTACTGATGCAGGTGGTGCTACTACCACTACTCCTACTACTACTACTACTACTATATTTTGTAGCACAAAAACAACAACTACTACTACTAGTACTCCTACTGCTACCACTACCACAACCGCTACTACTACAACTACTACCACTTCTTCTACAACTACTACTTCTACTATTACTATTACTACTATTTCTGCTACTACTATTGCTACGAGTACTACTACTACTACTACTTCTATTACTACTACTACAGCTACTACTATGGCTATTACTGCAACTACTACTATAACTACTACTACTACTACCACTACTACTACTGCAATAACAACAACTACTACTACTACCGCTCCTTCTACTACAAAAACTACAACTACAACTAATACTACTAGTACTAGTACTAGTACTACTGCTACTATGACAACTACTACTATTACAACAACAACTACTGCTGCTATAACTATTGCACCTAATATTACTACTGCTGCTACTACTGCGACTACTACTACCACACCTTCTACTACTACTACTACTACTACTACTACTACTACTACTTCTACTATTTTGTTACTGTTGCAATTACAACTTCTACAACTACTGCTACACTAACTACTACTACTCTAACTCCTACTACCATTGCCATTCCTACTGCAACAACACCAGCCACCATTACTACTATTATTATTACTACTACTATTCCAACTTCTACTGTTACTGCTACCACTGCTACTGCTACTGCTACTACTACTGTTATTACTACTACTGCTGCTGCTACCGTTACTGTTGTGACTACAACTTCTCCTACTACTACTGCACTGACTATTACTCCTACTCCTACTCCTACTCCTACTACCAATGCCACTCCTACTACTACAACAACAACTACCACTACTACTACTATTATTACTACTACCACTGCTACTACTACTATTACTGCTACCAATGCTACTACTACTGCTACTTCTGCTTCTACTACTACTACTGCTACAGCTACTACTGCTACTCATACTGCTACAACTAATACTGCTACTAGTAGTACAACAACAACTACTACTATTACTACTACTCCAACTCCTACTCCTCTAACAACTCCTACTACTATTACTACTATAGAAACTATGAAAACAACTACTACTATTATAGCCACAGCTACTGCTTTTGCTACTACAACTACTGCTACAACTGCTACTACTACTAAAGCTACTACTACTACTAATACTACTACTCTTTCTCCTACTACTGCTGTGACTACTACTCGTTCTAGTGCCACTACTACTGCTACAAATCATTGAACAACTCCTACACCAACTTCTACTTCCTACTACAACTCCTACTGCTACTACAACTCCTATTGCTACTACAACTACTCCTACTACTACTATCGCTACAACTACTACTATTACTACTACAATACAACTACTATTACTTTTGTTGTTGTTGTTGTTGCTGCTACTACTACTACTACTACTACTTGCACTGCTAATACTACTGCTGCTAGTACAAGTATTACTACTGCTACTATTGTTGATACTACTACACTACTACTACTCCTACTACTACTACTACTACTATAACTAAAATCACTACGACTGCCACTACTACTACTACTGCTACTATTACCACTAGAACTGCTACAAATACTATTACTACTACTACTATAACTAATACTACTTCTACTACTACTACTACAATAACTACTAGTGCTACTAGTCCTACGACTACCACTGCTTCTACTATTAATTCTACTACTGCTATTGCTACAACTATTACTACGACTACTACTCCTACTACTACTTCTCTTGCACCAATTCATACTACAATTCCTACTAATACTACTACTACTACAATTTCTAATACCACCACCACAACTAGTACTATGGCCACTACCAATACTGCTATCGTAACTGTTACTACTAGTTGTACTACTACTACTACTGCTACAACTACTACTACTACAAATACTCGTGCTGCGGCTGCAACCCCAACTACCACTACTACTACTACTACTACCACCACCACTGTTACTATTACTTGTTCTGCAACTAGTAATACTACAACTACTATGGCTACTTATGTTGCTAGTACTAATATCACGTCTACTACTACCACTATGATTGCTACTACTACTATAGCAACTACTATTGCTACTGCTGCTTCAACTACTACTACCACTACTACTTCAACTACTACTACTACTACAACTACTACTACTACTGCTGCTGCTGCTGCTGCTGCTGCTACTTCTACCACTACTACAACTACAACTACTACTAATACTACCACTAATACAACTACTACTATTACAACAACTACTACTCCTACTGTTGCTGCTATTCCTACTTCTACAACAACTACAACTTCTAGAACTACTACACCTACTACATTGCTACTACTGCTGCTACTACTCTGACTATTACTCCTACTACTACTTCTACTATTTTTACTATAACTACGCCTACTACTGCTACACCGACTACTACCCCTACTCCTACTCCTACTCCAACTCCATTTGCTACTCCTCCTCCTCCTCCTACTACTATTACTACTACTACTACTAATACTACTACTACTACTACTAGTACTCTAGCTGCTATAGTTGCTACTACTCCTATAACTACCACTACTACTATGACTACTAGTACTTCTTCAACAACAACAACAATAACTACTAGAATTCTTGTTGTTGTTGCTGCCAGTCTTACTATTATTATGACCACTACTACTATTACAATAACTACTATTTCTTCTAATGCTGCTACTCCTACTATCACAACTTCTACTACCACTACAACTACTGCCCCAACTACTACTGCTACTACAACTAATGCTACTACTACTACTATTACTACTATAACTACTACCACTACTGCAACTAGTACTACTACTCCTACTCATACTCCTACTCATACTGTTGTTCCTCCTACTACTACTACTACTACTAATAGTACTCCTGCAGCTACTGCTGGAACGACTACTGCTACTCCTACTACAACAACAACAACTACTACTACTACAAGTATTACTACTACTGCTACTACTACCACTACTACTACTACTACTACTACTACTACTACTACTACTACTACTACTATTACTACTACTACTACGACTACTACTAACAGTAGTAGGACAACAACAACTACTACTACAAATACTACTCATTCTGCTCCTATTACTACTACTACTATCAATACCATTACAACAACTACTGCTAATATTGCTTCCACTATTACTACAACAACAACTACTACAACTGCTACTCCTATTACTACCACAACTACTACTATTCATTCTACTACTGCAATTGCTACAACTACTACTTCCACTCCTACTACTACTCCTTCTCTTGCAACTATTTAGACTGCTTCTCCTATAACTCTACTACCACCACTACTACGACTACTACTACTGCCACTACCAATATTGCTATCACAACTACTACTATTACTACTACAACTACTAATACTAAAATAACTACTACTACTTCTGCTTCAACTATTAATATCACTACCACTACTACAACTCCTACTACTACTACGACAACAACTACTACTAAAAGTACTACACCTACTACTACTACTACAAATACTACTCCTGCTGCTACTATTACTACTACTACTACTATTAATACCATTACAACAACTACAGCTAATATTCCTTCCACGATTACTACAACAACTGCTACTACAGCTACTACTTCTATTACTACCACAACTACTACTATTCATTCTACTACTATAATTGCTACAAATACTGCTGCTACTCCTACTACTACTCCTTCTCTTGCAACTATTCTGACTACTACCCCTATAACTCTACTACCACTACCACTACAACTACTACTATTGCCACTACCAATACTGCTATCGCAACTACTACTATTACTACTAGTAGTACTATTACTACAACTACTAATACTACAATAACTACTTCTACTTCTGCTTCTACTACTAATATCACTACCACTACCATAACTCCTATTATTATGATAATTACTACTACTAAAAGTACTACAACAACAACAACTACTACTATTATTTCTACTATTGCTGCTACTACAACAACTACTCCTACTACTGCTCCTGCTACTACTACTATTTCGTCCACAATAATAACAACAACAACTACTACTACTAGAACTCCTGCTGTTGCTGTGGTTACTCCTACTACTACTATTACAACAACTACTAGTCCTTCTTATGTTGCAACTCTGACTAATACAACAACTACTACCACTACAACTACTACACCTACTACTGTTGCTACTATGACTACTGGTACTACAACTACTATTACTACAACTACTACTGCAACTATTATTATAGCTACTACCGCCACTACTACTACTCTTACAACTACTACACCGACTACTACTCCTACTCCTACTTCTATTCCTACTGCTGCTCCTAACACTACTACAACTAATACTACCAATAGTACTCCTACTGCTGCTGTTGGTGTTACTACTGCTACACCTACTACTAACACTACTACTAGTAGTAGTAGTATTCCTGTTGCTTCTTCTTCTGCTACTCAATCTACTACTACAACTACTACCACTTCTTCTACAATGACAACTACTATTGTTACTACCACTACTACTTCTGCTACTACTACTATTAGTACTTCAACTCCCACTACTACTACTTCTACTACTATTACAGATACTACTATGGCTACTACTACAGCTAGTACCATGACTACAACTGCAACTACTAATACTACACCTATTACAACTATAACTACTCCTAACACTCCTCCTACTACTAATTCTACAACTCCTACTTATACTACTAATAATAGTACTATTGCTACTGTTGCTACTACTACTACTACAATGAGTACTACTACTACAACTTGTACTATAACTACAACTACTGGACCTACTTCCACTGGTGATGCTACTAAGACTCCAGCTTGTATTGCTACTATTGTCTCTACTACTACTATTATTACTACTGCTACTACTACTACTACTGCTACTACTCCTTTTACGGCTACTACTGCTACTACTACTACAACTACTACTACTTCTACTACTGCTACTAATACTACTACAACTGCTAGTACTACTCATACTACTTCAACCAATACAACTACTACCCCTACAACTACAACTCCTACTGCTATTCGTACTATAATTTTGACTAATAGTACTACTACTACTAATACAACTACTAGTACTACTCCTGTTACTACTACTAATTCAAGTTCTGCTACTACTACTACTTCCACTACTACTACTACTACTACTACTTGTACTACCACTACTATCTTACTACTACTACAGTAGAAACAACTACCACTACTGCTCCAACATCCAAAATTGCTGCTACTACAACTCCTACTAGTAGTACTACAACTACTACAAATCCTACTACAACTTCATCTCCAACTTTGACTCCTAATACTACTACTACAAATACAACTGCCACTACTGCTGCAACTAATACTTCTACTATTGTTGGTACTATTACTGGTGCTCTTACTCCTACTTCTACATCTGCTGCTGCTGCTACTACTACTACTACTACTACTACTACTACTACTACTACTACTACTACTACTAGTACTACTATTACTAATACTACAACCCCAAATCCTACTAATACTGCTACTCCAACTACTATTCCTACTATTACTCCTACTACTACTACTACCACAACAACAACAACAGCTACTATTACTATACTACTACAGCTACTACTACTACTACTACTCCTAGTACTACTTCTAACACTCTAACTACTTCTAGTACTACTACCAATACTACTACTACTACTCCTCCTCCTCCTCCTACTACTCCTACTGCTACTACTACTCTTAACACTCTTACAACATGAACTACTACTACTACTAAACACCTACTCGGACTATTACTACTACTACAACAACTCCTACTATTACACCAGCTCCAATGACTACTACTACTCCTGCTTCTACTACTACTACTACTGCTCGTACTAATACTACTACTCCAAACAATCCTACAACTACTACTTCTACTACTACTACTGCTGCTACTACTACCACCACCACCACTACTTCGACTATTACTACTGCTACAACTACTACTACAACTACTACTCTTCCTCTTACTATTACTGCTACTGCTACTACTCCCACTCTAACTCCTACTGCTACTACCACTACTACTGCTACAACTACCCCTACTCCAACTATTATAACTCCTACTACTACTACTGCTACTACTACCGCTGCAACTACAACTACTACATCGGCTACAAGTACTACTACCATTAGTAATAGTAGTGTCAGTAGCAGTTGTAGCAGTAGCCATGGAAGTAGTAGCAGTAGTAATAGTAGTAGTTGAAATAGTAGCAGTAGTAGCCGTAATGGTAGCAATCGTAGTAGTAGTGGAAGTAGCAGAGCAGCAGTAGTCGTAGTAGGAGTAGAAGCAGTAGCTGTGGTTCTAGTAGTAGTAGTAATAGCAGCAGTAGTAGTGGCAGCAGCAGCAGCAGTAGAATTACTACTAGTACTCCTACTTGTACTTGTCCTACTACTACAACTATTCCTACACCTCCTACTACTACCACTTCTCCTACTCGTACTACTACAACTACCACTTCTTCTGCTACTACTACTATTATTACTACTTCTACACCTATTCGTACTCTTGCTGCTACTACTATACTCTTGCTCCAACTACCACAACTCCTAATTCGGCTGTTGTTGCAGCGGCTACGATAGCTTCTACTACAGCTGCTATTTCTACTTCTACTGCTATTAGTCTTACTACAACTACCACTACCACTACTACTACTACTATTGCTACTACTACGAATACTACTACTACTCTACTGCTTCTACTACTAGTTCTATTACTAATACTTATACAATTACAACTACTCTGACTATTGTTGCTGCCACAACTATTACTACTACTCCTACTACTACTATTGCTACTATTACTATTACTACTACCACTACTACCATTATGACTACTACCACAGCTATGTCTACTGCTAATCCTACTCCTACTCCTACTACTTTTTCTATTGCTACTCCCACAACTACAACTCCTACTACCACTTCTATAACTACAACTACTACTCCAACTCCAACTCGCACTATTACTATGACAACTACTACTGCTGCTGATGCGACTACAACTATAACAACCACTGTTACTACTAGTACTCCTACTACTGCTGCTAGCACTACTATACTACTACGACTGTAACTACTGCTGTTACTGCTACAGCTGCTCTTACTACTACTACTACTTTTCCTACTACTACTACTGCTGATACCACTATTGCTTCTACTACTACAGCAACCACTACTTCTACAAGTAGTCTAACAACCACAACAACTACTACTATTGCTACAACAACAACTACAACAACTACAACAACTATTGCTTCTACTACTACTGCTACTACTACTGCTACTACTACACCTGCTACAAGTACTACTACTACTGCTACTACTACTACTACTAATGCTACTATTATTGCTGCCATTACTATGACTTCTACAATTACAACTGCTACTACTATTACTAGGACTACTACTACTATTGCTACTACTACTAGAATGGCTACTGCTACTGCTACT
The DNA here is from genome assembly GCA_005019695.1 of Trichopus zeylanicus subsp. travancoricus. Lineage (NCBI taxonomy): Eukaryota > Viridiplantae > Streptophyta > Magnoliopsida > Dioscoreales > Dioscoreaceae > Trichopus > Trichopus zeylanicus. Next base: position 72,468 of record RXID01010969.1, on the reverse strand, counting down.
ACTACAACTACAACAACTTCTACTAGTACTACTGCTGCTATGCTTCTACTACTAGTACTTCTACTACTGCTACTACTATAACTACTACTGCTACTATTAGTACTACTACTACTACTACTACCCCAACTGCTAAAACTACTAATACAACTACTACTACTGCTACTACCTCTACTACGATTACGATGACTACTACAACTACTACTTCTGCTCTTACTACTACTACTACTACTACAACTACAACTACTATTACTACAACTATAACTACTACTACTATTACTACAACTACAACTACTACTACTATTACTCTAACTGCTACTACTACTACTCCTACTTTTACTGCATCTGCTACTACTATTTCTACTACTATTACTGCTATTGCTACTACCAGCACTATTGATACTACTGCTAATACGACAACTACTACTACTATTGCTATTGCCGCTACTACTACTACAACTACTACTACTACTACACTACTACTACTGTTGCTATCACCAGTACTATTGCTGCAGTAGTAGTACTAGTAGCATTCGTAGTATTAGTATTAGTAGTAGTGGTTGTTGTAGTTGTAGTGGTGGTGGTAGTAGTAGTAGGAGTAGTAGTGGTCATAGTTGTAGTCGTAGTAGTAGTACTAGTAGTCGTAGTAGTAGTAGTAGTAGTAGCAGTCGTAATAGTAGTAGTTGTTGTTATTGTTGTTGTTGTAGTAGTAGCAGTAGTCATTGTAGTAGTAGTAGTAGTAGTGGAAGTAGTATTAGTATTAGTAGTAGCAGTAGTAATAGTAGTAGTGATACTAGTTGCAGTAGCAGCAACAGTAGCAGCGATACTAATAATAGTAGTAGTAGTGGCAGTAGTGATAGTAGTAGTAGTAGTAGAAATAGAAGCCGTAGCTGTAGTAGTAATACTTGTAGTAATTTTAACACTAGTAGAAGTAATATAATAGTCATAGTAGTAGTAGTATTAGCTGCAGCCACAGTAGTAGTAGTGGTGGAAGTAGTAGTAATAGTTGGGGTATTAGGAGTAGTAGTAGTAGTAGCTGTAGTGGTAGTAATTGGGGTACTTCTAGTAATAGTGGTAGTAGTTGTAATAGTGGAAATAGGAGTAGCAGTAGTAGCAGGAGCAAAAGTAGTCATAGCAGTAGCAGAAGTAGTTGCAGTAGCAATAGTAGTAGTTACAGTAGTAGTAGTAGTAGTACGAGTAATAGTAGTAGTAGTGCAAGTAATAGTACCCGTAGTAGTAGAAGTAGTAGTAGTAGTTGATGTAGTAGTAGTTGTTGTTGTTGGAGTAATAGTAGTAGTAATAGTATTAGAACTAGTTCTAGTTGTAATAGTAGTTGGAGAAGCAGCAACAGGAGTAACGACATTAGTAATAGTAGTAGTTATGGTAGTAGCAGTAGTAGTAGCAGTAGAAGCAGAAGCAATAGTGGTATTAGTAGAAGGAGTAGTAGTAGTAGTAATTATAGTTAGAGTAGCAGCAATAGCAGCAAGAGTAGTATCAGTAGTAGTAATAATAGTAGTAGTAGTAGTAGTGGTAGTAGTAGAAGTAGTTGTAGTAGGAATAGGTGCAGGAGTGGGAGTAGTGGTTGGAGTAGAAATCGAAGTAGTAGGAGTAGGAGTGGTAGTAGTTGTAGTAGTAGTAGTAGTATTAGATGTAGTAGTAGTAGTTATTGTTGGAGCAATAGTAGTAGGAGTAGTAGTAGTAGTACTAGTATTTGTACTAGTTTTACCAGTAATAGTAGTTGGAGAAGCAGCAACAGGAGCAACAACACTAATAATAGTAGTAGTTGTGGCAGTAGTAGTAGTAGTAGTAGTAGAACCGGAAGCAGTAGTGGTATTAGTAGAAAGAGTTGTAGTAGCATTAGTGGTAGTAGTAGAAGTTGTTCTAGTAGGAATAGGTGTAGGAGTGGGAGTAGTTGTAGGAGTAGAAATCGAAGTAGTAGTAGTAATAATAGAAGTAGTAGGAATAGGAGTGGTAGTCATTGTAATAATTATTGTAGTAGTAGTAGCAGTAGTGGTAATGGCAGTAGTAGTAGTCTTAGTTGTAGTAGTAGTAATAGTAGTTGTAAGAGTACTAGTTGCAGTAGTAGTTGTATTAATAGTAATAGTAGTAGTAGCAATAGTAGTAGAAGTAGTAGTAGTAGTAGAAGTAGTAATAGTAGTCATAGTAGTTGGAGTAGCAGTAGATGTAGTGGTAGTAGTAGTTGAAGTAGTATTAGTTGGAGTAGGAGAAATAGTTGTAATAGTAGTAGTTGTTGTAGTTGTTGTAGTAGTAGTAGAACTAATAGTAGTAGTACTAGTAGTAGTAGTAGTAGTAGCAGTAGCAGTATTAGTAGGTGCAGCAGTAACAGCAGTGGGATTAATAGTAGATGTAGTAGCAGAAGTAGTAGTAGTGATAGTAGTAGTAGTAGTAGTAGTAGTAGTAGTAGTACTAGTAGTAGAAGTAGTAGTAGTTATTGTTGTTGTTGTTGTTGTTATTGTTGTTGTTGTAGTAGTAGTAGTAGGAAAAGAAGAAGAAGTAGTAGTTGTAGTAGCAGAAGTAGTAGTGGAAGTAATCCTGGTGGTAGTGGTAGATGGAGTAGTATTAGTAGTAGTAGTAGTAAGAGGAGGAGGAGGAGGAGTAGCAATTGTAGTAGTAGTTGTCATAGTTGCAGTAGTGGTTGTTGTTATTGTTGTTATTGGAGTAGTAGCTGTAGTAGTTGTAGAAGTTGTTGAAGAAGTAGTAATAGTAGTAGTTGTAGTGGTAGGAGAAGTAGTAGTTGTACTAGAAGTAGTAGTTGTACTAGGAGGCGCAGCAGTAGCAGGAGAATTAGTAGTAGCAGTAGCAGTAGTCGGAGTAGCAGTTGTAGAAGGAGTAGTAGTTTTAGTTGTAGTAGAAGTAGTAATAGTACTTGTAGCAGTAGTAGAAGTGGTAGAAGTTATAGTAGTTGTACTTGTAGTAGTAGTAGTAGTTGTAGGAGTTGTAGTTGTAGGAGTAGTAGTTGGTGTGGCTGTAGAAGTAGTAGCCGAAGTAGCAGTAATAGTTGTAGTAGTAGTATTTTTATGAGTGGTAGTAGTAGTTGTTGTTGTAGTAGTAGTTGCACTAGTGGCAGCGGTAGTAGTAGTAGAAGTAGCTATAGTAATAGCAGCAATAGCAGCTATAGTAGTTGTTGTTATTCTAGTAGTAATAGTAGAACTTGTGTAGGAGTGGGAATTGTAGTAGGAGTAGCAATCGAAATAGAAGTAGTAGTATAAGTAATAACAGAAGTAGTAGAAGTAGTAGTAGTAGTAGTAGTAGTAGTCGTAGTAGTAGTAGCAATAGTAGTGGTAATAGCAGCAGTAGGAGTAGTACTAGTAGTGATAGTAGTTGTAGGAGTACTTGTTGCAGTATTAGTAGCAGTAGCAGTAGTAGCATTAGTAGTTGTAGTAGAAGTAGTATTAGTGGTAGTAGTAGTATTAGTAGCAGTTGTAGCAGTTGCAATAGTAGTAGTAGTGGTAACACCAGTAGGAGTAGCAATAGGTGTAGGAGTAAGATGAGTAGTAGGGGTAGTTATTGTTGTTGTATTAATTGTAGTAGTGGAAGTTGTACGACTAGGAGCAATTGTAGTAGTAGTCAGAGTAGGAATAGTAGTAATCATAGCAGGAGTTGGAGAAGCTGTAGTAGTGGTGGAAGTAGTTCTAATAGTAGTTGTAGCAGTACTAGCAGAAATAGTTATGGTGGTTGGGGTAGTATTAGCAGTATTCGGAGTAGGGGCAGTAGTGGTTGTAGATGTTGTTGTTGTTGTTGTTGTTGTAGTAGTAGTAGTAGTAGTAGTAGTAGTAGTAGTAGTAGTAGTAGTAGTAGTAGTAGTAGTAGTAGTAGAGTCATGGTAGTAGTAGTGGTAGTCGCAGTAGTGGTAGCAGTAGTAGTCGTCATAGTAGTAGTAGTAGTAGTAGGAGTAGAAGAAATAGCAGCAGCAGTATAGTAGTAGTAGTTTAGTAGTAGTATTCATAGTAATAGTAGAAGCAATAGTAGTAAGATTGGTAGCAGTAGTAGTAGTAGCAATTGTGTTAGTAGAACTAGTAGTAGCAGTAATAGTGATATTAGAAGTAGTAGTAGGAGGAGTAGGGGTAATAGTAGGAGTAATAATAGTAAGAGTGGTTATGGTAGTAGCCATAGTAGTTGTAATAATTGTAGTAGTTGTTGTTGTAGCAGTACTAGCAGATGTAGCCTAGTCGCTATTGTAGTAGGTGTAGTAGTTGTAGTGGTAGTCATAGTAGTAGTAGTAGAAGTAGCAGTATCTGTATTAGCAACAACAACAGCAGTAGTAGCAGCAGCAGCAGTAGTAGTAGGAGGAGTAGTACTAGTAGTGGTAGTGATAGTAGTAGTAGGTAAGTAGTTAGTAGTAGTAGTAGTAGTAGTAGTAGTAGTAGTAGTAGTAGTAGTAGTGGCAGTAGTAGTAGTAGCAGTAGTAGTAGTAGTTGTTGTAGTAGTAATAGTTGTTGTAGAACTTGTTGTAGCAGAAGTGGAAGTTGCAGTAGTAACAGTAATAGTAGTTCATGTAGTAGTAGCAGGAGTAGTCGTAGTTGTAATAGTAGTAGTAGTAGCACTGGTAATAGTATTAGTAGCAGCATAGCTAGTAGTAGTATTTATAGCGGTAGTGCTTGTAGTAGTAGTAGCAACAGTAGTGGTAATAGCAATAGCAGTAGTAGTTTTGGTAGTAGTAGTCATATTTATAGTGGAAGTCATAGTAGTTGTAACAATTGTGGAAATTGTAGTAGTAGCAGTAAGAGTAGTACCTATAGTTGTAGTAGGAGTAGTCGTAGTAATAGTAGTAGTGGTTGTTGTATTAGTAGTAGTAGCAGCAGTAGTTGTCACAACTACCGCAATTGCTACTACTCCAACTACTTTTGCAACTACTGCTAGTACTCCTACAATTACTGCTACTACTACAACTCCAACTACCACTACTACTGACACTGCTACTACTATTGCAACTAGCACAATGGCCACTACTGCTACTATGGCGACTACCTTTTGTCATACTACTACGGCTGCTACTACTGCGATTGCTACTACTATTACAATGACTACTCCTGCTACTACTACAATTGCTACTATTGCTACTACTGCAACTGCTACTCCTAGTACTACTACAACATTGCCACTGCATCTTCTACAAGTACTACTACATTACCACTGCTACTTTTGCTACAACTATTACGGCTACTACTACTACCAATACTGCTACTACTACCACTACTAATACTACCACTATTATAACTACTACTACTATTACTACAACAAATACTACTGCTACTACCACTACAACTACTACTGCTAATATCACAACAGCTACTACTACTTCCACTACTATGAATACTTCTGTTGTTGCTACTACTACTACTAGTACTACTACTCCTCCTCCTCATACTCCTAATTGTACTAATGCTGCTGCTACTCCCACTGCTACTACTACTTCTACTACTATTCCTTCCACTATTGCTACTGCTTCTTCTACTAATACTATTAATACTACCACTGCTACTACTACTACTATTGCAATTGCTACTACTACTAATACTACAAGCATAGCTATTACTGCTACTACTACTACTAATTCGCTTATCATAGCAACCAACACTACTTCTCCTACTACTATAACTAGTTCTACTACTATTGCTGCTACAACTACTGCTACCACTACTACTACAACTGCAACTTTGGCTACTACTTTTGCTGCTATTATTTTTGCCACTATTGCTGCTGCTGCTGCTGTGTCTATTGCTACTACCTCTACTACTACTACTACTACTACTACTTCTCCTCCTACTACGACTGCTTCTAGTACAACTTCTATTGCTATTGCTACAGCGACTATTACTACTGCTACTATAGCTACCGCTGCAACTACCATTGCCACTGTGACTATTGCTACTACTACTACTACTACTACTGCTACAACTACTACCACTGCAACTGTTGGTATTGCTACTACAACAACTACTTCTACTACTTCAACTAGTTCTACTACTAATACTACAACCACTACTATCAGTTCTACTACTACTACTACTTCTACTACTACTACTGTTGCAACTTATACTACAATTACAACTACCACAACAACTGCTACTACTGCTACTCCTACCACTACTACTACTATAGCTTCTACTATTGCTACTACTGCTGCTGCTGCTGCTACTGCTACTGCTACCACTACTGCTACTATTGGTACTATTAATGGTATTAGCTGCAGCTGTAGCGGCAGGATCAATTGTTGAAATAGTAGTAGTACTAGTAGTTGTTATTGTTGTAATAACAGTAGTGGTTGTGGTAGCAGTTGTTGTGGCAGTAGTAACAGTAGTAGTAGCGGTAGCAGTAGCAGCAGCAGCACTAGTATTAATAGTTGCATTAACAGTAGCAGTTATATAGGTTGTAACAGTAGTAGTAGTAATAGTAGCTACGCTTGCAGTGGTGGCAGTAGTAGTAATTGCATTAGTAGTCGTAGACGTAGGAGTAGTCATAGTAGTAGTAGCAGTAGTGGTAACAATAGTACTAGTAGTGGTAATAGTAGATGCAATAGCAGTAGTAGTAGATATAGTTGTTGCATTAGAAGTAGTAGCAGTAGTAGTAGTTGTTGTAGCCACTGTAGTAATAGTAGTAGTTGTTATTGTAGTAGTAGTAGTTGTAGCAATCAAAGTAGCAGCAGTAGTAGTAGTAGTGCCTAAAGTAGCAGTATTAGCAGTTGTAGAAGTAGTAGTAGTAGTAGTAGTAGTAGTTAGTAGTAGTGGTGGTGGTAGTAGTAGTAGTAGCAATAGTAATAGTACTACTCAAAATAGCAGCTGTAGCAGTTGTAGAAGTAGTAGTTGTAGTAGTAGTAGTAGCAGTAGTAGTAGTTGTACTAGAAGTAGCAGTTGTAGAAGTTGTAGTAGTAAGAGTAGTAGTGGCAGTAGTAGTGGTAATATTTGCAGTAGTAGTAGTTGTTGTTGTTCCTATTGCAAAAATTATTGTAGTAGTACTAGTAGTATTAGGAGCAGTAGTAGCTGTAGTAGTAGCAGCAGTTTTAGCAATAGCAGCAGCAGTAGTAGAAGTAGTACTAGTATTAGTAGTAATCATAGTTGTAGTGGTAGTAGTAGTTGCATCAGTTGTAGTAGTTGTTTTAGTACTAGCAATAGTAGTCATAGTTATAGTCATTGAAGCATTAGTGGCAGTAGGAAACATAACAGTAGTAGTAGTAATAGTAGTAATAGCAGTAGCAGTAGTAGAAGCCAAAGTAGCAATAGTAGTAATTGTAGTACTAGTGGCGGTAGTACTAGAAGTTGAGTAGTAGTAGTAGTAGTAGAAGTAGTAGTAGTAGTAGTAGTAGTAGCAGCAGCAGCAGCAGGAGTTGTAGTATTAATAGCATAGTAGCAGCTGAGTAGTAGTAGCCACAACAGCAGTAGTGGTGGTAGTAGCAGTAGTAGTAGCAGTAGTAGTGGTGGTGGTGGTGGTGGTAGTAGTAGTAGTATAGTACTAGCAGTAGTTGTTGTTATTGTCGTAGTAGTAGTAATAGTGGCCGAAGTAGAAGTAGTAGTAGTAGTAGTAGCAGCAGTAGTAGTTGTAGAAGTAGTAGTAGGAGGAGGAGGATGAGGAGGAGTAGCAGCATCAGTAATAGTAGCCGAAGAAGCCGTAGTAGCTAATTGCTATAGTAGTAGGAGTAGGAGCAGCATCAGTAGTAGTAGTTGTAGGAGTAGTTGTAGCAGGAGTAGGACTAGAAGTAGGAATAGTGGTAGTCAAAGTTGTTTTAGTTGTAGTAGTTAATGATAAAGTAGTAGTAGAAGTAGTAGTAGTAGTAATAGTTGAACTAATTATGGTAGTAGTGGTAGTTGTAGTAGTAGTCGTAGTAGTAGTAGTAGTAGTAGTAATATTAGTAGTAGTCGTAGTTGTATTAGTAGTAGTAGTAATAGTAGTAGCAATAGTAGTTGTAGTAGTAGTAGTAATAGTAGTAGCAAAAGTAGCAATAGTAGTTGTAGTAGTAGTAGTAATTGCAGTAGTTGTAGTAGTAGTAGCAATTGCAATAGTAGTAGTAGTACTAGTAGCGATAGTAGTAGTGGTAGTTGTAGTAGTAGTAGTAGCACTAGTAGTAATAGGTGTTGTAGTACCAATAGTAGCGGTAGTAGCAGCAGCAGCAGTAGTAGTCGCAGAAGTAGTAGTAGTAGTGATAATAGTAGTAGTAGTAGTATTAGTTGTGGTAGTAACAGTAGAAATAGAAGTAGTCATAGGGGTAGTAGTAGGAGTACTAGCAGCAACAGGAGTAGTTGAAGTAGTAGCAGTAGTAGAAGTAGTAGTAATAGTAGTAGTAGTAGTAGTAGTAGTACTAATAGAAGTAGTTGTCCTAGAAGTAGTCATAGTAATTACAGCAAAAGCAATAATTGTAGTAGTAGTAAAAGTAATAGGAGTAGTAGTAGTGGAAGAAGTAGTAGTAGCTGTAGTATTAGTATTAGTAGTAATAGTAGTTGTGTTAATAGTAGTATTGGTAGTAGGAACAACACCAGCAGCAACAGTAGTAGTAGTAGTAGTAGCAACAAAAATAGTAGTAGTAGCACCAGTAGTAGTAGTAGTAGGAGTAGTAGCAGTAATATTAGTAGTTATTGTTGTTGTTGTTGTTGCCATAGTAGCAATAGTAGTAGTAATAGTAGTAGTAGCAACAAGAGGAGGAGTATTAGTAGCAATACGAGTAGCAAAAGTAGCCACAACAATAGTAATAGTAGTAATATTAGTAGTCGTAGTAGTAGTTGTACTACTAGTAGTAGTCATAGTAGTAGTAATAGTACTAGTCGTAGTCATAGATATTGTTGTAGAAGCACTAAGCGGAGTACTAGTAGAGGTAATTGGAGTAGTAGTTGAATTTATAGTTGTACGAATAGTAGCAGTTGTTATAGTAGTTGTAGTGGTAGCAGTTGTACAAGTTGTAGTAGTTGTGACTGTAGTAGTAGTTGTAGCGTTAGTAGTAGTGGTAGTAGTAGCAGTCGTAGTAGTAGTGGTAGTAGTAGTGGCAGTAGTACTAGTTTAGTAGTAGTAGTAGTTTAACAGTAGTAGCAGTAGTAATAGATGAAGTTGTTGTAGTAGTAGTAGTAATAGTAGTAGTAGTAGTAGTAGGAGTAGTACTAATAATAGTAGTAGTGGTTGTAGTGGTCGTAGGAGGTCTAGAAGTAGTTGGTGGTGTAGTAGTAGCAACAAGAGTTGTAGAAGTAGCAGCAATAGTGGTAGTACTAGTAATTATTGCAGTAGTAGTTATAGTATAGGTGATAGTAGTAGTAGTAGTAGTAGTCATAGTAATTGTAGCAGAAGCCGAAATTGGAGTAGTTTTAGAAGTAATATGAGTAGTAGTAGTAACAGAAGTAGTGCGGCAATAGCAGTAGTTGTAGTAGTAGTTGTACCAGAAGTAGTAGAAGTAGCAACAGCAGCAGCAACAGTGGCAGTAGTAGCAGCAAAATCTGTAGAAGTAGTAGTAGTAGTAGAAGTAGTACTTGCAGTAGTAGTAGTAATACCAATACTAGAAACAGCAGAAGTAGTAGTTGTAGTAGCAATAGATGTTGCCGTAGTTATAATAGTTCTAATAGTAGTAGCAGTTATAAAGTAGTTGTTGTAGTACTAGTAGAAGTAGTAGTACTAATAGTAGTTGCAGGAGTAGTAGTAGTAGCTGCAGGAGTAGTAGTAGTAGTAGCAGTAGTAGAAGTTGCATTAGTTGTAGTAGTGGTTGAAATAGGAGGAGTAGTAGTAGTAGTCATAGTAGTAGTGGTATTAGTGGTAGTCATAGTAGATGTAGTAGTGGTAGTAGGAGTAGTAATAGTAGTAGCAGTACTAGTAGCCGAAGTGGTAGCAGTTGTACAAGTAGTAGTTGTTGTTGTCATTGTTGTTGTAGAAGCAATAGTAGTCATAGTAATAGTAGCAATAGTAGTTGAAGTAGTAGAAGTAGTAGTGGTGGTGGTGGTAGTAGTAGTAGCAGTTGTAGTATTAGTAATAGTAGTAGTAGAAATCGTAACAATAGTTGTTGTAGTAGTAGTAGTAGTTGTTGTTGTAGTAGTAGAAATAGAAGTACAAATAGTAGTAGTAGTAGAAGTAGACGTACTAGTTGTAGTAGTACTAGAAGTAACTACAACAGCAGTAGTAAAAGTAGTAGTACTAGTAGTAGTTGCAGATGTTATAGTAGCAGTAGCAGTTGAAGTAGTAGTAGTTGTAGTAGTAGCAGCAGCAGCAGCAGAAGTAGTAGTAGCAATAGTAGTAAAAGTTGTAATAGTAGTAGTACTGCCAAGAGTAGTGGTAGTAGAAGTAGTAGTTATAGTAGCTGTGGTAGTAGTAGCTGCTGTAGTCGTAGTAGTATTAATAGTAGTAGTAGTAGCAGAGCTAGTAGTTGTAGCATTAGCAGCAATAGTAGCAGTAGTAATAGTAGTAGTGGTAGTAAAAGTAGTAGTAGAAGAAGGAGTAGTAGTAGTCGTAATATTAGTAGGACCAGATGTAGTAGCAGAAGTGCTAGTAGTAGTAGTTGTAGTAGTAGTACCAAAAGTAGTAGAAGTAGAAATAGTGGTAGCTGTAGAAGTAGTAGTAGTAGTAGTAGTAGTAATTGTAATAGTATTAGTAGTAGAAGTAGTAGTAGAAGTAGTAGTAGTTGTTGTTGTTGTTGCAATAGTAATAATGGTACTAGTAGTAGTAGCATTAGTAGTAGTAGTAATAGAAGTATAAGTAGTAGAAGTAGCAGTAGTGGCGGTAGTAGCAGTAGTAATAGAAGTAGTAGTAGCAGTATAAGTTAAAGTAGTACTATTAGTACTGCATGTTGTAGCAGAAGTAGATGTAGTAGTTGTAGTAGTTGTAGTAGTAGTAGTAGTAGTAGTAGTAGTAGTAGTCGTAGTAGTAATAGTAGTAGTCGTAGTAGTAGTTGTAGTAGTAGTAGTAGAGCTAGTAGTAGTAGTAGTAGTAGTAGTAGTTGTAGTAGTAGTAGTAGTAGTAGTAGTAGTAGTAGTAGTAGTAGTAGGTGTACTGGTAGTAAAAGTAGTAGTAGTAGTGGTAGGAGTAGTAGTAGTAGTAGTAGCAATAGTAGTAGCAGAAGTACAAGTAGTAGTAGTAGCACTAGTTGTAGTAGATGTAGACAAAGTAGAAGTAGTAGTGGTAGCAGTACTTATTGCAATAGTAGTAGCAGTACGAGTAGAAGTAGGTGAAGGTGTGGGAGTAGTATTAGGGGTTATAGTAGCAGTCGTAGTAGTTGTAGGAGTAGTAGAATGAGTAGCAATTGAAGTTGTACCAGTAGTGATAGTAATAGTAGAAGTAGTAGTAGTTGTTGGAGTGGTAGTTGTAGCAGCAGTAGCAGTAGCAGTTGTCATAATAGGATTAACAGAAGTAGTATTAGCAGCAATTGTTGTAGTTGTAGTCATAGTAACAGTAGCAATAGTTTCAAAAATAGTAGTAGCAGTAGTTGTAGCACTAGTCGTAAAAGTAGTAGTACTAGTAACATTCACTGTAGTTGCAGTAGTAGTAGTAGCTGTAGTATATTATTAGTAGTACTAGTATAGAAGTGGTATGATCAGGCATAACAGTAGTAGTGGTAGCGGTTGTAATAGTAGTTAGAGTAGTAGCAGCACAAGTAGTAGTTGTTGTCTTAGTAGTAGTAGTAGTTATAGAAGCAGTAGCAGGAGTAGCAGTAGGAATAGTTGTAGCAGTAGTAGTAGAAGTGCTAGTTGTATTTGTAATAGGAGAAGTCATACTAGTTATAGTAGTGAGAGGAGGAGTAGTAGTAGGAGCAGGAGTAGCAACAATAGGAGTAGTAGTATTAACATTAGTAGTGATAGTATTAGTAGTACCAATCGTAGTAGTAGCAGTAGCAGTAGTATCAGTAGTAGTTGTAGTAGTAGTAGTAGCAGTAGCAATACCAGAAGTAGTAGTAGTAGTATTAGTAGTAGAGTCCCTTTAGTAGCGGTAGTACTAGCAATAGTAGTAGCAGTTGCGGAAGTACCAATATCAGTATAAAAAGTATCAATTGCAGTAGTAGTAGCAGTAGCAGCAGCGGTAGTAGTTGTAGTAGTAGTAGTAGTAGTAGTAGTAGTAGTAGTAGTAGTAGTAGTATTAGTATTAGTAATAGTAGTAGTAGTGTTAATAGTAGAAGCTGTATTAGTAGTTGCAGTAGTTGTTGCACCAGTAGCAGTAGTAGTAGTAGGCTTAGTAGTAGTGGTAGCAGCATTATTAGAAGAATTTGTAGTGGTAGCAGTAGTTGTTGCAAAAGTGGCAGCAGTGGTAGTAGCAAGTAGCAGTATTAGGAATAATTGTAATAGTAGTAGCAATAGTTGTAGTAGTTGTAGTAGTAGTACTAATTATAATAGTAGTAGTAGTCGCAGTTGTAGTAGTAGTTGTAGCAGCAGTAGTAGCAAGAGTAGTAGCACTAGTAGTAGCAACAACAACTATAGTAATACCAAAAGTAGTAGTAGGGGGAGTAATAGCAGTAGTAAGAGTAGTAGTAATAGTAAGTTGTAGTTGTCATAGCAATGTAAGTAATACTATTAGCAGTAATTGAAGGAGTAGTTGGTGTAAAAGTAGTAGCAGTAGCAGTAGTGGTAGTAGTAGTCGCAGTAGCAGTAGCAATAGTATTAGGAGGAGTAGTAGTAGTAGTAGTATTAGTAATTGTAGTAGTAGTGGTAGTAGTAGTAATTATATTAGCAATAACAGCTGTTGTAGCAGCAAGAGTAGTTGTGGAAGTAGCAGTAGTATGAATAGTAATAGCAACAGTAGAAGCAGTTCTAGGAGTAGCAATAGTTGTAATAATACCAGTAGTAGTTGTTGGGAGAGGTAGTAGAAGTAGAACTAGTAGAAGTAGCAGTAGAAGTGGTATTAGTACTAGTAGTACTACTAGTAGTTGTAGTAGTAGAAGAAGTAGTAGTAGTAGAAGTGGTAGTAGTATTACTAGCAGCAGTAGTAGTAGTAGTATTGGTCATAGTAGTAGTAGTTCAAATCGATGGAGTAGGAGTGGTAGTCAGAGTAGTAGTACTAGTAGTAGTAGTAGCAATAGTTGTAATACTAGCTGCAATAGCAATTATAGTTGTAGGAGTCGTAGTAGTAGGAGCAATTGTAGTAGTAGTAGTAGAAACATTAGTAGCAGTAGTAGCAGCAGTAGCAGTAGTACTACGAGAAGTAGTAATAGTGGTAGTAGTATGAGTTGTGTTAGGTGTAGTAGCAGTTATGGGAATCGTAGCAATAGCAGTAGTAGAAGGTGTTGTACTAGTAGTAGTAGTAGTAGTAGTTGGTGTAGTGGTAGTAGTAGAGGTAGTAGTAGTTGTTGTAGTAGAAGAATCAGCAATAATAGTAATAGAAGTTGTAGTAGTAGTAAAAGAAGCAGTAGTACTAGTTGAAGTTACAGTAGTAGTTGCAATCATTATAGTAGTAGTAGCAGTAGTTTTTGTTGTGGTCGTAGTAGTAGTAGTAGTTGTTATTGTTGTTGTTGTAGTAGTAGCAATATTAGTACTAGCAGCAGTTGTTGTAGTTGGGGGAGTAGTAGTAGTAGCAGAAGTAGTAGTAGTAGTAGAAGTAGTAGTAGTAGAGGGTGGAGTAGTAGTGGTACTTGTAGTAGTAGTAGTAGTAGTAGTAGTTGGAGTAGTAGTAGTAGCAGCAGTAGTGACAATAGTACCTACAGCAGAAGTACTAGTAGCAGTAGGACCAATAGTAGTAGTAGTAGTAGTATTAGTTGTAGTAGTCGCAGTAGTTGTAGTAGTAGTAGTAAGAGTTGTAGCAAAAATTGTAGTAGGAGCACTGCTAGTAGCATAGTAGTAGTAGTAGTAGTAGTACAAACAGCTGAAGGAATAGTAGTAGTGGTAGGAGTAGGAGTGGAAGTAGTAGTAGGAGTAGGAGTACGAGTAGTAGTAGTAGTAGTTGTTGTTGTTATTGTTGCTGTTGTTGTGGTTGTTGTAGTAGTAGTAGTGGTAGTAGAAGTAGTAGTTGTTGTTGTAGTAGTAGTAGTAGTAATAGTTGTGTTGGTAGTAGTAGTTGTAGTAGTAGTAGTAGCAGCATTTGCAGCAGCAAGAACAGTAGTAGTATTTGTAGTTGTAGTAGTAATAGTAGAAGTAGTAGCTGTAGCAGTACTACTACTACTGCTACTACTGGAACTAGTACTACTACAGCTGATCCTGCTGTAGCTACCGACACTAAAAAACCTACTATTCGACTACTTCTTCTACTACTGCAACTATAACTTCTGCTGCTGCAACTACTACTGCGACTACTATTACTAGTACTTTTTCTACTACTTCTACTACTACTGTGACTACTACCGCTATTGCCACTACTGCTACTACTAAAACTACTACTACTAGTAAAAGTACTGCTACTACTAGTACAACTGCTACAACAACTGCTATAGCTACGACTCTTACAACTGCTACTTCTACTTTTGCTTCAACTACTACTGCTACTACCACTACTGCTGCTGCTACTACAATTGCCACCACTACTACTACTAATAATAATAATAATACTAACGCTACAACTACTACTACTCGTACTACTACTATTTCTTCTACTATCACTACTCCTACTACTACGAGTATTACTACCACAATTATTATTATTACTAGTACTACTATTGTTGTTGCTGCTGCGGATATCACTACTAGTACTGCTACGACTATTACTGCTACTACTACTACTGCTATGACTAAGACTACTACTACTAAGACTATTACTACTACTACCACTCCTTCTACAACTACAACTACTATTACTACTAGAACTACTACAGCTATTACTACAACTACTACTCCTACTACTACTACTAGAACTACTACACCAACTACTACTGCAACTACTGCTACTGTTACTTCAACAATAACAACAACTACAACTACTATTATTACTACTACTCCTACTACTCCTCCTCCTCCTACTACTACACCGGCTACTACCCCTACTACTCCTTCACCTACTGCTGCTCCTACTATTATTACTACTATGACCACTACTAGTACCCCGGTGACTACAGTTGCAGCGATTGCTGCTACTCCTTCTGCTACTACTCCACTACTTTTACTTCTTCTATAACAACAATAACTACTACTACCACTGCTAAAACTCCTGTGGCTGTTGCTGCTACTCCTCCTACTACTACGACTACTACTACTAATACAACAACTACTACTCCTTCCAATGTTGCTGCTCCTATTGCCACTACAAGTTATACACCTTCTACAACTGCTACAACAACTATCGCTACTACTACTACTATTACTAGTATTTCTACAACTACCACTATTATCGTTACTACTATTGCTACTACTACTACTCGTCCTGCTACTACTACACTGACTATTGTTCCTATTCCTACTCCGACTCCTACTGCTACAACTACTACAACTAAAAGCACTCGTACTAATGCAGGTGGTGCTACTACCAATACTCCTACTACTACTGCTACTACTATATCTTGTAGTACAAAAACAACAACTACTACTACTAGTGCTCCTACTACTACCACTACTACAACCACTACTACTACAACTACTACCACTTCTTCTACAACTACTACTTCTACTATTACTACTACTACTACTTCTGCTACTATTGCTACGAGTACTACTACTACAACTCCCATTACTACTTTTATTACTACTACTACTGCTACTACTAATACAGCTACCACTATGGCTACTATTGCAACTACTACTAATACTACTACCACTACTACTACTACTACTACTACAACAACAACCACCACTATTACTACAACTACTACTACCACTACTACTTCTACCGCTCCTCCTACTACAAAAACTACAACTACAACTAATACTACTAGTACTAGTACTAGTACTACTGCTACTACTGCCACTAATACTATTACAACAACAACTACTCCTGCTACAACTATTTCACCTATTATTATTGCTGCGCTACTACGGCGACTACTACTACCACAACAACAACAACAACAACAACAACTACTACTATGATCATTACTGTTGCGACATCAACTTCTACAACTACTGCTACACTGACTACTACTACTCTTACTCCTACTGCCATTGCCACTCCTACTACAACAACACCAGCCACCACTACTACTATTATTACTATTACTATTGCTACTTCTACTGTTACTGCTACCACTGCTACTACTACTGCTACAACAACTACGTCTGCTTCTGCTGCTACTACTGTTACTACTACTACTACAGCTGCTACTATTACTATGACTACTGCTGGTACAGTTACAACTATAGCTACAGCTACTACTACCGCTACTACTGCTACAACTAGTGCGGCTACTACTACTACTACTACTACTACTCCTGCTGCTGCTGCTGCTGCTATTACTACTACTACTACTACTACTACTTCTACCGCTCCTTCTACTACAACAACTGCTACTACAACTAATACTACTAGTATGAGTACTACTACTACTACTACTGCTACTACTATTACAACAACAACTACTTCTGCTACAACTATTACACATAATATTACTGCTACTACTACCATTACGACTACTACTACTACTACAACAACAACTACTACTATTACCATTACTGTTGCGACTACAACTTCTACTATTACTACTACACTGACTATTACTCCTACTCCTACTCCTACTCCTATTACCAATGCCACTCCTACTACTACAACAACAACTACCACTACTACTACTATTATTACTACGGAACACTGCTACTACTTATGCTTACCTTCCTGCTTCTGCTACTACTACTGCTGTTACTGCTACTACTGCTACTACTTCTGGTATACTTAATACTATTGCTATAGCAACTACTACCACAACTACTGCAATTGCTACTGCGGCTACGAATACTACTACTACTACTAATACTACTACTCCTCCTCCTACTACTACTACAAATACTACTATTACTACAGCTACTAATACTACCACAACAAATACCGCTACTACCAGTACAATAATAACAACAACAACTACTACTACTACTACTACTACTCCAACTCCAACTCCTCTAACAATTCCTACTACTATTAGTGCTATGGCAACTATGACAACAACTACTACTATTACGGCCGCTGCTACTGCTGTTGCAGCGACTACTACTAGTACTAGTGCCACTACCACTGCTACAAATCTTTGAACTACTTCTACCCCAACTTGTACTTCCTACTACTACTCCTACTGCTACTATAACTCCTATTGCTACTACAACTACTCCTACTACTACTATCGCTACAACTACTACTATTACTACTACAATACAACTACTATTACTTTTGTTGTTGTTGTTGTTGTTGCTACTACTACTACTACTACTACTTGCACTGCTGATACTACTGCTGCTACTACAACTATTACTACTGCTACTATTGTTGATACTACTACACTACTACTACTACTACTACTACAACTACTACTACTGTTACTACTATGACTTGTACTACTACTATACTACTAAAACTACTACTACTCCTACTACTATTACTACTATAACTAAAATTACTATGACTACCACTACTACTACTACTACTGCTACTATTACAACTAGAACTGCTACAAATACTACTACTACTACTACAATAACTAATACTACTTCTACTACTACTACTGCAATAACTACTAGTGCTACTAGTCCTACGACTACCACTGCTTCTACTATTAATTCTACTATTGCTATTGCTACAACTATTACTAAGACTACTACTCCTACTACTACTTCTCTTGCACCAATTCATACTACAAATCCTACTAATACTACTACTACTACAATTTCTAATACCACCACCACAACTACTACTATGGCCACTAACAATACTGCTATCGTAACTGTTACTACTAGTTCTACTACTACTACTACTGCTACAACTACTACTACTACAAGTACTCGTGCTGCGGCTGCAACCCCAACTACACCGCTACTACTGCTACTACTACTACTACTACTACTACTACTACTACCACCACTGTTACTATTACTTGTTCTGCAACTAGTAATACTACAACTACTATGGCTGCTTCTGTTGCTAGTACTAATATCACGTCAACTACTACCACTATGATTGCCACTACTACTACAACAACTACTATTGCTACTACTGCTTCAACTACTACTACCACTACTACTTCAACTACTACTACTACTGCTGCTGCTGCTGCTGCTGCAACTTCTACCACTACTACAACTACAACTACTACTAATACTACCACTACTACAACTACTACTATTATAACAACTACTACTCCTACTGTTGCTGCTATTCCTACTTCTACAACAACTACAACTTCTAGAACTACTACACCTACTACATTGCTACTACTGCTGCTACTACTCTGACTATTACTCCTACTACTACTTCTACTATTTTTACTATAACTACTCCTACTACTGCTACACTGACTACTACCCCTCCTCCTACTGCTACACCGACTTCTACCATTTGCTACTGCTGCTCCTCCTCCTCCTCATCCTCCTCCTCCTCCTACTACTAGTATTACTACTACTACTACTACTACCACTACTACTAGTACTCTAGCTGCTATAGTTGCTACTACTCCTATGACTACCACTACTACTATGACTACTAGTACTTCTTCAACAACAACAACAATAACTACTAGAATTCTTGTTGTTGTTGCTGCCAGTCTTACTATTATTATGACCACTACTACTGTTACAATAATTACTATTCGTTCTAATGCTGCTACTCCTACTATCACAACTGCTACTACCACTACAACAACTACACCAACTACTACTGCTACTACAACTAATGCTACTACTTCTACTATTACTACTATGACTACTACCACTACTGCAACTAGTACTACTACTCCTACTCATACTCCTACTCATACTGTTGTTCCTCCTACTACTACTACTACTAATAGTACTCCTGCAGCTACTGCTGGAACGACTACTGCTACTCCTACTACAACAACAACAACTACTACTACTACAAGTATTACTACTACTGCTACTACTACTACTACTACTATTACTACTACTACTACTACTACTACTACTAATAGTAGTAGGACAACAACTACTACTACTACAAATACTACTCATTCTGCTACTATTACTACTACTACTATCAATACCATTGCAACAACTACTGCTAATATTGCTTCCATTATTACTACAACAACAACTACTACAGCTGCTACTCCTATTACTACCACAACTACTACTATTCATTCTACTACTGCAATTGCTACAACTACTACTGCCACTCCTACTACTACTCCTTCTCTTGCAACTATTCTGACTGCTTCTCCTATAACTCTACTACTGCCACTACCAATATTGCTATCACAACTACTACTATTACTACTACAACTACTAATACTAAAATAACTACTACTACTTCTGCTTCAACTATTAATATCACTACCACTACTACAACTCCTACTACTACTACGACAACTACTACTACTAAAAGTACTACACCTACTACTACTACTACAAATACTACTCCTACTGCTACTATTACTACTACTGCTACTATTAATACTATTACAACAACTACGACTAATATTCCTTCCACTATTACTACAACAACAGCTACTACAACTACTACTTCTATTACTACCACAACTACTACAACTCATTCTACTACTATAATTGCTACAAATACTGCTGCTACTCCTACTACTACTCCTCTTGCAACTATTCTGACTACTACCCCTATAACTCTACTACCACTACCACTACGACTACTACTATTGCCACTACCAATACTGCTATCGCAACTACTACTATTACTACTAGTAGTACTATTACTACAATACTAATACTACAATAACTACTTCTACTTCTGCTTCTACTACTAATATCACTACCACTACCACAACTCCTATTATTATGATAATTACTACTACTAAAAGTACTACAACAACAACTACTACTAATATTATTTCTACTACTGCTGCTACTACAACAACTACTCCTACTACTGCTCCTGCTACTACTACTATTTCGTCCACAATAATAACAACAACAACAACTACTACTAGAACTCCTACTGCTATTGTGGTTACTCCTACTACTACTATTACAACAACTACTAGTCCTTCTTATGCTGCAACTCTGACTAATACAACAACAACTACCATTACAACTACTACACCTACTACTGCTGCTGCTACAACTACCAGTACTGCAACTACTATTACTATAACTACTACTGCTACTACTACTCCTCCTACAACTACTACACCGACTACTAATCCTACTCCTATTCCTACTGCTACTCCTGACACTAGTACAACTAAAACTACCAATAATACTCCTACTGCTTTTGTTGGTGTTACTGTTGCTACACCTACTACTAATACTACTACAACTACTATTATTACTACCACTACTACTTCTGCTACTAATACTACTACTACTTCAACTCCCACTACTACTACTTCCACTACTATTATAGCTACTACTATGGCTACTACTGCTATAGCTATAGCTACTACTATGGCTACTACTACAACTACTAATACTACTCCTAGTACTACTACAACTACTACTAACACTCCTCCTACTACTAATTCTACAAGTCCTACTTGTACTACTAATAATAGTACTATTACTACTGTTGCTACTACTACTACTATGAGTACTACTGCTACAAGTTGTACTACTACTTCAACTGCTGGAGCTACTTCCACTGGTAATGCTACTAAGACTCTAGCTTCTATTGCTACTATTGTCTCTACTACAACTATTATTACTACTGCTACTACTATAACTACTACTACTCTTTTTACTGCTACTACTGCTACTACTGCTACAACTACTACTACTACTACAGCTTTTAGTACTACTCATACTACAACTGCAAATAATACTACTACCACCCCTACAACCACAACTCCTACTACTACTCATACTATAATTTCGACTAATACTACTACTACTACTAATACAACTACTAGTATTACTCCTATTACTACTACTAATTCAAGTGCTGCTACTACTACAACTACAGCTGCTACTACTAATACTTCCGCTACTACTACCACTACTACTACTTGTACTACCATTACTATTTTACTACTACTACAACAACAACTACTACTACTACTGCTGCTCCCACACCTAAAACTGCTGCTACTACACCTCCTACTAGTAGTACTACAACTACTACAAATCCTACTACAACTCCAACTCCAACTTTGACTCTTAATACTACTCCTACAAATACAACTGCCACTACTGCTGCAACTAATACTACTACTATTGTTGGTACTATTACTGGTGCTACTACTCCTACTTCTACATCTGCTACTTCTTCTTCTTCTTCATCTTCTTCTTCTACTACTACTATTACTACTACTACTACTATTACCCCAAATCCTACTACTACTGCTACCCCAACTCTTATTCCTACTATTACTCCTACTACTACTACTACTACAACAACAATAACAAAAACTGCTACTATTACTATACTACTACTCCTACTACTACTACTCCTCCTCCTACTACTGCATCTAACACTCTAACTACTTCTAGTACTACTACTAATACTACTACTACTCCTCCTCCGACTACTACTACTCCTACTGCTACTACTACTCCTAACACTCTTACAACATGAACTACTACTACTACTACTACTAAACACCTACTTCGACTACTACTACTACTACAACTACTACTACTACAACTCCTACTATTACTACAGCTCCTATGACTACTACTACTCCTGCTTCTACTACTACTACTACTGCTCGTACTAATACTACTACTCCAAACAATCCTACAAGTACAACTTCTACTACTGCTACTACTACTACAACTACTATTGCTGCTGCTGCTACTACTACCACCACCACCACTACTATGAATATTACTACTGCTACTTCAACTACTACTACTACTACTCCTCTTACTCCTACTATTGCTACTACTCGTACTACTCCTACTCCAACTCCTATTGCTACTACTACTACTGCTGCTACAACTACCCCTACTGCAACTATTACTACTCCTACTACTACCCCTAGTCCAACTCCTACTACTACTACTGCTACTACTACCGCTGCAAGTACAACTAATACATCGACTACAAGTACTACTACCATTAGTAATAGTAGTGTCAGTAGAAGCAGTAGCAATTGTTGTAGTATTTGTAGCAAGAATAGTAGTAGTAGCCATGGAAGTAGTAGCAGTAGTAATAGTAGTAGTCGAAATAGTAGCAGTAATAGCCGTAATGGTAGCAATCATAGTAGCAGCGGAAGTAGCAGAGCAGTAGTAGCAGTAGTAGGAGTAGAAGTAGTAGCAGTGGTTCTAGTAGCAGTAGTAATAGTAGTAGTAGTAGTGGCAGCAACAGCAGCAGTAGAATTACTACTACTACTCCTACTTGTACTTGTCCTATTACTACTACTATTCCTACACCTCCTACTACTACCACTTCTCCGACTCATACTACTACAACTACCACTTCTTTTGCTACTACTACTATTATTACTACTTCTACACCTATTCCTACTCTTGTTGCTACTACTACTACTCTTGTTCCAACTACAGCAACTCCTAATCCGACTATTATTGTAGCAGCTACGACAACTTCTACTACAGCTACTATTTCTGTTGCTACAACTACTTCTGCTACTATTGCTACTACTACTAGTCTTACTACAACTACCACTACCACTACTACTACTACTAGTGCTACTACTATGAATAGTAGTAATTATAGTTAGAGTAGCAGCAACAGCAGCAAGAGTAGTAGCAGTAGTAGTAATAATAGTAGTAGTAGTAGTAGTAGTGGTAGCAGTAGTAGAAGTAGTTGTAGTAGGAATAGGTGTAGGAGTAGGAGTAGTTGTTGGAGTAGAAATCAAAGTAGTAGTTGTAATAATAGAAGTAGTACGAGTAGGAGTGGTAGTAGTTGTAGTAGTAGTAGTAGTTGTTGTTGTTGTTGTTGTTGTTGTTGTTCGAGCAATAGTGGTAGGAATAGTAGTAGTAGTAATAGTATTTATACTAGTTATACTAATAGTAGTAGTTGGAGAAGCAGCAATAGGAGCAACAACGCTAATAATAGTAGTAGTTGTGGCAGCAGCAGCAGCAGCAGTAGCAGTAGAAGCTGAAGTAGTAGTGGTAGTAGTAGTAGTAATTATAGTTAGAGTAGCAGCAACAGCAGCAAGAGTAGTAATAGTAGTATTAATAATAGTAGTAGTAGCAGTAGTGGTAGTAGTAGAAGTAGTTGTAGTAGGAATAGGTGTAGGAGTGGGAGTAGTAGTAGGAGTAGAAATCAAAGTAGTAGCAGTAATAATAGAAGTAGTAGGAGTAGGAGTGGTAGCAGTTGTAGTAATAGTAGTAGTGGTAGCAGTAGTGGTAATGGTAGTAGTAGTAGTATTCTTAGTAGTAGTAGTTGTAGGAGTATTAGTTGCAGTAGTAGTAGTATTAGTAGTAATAGTAGCAGTAACAATAGTAGTAGAAGTAGTAGTGGTAGCAAAAGTATTAATAGTAGTCAGAGTAGTAGTTGGAGTAGCAGTAGATGTAGTGGTAGTAGTAGTTGAAGTAATATTAGTTGAAGAAGGGAAAATAGTTGTAATAGTAGTAGTTGTTGTAGTTGTTGAATTAGTAGTAGAACTAATAGTAGTAATAGTAGTAGCTGTGGCAGTAGTTGGAGTAGTAGTATTAGTAGGTGCAGCAGTAACAACAGAGGGATTATTAGTAGATGTAGTAGCAGAAGTAGTAGTAGTGGTAGTAGTGGTAGTGGTAGTAGCAGTAGTTGTTGTTATTGTTGTTGTTGTTGTGGTAGTAGTAGTAGTTATAGTAGTAGTAGATGAAGAAGAAGAAGCAGTTGTACTGGTAGCTGGAGTCGTAGTGGAAGTAATCCCGGTGGTAGTAGTAGATGGAGTAATATTAGTAGTAGTAGTAGTAGTAGGAGGAGGAGGAGGAGGAGGAGGTGGAGGTGGAGTAGCAGTTGTAGTAGTAGTTGATATAGTAGCAGTAGTGGTTGTTGTTATTGTTGTTATTGGAGTAGTAGTAGTAGCAGGAGTAGTAGCTGTAGTAGTTGTAGAAGTTGTTGAAGAAGCAGTAATAATGGTAGTTGTAGTGGGAGGAGAAGTAGTAGTTATATTAGGTGCTGCAGTAGCAGCCGTAGAATTAGTAGTTGTTGTTGTTGTTGTAGAAGGAGTAGCAGTAGTAGTTGTAGTAGAAGCAGTAGTAGTACTAGTAGCAGCAGTAGTAGTAGTAGAAGTTAGAGTAGTTGTACTGGTAGTAGTAGTAGTAGTTATAGGAGTAGTAGTTGGTGTGGCTGTAGAAGTAGTAGCCGAAGTAGCGGTAATAGTTGTAGTAGTAGTATTTTTATGAGTGGTTGTAGTAGTACTAGTTGTAGTAGTAGTTGCACTTGTGGCAACAGCAGTAGTAGTAGAACTAGTTATAATAATAGCAGTAGTAATAGCAGCTGTAGTAGTATTTTTGTTCTAGTAGAAGTAGTAGGAAATTGGTGTAGGATTAGCAATTCAAAATAGAAGTAAGTAGTAGAGTATATAGAAGTAATAGAAGTAGGAGTAGTAGGGGTAGTGGTAGTAGGAGTAGCCGTAGTAGTGTAGCAATAGTTAGTGGTAATCAGCAGCAGTAGGAGAAGTAGTAGTTAGTAGTATGTGTTGTGTGTTGTTAAGGTGTACTTGTTTGTATATTAGTAGCAGCAGTGTAGTAGCAATTAGTAGTTGTCAGTAAAGTGAGTATTATTTTGTAGTAGTAGTATAGTAGCAGTTGTCGCAGTTGCAATAGTAGTAGTAGTAGTGCAGTAAGTGATAGTAGTAACACCAGGTAGGATGCATGGTTGGTAGGAGTACGACGAGTAGTAGGCGTAGTTGTTGTTGTTGTTTGTCTTCCATTGTCGTAGTGGCGTATCTGGCTAGAGGGCAATTGTGTACGTAGTAGGAGTAGGAATAGTAGTAAATCGTAGCATGCAGTAGGAGAGTTGTAGTAGTGGTAGAAGTAGTTCTAGTAGTAGTTGTAGTAGTAGTAGTAGAAATAGCTATGGTGGTTGGAGTAGTATTAGTAGTATTAGGAGTAGGAGCAGTAGTGGTTGTAGATGTAGTAGTAGTAGCAGTAGTAGTAGTCATGGGAGTAGTAGTGGTAGTCGCAGTAGTGGTAGGAGTTGTAGTAGTCATAGTAGTAGTAGTAGTAGTAGTAGTAGTCATGGTAGTAGTAGTGGTAGTCACAGTAGTGGTAGCAGTAGTAGTAGTCATAGTAGTAGTAGTAGTAGTAGTAGGAGTAGAAGAAGTAGCAGCAGCATTAGTCATAGTAGTCGTAGTGTAGTAGTAGTAGTCATAGTAATAGTAGAAGCAATAGTAGTAATAGTGGTAGTAGCAGTAGTAGTAGCAATTGTCTTAGTAGTACTAGTAGTATTAGTAATAGTGATATTAGAAGTAGTAGTAGGAGGAGTAGGGGTAATAGTAGGAGTAATAACAGTAAGAGTGGTTATGGTAGTAGCCGTAGTAGTTGTAATAATAATAGTAGTAGTAGTAGTAGCAGTACTAGTAGATTTAGTAGGAGTCGCTGTCGCTGTTGTAGTAGGTATAGTAGTTGGAGAAGTAGCAGCAGCTATAGTAGCAACAACAACAGCAGTAGCAGCAGCAGCAGCAGTAGTAGTAGGAGGAGTAGCACTAGTAGTGGTAGTGATAGCAGTAGTAGAGTAGTAGTAGTAGTAGTAGTAGTAGCAGTAGCAGCAGCAGTACAAGTAGTTGTAGTGGTAATAGTTGCAGTAGAAGTTGTTGTAGCAGTAGTGGAAGTTGCAGTAGTAGCAGTAATAGTGGCTCAAGTAGTAGTAGCAGGAGTAGTTGTAGTTGTAATAGTAGTAGTAGTAGCACTAGTAATAGTATTAGTAGCTGCATAGCTAGTAGTAGTATTATAGCAGTAGTACTTGTAGTAGTAGTAGCAGCAGTAGCGGTAGTAGCAGTAGTATTTGTAGTTTTAGTACTAGTAGTGGTAGTTGTAGTGGAAGTCGTAGTAGTTGTAACAGTTGTGGAAGTTGCAATAGTAGCAGTAAGAGTAGTACCTATAGTAGTAGTAGGAGTAGTCGTAGTAGTAGTAGTACTGGTTGTTGTAGTTGAAGTAACAATAGCAGCAGTAGCAGTAGTTGTCAGAACTATAGCAATTGCTACTACTCCAACTACTTTTGCAACTATTGCTAGTATTCCTACAATTGCTGCTACTACTACAAATCCAACTACCACTACTACTGAAACTACTATTGCAACTAGCACTATGGCGACTATTGCTACTATGGCGAGTACTTCTTCTCCTACTACTACGACTGCTACTACTGCTATTGCCACTACTATTACAACGACTACTCTTGCTACTACTACAATTGCTACTATTGCTACTACTACAACTGCTACTCCTACTACTACTACAACATTGCCACTGCTTCTTCTACAAGTAATACTACATTACTAGTAGTAGTAGAAGTGGTTGTTGTAGTAGAAGTAGCAATAGCAGCAGTAGCAGTAGTTGTCACAACTACAGCAATTGCTACTACTCCAACTACTTTCGCAACTACTGCTAGTATTCCTACAATTGCTGCTACTACTGCAACTCCAACTACCACTACTACTGACACTACTACTACTATTGCAACTAGCACTATGGCGACTACTGCTACTATGGCGAGTACTTCTTCTCCTACTACTACGACTGCTACTATTGCTATTGCCACTACTATTACAATGACTACTCTTGCTACTACTACAATTGCTACTATTGCTACTACTGCAACTGCTACTCCTACTACTACTACAACATTGCCACTGCTTCTTCTACAAGTACTACTACATTACCACTGCTACTTTTGCTACAACTATTACTGCTACTACTACTACTACTACCAATACTACTACTACTACCACTACTGCTACTACCACTACTACAACAATAACTACTACTACTACAACTAATACTACTGCTACTACCACTACAACTACTACTACTGATATCACAACAGCTACTACTACTTCCACTACTGCGACTACAGATGTTGCTGCTAGTACTACTACTCCTCCTCCTTAAACTCCTAATTGTACTAATGCTACTGCTACTCCCACTGCTAGTACTACTTCTACTACTATTCATTCAACTATTGCTTCTACTTCTTCTACTAATACTATTACTACTACCACTGCTACTACAACTACTATTGCAATTGCTACTACTACTAATACTACTAGCACAGCTATTGCTACTTATACAGCTACTAGGATTACTACTATTACTACTACTAATTCGCTTATCATAGTAACCAACACTACTTCTCCTACTATTGCAACTAGTCCTACTACTACTGCTGCTACAACTTTTGCTACCACTACTACTACAACTATGGCTACAACTTCTGCTACTATTACTGTTGCCACTACTACTACTGTGGCTACTGCTACTACCTCTACTACTACTGCTGCTACTTCTCCTACTACTACTGCTACTGCTACAGCAGCTACTACTACTGCTACTACAATAGTGACTATTACCACTACTACTATAGCTACAACTGCAACTACTATTACCACTATTACAATTGCTA
>RXID01010969.1:0-40000 GCA_005019695.1 Trichopus zeylanicus subsp. travancoricus | reverse complement strand
AGTAGTAGTAGTAGTAGTAGTAGTAGTAGTAGGTGTACTGGTAGTAAAAGTAGTAGTAATAGTGGTAGTAGTTGTTTCAGTAGTAGTAGAAGTACAAGTAGTACTAGTAGCACTAATAGTAGTAGATGTAGACGAATTAGAAGAAGTAGTAGTGGTAGCAGTACTAGTTGCAATAGTAGTAGTAGTAGGAGTAGCAGTAGTGTTAGTAGTAGTAGTTGATATAGTAGTAGGAGTAGGTGAAGGGGTGGGAGTAGTAGGAGGGATTATTGTAGAATTTGTAGTAGTAGTAGGACTAGTAGAATGAGTAGCAATAGAAGTTGTACCAGCAGTGATAGTAATAGTAGAAGTAATAGTAGTTGTTGGAGTGGTAGTTGTCGGAATAGGAGTAATAGAAGTAGTACGAGCTGTAATAGTAGTAGTTGTAGTCGTAGTGGCAGTAGCAATAATTTTAAGATTAGTAGTAGCAGTAGTGAAAGTAGTAGTAGTAGTAGTAGTTATCGTAGTAGTTGTTGTAGCAACAGGAGTAGTAGTAGGAGTAGCAATAGGAGTAGGAGTTGGGGTATTATTATTATTATTATTATTAGTAGTAGTAGTAGTAGTAGTAGTAGCAGCAGCAGCAGTGGTAGTTGTAGTAGTGATAGGAGGAGGATTTGTAGAAGTCATAGTGGTGGTTGTTCTAGTAGTAGTAGCTGTTGTTGTTGTTGTTGTTGTTGTAGTGGAAGTAGTAGTAGCAGTAATAGTAGTAGTGGCAGTAGTAGGTAGTAAGAGTAACAGTAGTAGTAGGAATAGGAGTACTTGTAGTAGTGATTGTACTAGTAGTAGTGGTAGTAGTAGTAGCAGTAGTACTTCTAGAAGTAGTAGTAGTAGCAGTAATAGTAGTAGTCGTAATAGTTGGAGTAGTAGTTGCAACAATAGGAGTAGTTGTCGCCGAAGTAGTAGTAGTAGTACTTCTAGAAGTAGTAGTAGTAGCAGTAATAGTAGTAATTGTAATAGTCAGAGTAGTCGTAGTAGCAATAGGAGTAGTTGTCACAGTACTAGTATTAGTAGCAGCAGCAGATGTAGAAGTAGTAGAAGTCGTAGTAGCAGTAGTAGCAGTAGTAGTAGTA
The DNA here is from genome assembly GCA_005019695.1 of Trichopus zeylanicus subsp. travancoricus. Taxonomy (NCBI): domain Eukaryota; kingdom Viridiplantae; phylum Streptophyta; class Magnoliopsida; order Dioscoreales; family Dioscoreaceae; genus Trichopus; species Trichopus zeylanicus. The sequence goes on along the minus strand of RXID01010969.1, from coordinate 38,894 downwards.
GTAGTAGGAGGAGTACTAGTAGTAGCAATAGGAGTAGTTGTATAATTATAGTAGTAGTAGTACTAGCAGTAATAGTAGAAGCAGTAGCAGCAGCAGCAGTAGTAGTAGTAGTTGTTGTTGTTGTTGTTGTTGTTGTAGTAGGAGTAGTAGTAGTAGTCGCAATAGTAGAAGTTGTAGTAGTAGTAGTAGTGATAGTAGTAGTGATAGTGGTAGTTGTTGGAGTAGTAGTAGGAGTAGTAGTAGTCGTAGGAAAAGTAAAGGGAATAGTAGTATTAGAAGCAGCTGCGGCAATAGTTGCTATAGCAGCAAAAATAGTAGTAGTAGTAGGAGTCTCATTAGTAGTAGTAGCAGCAGCAACAAGAGTAATAGTTGTAGTAGTTGTAGTAGTCATAGTAGTAATAGCTACAGCAATAGTCGCAAAAGTAGTAGCAGTAGTACTAATAGTAGAAGTTGTAGTAGTAGTGGCAATAGTAATAGCAGCAGCAATAGTCACAAAAGTAGTAGCAGTAGTACTAATAATAGAAGTTGTAGTAGTAGTAGCAGTAGTAGCAGTACTCATAGCAGTAGGGATAGTTGCAATAGTAGTAGCAGTAGTACTAATAGTAGAAGTTGTGGTAGTAGCTATAGCAGTTGCAGTAGTAGTTGTAGCAGCAGTAGTAGTAGAATTATTAGTAGTAATAATAGGAGTAGTAGTAGCAGTAGTATTAATAATAGGACTAGTAGGAGCCGAGTAGTAGCCGTAGCAGCAAAAGTAGTTGTGGTTGTAATAGTAGTGGTAGAAGTAGTAGTTGTAGCAATAGGAGTAGTTGTAGCAATAGGAGCAGTAGTAGTCGTAATAGTAGTGGTAGTAGTTGTAATAGTAGTAGTATTTAGAGTTGTCATAGTGCTAGTAGTAGTAGTTATAGTAGTAGTGTAGTAGTAGCAGTAGCAGTAGTAAGAGTAATAGAGGTAGTAGCAGAAGCTGTAGTAGCAGTAGTAGTAGTTAGAGTAGTAGCAGTAGTAGTAGTAGTTGTAATAATCATGGTAATAGTAGTAGCCGGAGTAGTATATGTAGTAGTAGTTGTTGTAGTCGAAGTTGTATCAGTAATTACAAAAGTAGTAGTAGTAGCAGTCATAGATGCTGTTATAGAATGAGTAGTAGTAGTAATATGAGTAGTAGAAGTAGTAGTATTAGCCGCAATAGTATTAGTTGGAGTAGCAGTAGTTGTAGTAACATAAGTAGTAGTTGTAGTAGAAGTAGCAAGAGTAGTAGTAGTAGTAGTAGCAGCAGCAGCAGATGCAACGACAACAGTAGCAATAGTAGTTGCAGCTATAGTAGTCACTGTAGCACTATTAGTAGTATTAGTCGCTGTAGTAGTAGTAGCTGTAGCACTATTAGTAGTATTAGTCGCTGTAGTAGTTGATGTAGTAGCAGTAGCAGTTGAAGCAGTAGTAGTGGTAGTAATAGTAGTTGTAGCAGCAGTAGTTATAGTTGTAGTTGTTGTTGTCGCAAAAGTGGCAGTAGCATTAGTGGTAGTAGCAGTAGTAAGAGTAGTAGTAGTAGTAGCAGTAGCAGTTGTAGTAGTAGCAGTAGTAGCAATAGCAGTTGAAGTAGTAGTAGCAATAGCAGTAGTAAGAGTTGTAGCAGTAGCAGTTGAAGGAGTAGTAGTTGTTGTTGTTGTTATTGTACTTGCTATAGTAGCAGAAGTAGCAAGAGTAGTAGCAGCAAAAGTAGCAGCAGTAGCATATGTCGTAGTCGCAGTAGCCACAGTAGTAGTAACAGTAGTCATAGCAGTTGGAGAAGTTGTAGGAGTAGTAGTAGCAATAATAGCAGTAGCATAAGTAGCTATAGCATTAGCTGCGATCACATGAGTAGTAGTAGTTGTAGGAAGAGTAGTAGTAGTAGTGGTGGTAGTAGTAGTAGTTGTTGTTGTATTTGTAGTAGTATCAGTAGTAGTAGCAGAAGCAGTAGTAGTTGCAATGGTAGTACTAGTTGTAGTAGTAATAGTAGTAGTAGTAGTAGTAGTACTAGTTGTAGAAGTAGTACTACAAGTGGTACTAGTAGTAGTTGTTGTAGTGGTAGTAGTATTAGTTGTAGGTGTAGTAGTAGTTGTAGCAGTAGTAGTTGTTGTTGTTGTTGTAGAAGTTGTACTGGTAGTAGTAGTTGTTCTAGTAGTGGCAGTTGAAGTTGCACCACTAGTGGTAATACTAGTAGTAGTATTAGTAATATTAGAAATAGTTGTAGTAGTAGTTGTAGTAGTAGTATTAGTAGAAGTCATAGTAGTAGTGGTACTAGTGTTAGTTGTTGCAATAGTAGTCGTCATCGTGGTGGTGGTCGTGGTGGTGTGGGTATGAGTAGCAGAAGGAGTAGGAGTTGTAGTAGTAGTTGTAGTTGTTGTGAACATAGGAGTAGGAGGAGGAGTAGTAGTAGTTGTTGTTGTAGTCTTAGTAATAGTAGTAATAGGAGTAGAAGCTATAGTAGTAGTCGTAGTAGTAGTGGTTGAAGTAGTTGAAGTACTAGTAGTAGTAGTAGTAGCCGCGGTAATAGTAGTAGTTGTAGCAGTAATAGTAGTTGTTGTTGTTGTTTTAGTAGTAGTAGTAATAGTAGTAGTTGTAGCAATAGTACTTGTAGTAGTAGTAGTAGTAGTTGTACTTGCAATGTTAGTAGTAGCAATAGTTGTAGTAGTGGTGGTAGTATTAGTTGTAGTAGTAGTTGTTGTTGTAGAAGTAGTTGTAGCTATTGTTGTAGTGGTGGTGGTGGTGGTAGTAGTAGTAGTCGCCGTAGTAGCAGTAGAAGTAGTACCTGTAGTAGTGCTGATGGTAGTACTAGTACTAGTAGTAGTAATAGTAGGGGTAGTAATAGTAGTAATAGTCAGGGTTGTAGTAGTAGTAGCAGTAATAGTAGTCATAGTTGGAGCAGTAGCAGGAGTAGTAGTAGTAGTTGGAGTAGTAGTAGTAGTAGGAGTAGTAGAAGCAATAGTAGTAGAAGTAGCTGGAGTGGTAGTAATAGTAGTAACAGTAGTAATAGAAGTAGCAATAGAAGTAGTAGTAATAATAGTAGCAGTGGGAGTAGCAGTTCTATTAATAGTAGTAGTAGTGGGAGTAGTTGTTATAGTAATAGTAGTAGTAGTTGTTGTTGTTGTTATTCTACTAGTAGTAGTTATTTTAGTAGCAATATTACTAGAAGTAGTAGGAGTAGTAGTAGGAGCATGAGTTGGAGTAGGAGTAGTAGTATTTGTTATAGTAGCTGAAGTAGTAGTAGGTGTAGTAGTGGTGGCAATGTTGGTAGTAGTTATTGTTGTTGTTGTAGTTGTAGTAGTTGTAGTAATAGCAGAAGTAGTAGTAGTAGTAATCGATGTAGTAGCAGTAGTAGTACTAGTTGTAGTAGTAGTAATAGAAGTAGTAGCGGTTGTGGTACTATTTGTAGTAGTAGTAATTGGAGTACTAGTAGTAGTAGAAGCAGCAGCAACAATAATAGTAGTAGTAGTAATTATAGTAAAAGTAATAGTTGTTGTTAGTAGTAGCACTAGTAGCAACTATTATAGCATAGTGTAGTAGTAGAAGCTGTAGTAGCAGTAGTAGAAGTAGTTGTTTTAGTAGAAGTAATAGCAGCAGTAGTGGTGGTGGTAGTAGTAGAAGCTACAGCAGTAGTAGCAGTAATAGTAGTAGTAGTAGTAGTTGTTGTTGTTGTTGTAGTAGTAGCAGTAGGAATAGTAGCGATAGTAGTAGTATTAGTCGTAGTAGTAGTAGTTGTTGTTGTTGCTATTGTAGTAGTAGTGGTAGTAGTAGTAGTAATAGCAGGAGAAGTAGTAGTATTAGTATTAGAAATAGTAGTAGTAGTAGTACAAGTCATAGGAGGGCAGTAGTAGTATTAGTAGTTGTTGTAGAAGAAGTGGTAAAAGTAGTTGTAGCAGTCGTTGTAGTTGTATTACTAGTAGCAATAGTTGCTACAATAAGAGTTGGTGTCTGGTAGGGGTAGTAGTAGGAGCAGGGGTAGCAGTAGTAGCAATAGGAGTAGGAGTAGTAGGAGTGATAGAAGAATTAGTAGGAGTTGTAGAAGTAGCAATAGAAGTAATAGTTCCCATAGCAGTAATAGTAGAAGAAGAAGTGGTAGTAGGAGCAACGGTAGTAGTAGTCATAGAAGTAGTGGTATTAGTAGTGGTAGAAGCATTAGTGGTAGTACTAGTAGTGGTAGTTGCAATATCTATAATACTAGCGGTAGTGATTGCAGTAGTTGAAGTAGTAGTTGTAGTAGTAGTAGTAGCAGTAGTAATGGTAGTAGAAGTAGTTGTAGCAATTGTAATAGTAATATTACTAGCAGTGGTAGTAGCAGCAGTAGTATTAGTAGCAATAGGTGTAGCAGTAGTAGTAGCAGTAGGAGTAGTAATAGTAGCAGCAGCAGAAGTAATAGTAGTTGTAGTGGTTATTATAATAGTTGTAGCAGTAGTAGTAGCAAAAATAGAAGTAGTGGTAGAAGTACTAGTAGTAGTAGTAGTACCTGTATTAGTAATAGGGGTAGTAGTAATTCTCGTAGCAGAAGTAATAGTAGGTGTAGTCTTAGTAGTAGGAGTTGGTGTGTTAGTAGTATTAATAGCAGTAGTACTAGTAGTAGTAATATTAGTAGAAGCAGTACTTGTAGTAGTAGTAGTAGTAGTAGTAGTAGTAGTAGTAGTAGTAGTAGTAGTAGTAGTAGTAGTAGCAGTAGCAGTAGTAGTAGTAGCAGCAGTAGTAGTAGTAGTAGTAGTAGTAGTAGGAGTTGCAGCTATCTCTATAGCAGCAGTAGTAATTATTATAGTAGCCGCTATAGTAGTAGTTGAAGCTGTAGGGGGCAGTAGTCGTAGTAGTTTTAGGAGCAATAATAGTTGTAGTAGTAGTAGTAGTAGAAGTAGTTGTAATAGTAGTTGCAGTAGTAGTAGTATAAAGAGATGTAGCTATAGTAGTAGTTATTGTAGAAGTTATAGTAGTATTAGTGGTAGGTGTATTATTTGGGGTAGTAGTAAGAGCAGTAGCAGTAGTAATAGTAGTAGTAGTTGTAGTAGTAGAAGTAGGAGGAAGAGGAGTAGTTGGTGTAGCAATAGTAGTAGCAGCAGTTGTAGTTGTAATGGTAGTTGAAGAAGTAACACTAGTGGCAATAGCTTTAGTGGTAGCAGCAGCAATAGTAGTTGTAGTAGTAATCGCAATAGTAGGAATAGTAGTAGTTATAGGAATAGAAGCGGTATTAGCAATAGTACTAGTAATCGAAGTAGTTGAAGTAGTAGTAGCAATAGTAGGAGTAGTTGTAATAGTAGTAGCTATAGTTGTAGTATCAGTAGTAGTAGGACTTGTAGTAGTAGTAGTAGGACTACTAGTAGTAGTAGTAGTAATAATAACAGTTGAAGTAGTTGTAGTAGTAATTCTAGTAGTTATTGTCGTTGTAGTAGTAGAAGTAGTAGTAGTACTAGTAGCAGTGGCAATAGTAGTAGTAGTTGTTGTAGTAGAAGTGGTAGTAGCAATAGTAGTAGAAGTAGTAGTAGTTGTTGTTGTTGCAATAGCAATAGAAGTAGTAGCAGTAGTGCTAGTAGTAGCAGCAGTAGTAGGAGTAATCGCAACTCTAGGAATAGTAGTTGCAGTAGTAGCAGTACTAGTAGTAGTAGTATTATTAGTAGCAACAGTAGTAGTAGTAGTAGCAATACTAGTAATAGTAGCAGCAGCAGTAGTAGTAGTTGTTGTTGTTGTAGTAGTAGTACTAGTAGTAGTAGTCGTGGTAGTAGTACTTGTAGTAGTAGTTGTGGTTGTAGTACTACTAGTAGTAGTTGTCGTAGTAGAAGTAGTAGAAGTAGTAGTTGTTGTAGCAGTACGAGTAGAGGTAGTTGCTGTAGGAGGAGGAGTAGTAGTAGTAGTAGATTTACTAGAACAAGTATTGGTAGTGCTAGTAGTAGCAGTAGTAGTAGTAGTAATACTAGACGTAGTAGTAGTAGCGTTAGTGGTAGTGTAGTAGTAGTAGCAGTAGCAGCCGTTGTGGTAGTAGTAGTAGTAGCAGTCATGGAAGCCGTAGTAGAAGAAGTAGTAGTGCTAGTTATAGTAGTAGCAGAGGCTGTACTAGTAATAGTAGCTGAAGCATCAACAGTGCTAGTAGTAGTACTACTTCTAGTTGTGGTAGTAGTGGTAACAGTCGGATTCATAGTTGTATTAGTAGTAGTATTAGTAGTTGTAGTAGTATTAGTAGCGATGGTAGTAGTAGTGGTAGTGGCAGTAGCAGTCGCAGCAGAAGTTGTAAAGGAGCAATAGTAGTATTAGTAGCAACAATAGTAGTAGTTGTAGTAGTAGTATTAGTAAGTATTGTAGGAGTTGTAGTAGTAGTAGTAATAGTAGTAGTAGCAGTAGCAATAGTAGGATTTGAGGAGTAGTACTAGGAGTAGTTGTAGTAGTAGTAGTAGCAGTAGTAGTAGTAGCTGAAGTAGTAATAGAAGTTGTAGCAATAGTAGTAGTGGTAGCAACAACAGTAGTAGTAGAAGTACTAATAGTAGTAGCATTAATAGCCGCAGGAGTAGTAGTAGTAGTAGCAGTTGTAGTACCAGTAGTAATAGTTGCAATAGAAGTGACAGAAGTAGTAGCAGCAGTAGTAGCATATGTAATAGTAGTTGCAGTAATAGTACCGGTAGTAGCGGTAATGCTAGCATTAGTTGCAACAATGGCATAAGTAGTAGTCATATTAGTAGTAGTAGTAGCATTAGCAGCAACAGCAGCCGTAGTAGTAAAAGTAGTTGAAGTAGTAGTATTAGTAGTAGTAGTATTAGCATTAATTCTAGTCGTAGTAGTTGTAGTACTAGCAGTAGTTATAGTATAAGTACTCGTAGTTGTAGTAGTAGTCATAGCAGTAGTCGTACTAGTAGTAATAGGTTTTGCTGTATCAATATCAACAATAGTAGTAATTGTTGTTGTAGTAGTAGTAGTAGTAGTAGTAGAAGAAGTAGTAGCAACAGTAGTTGTAGTAGTAATACCAGTCGTCGAAGTAGTTGTAGTAGTTATTGTACAAGTAGTGGTAGTAGTAGTAGCATTACTAGTAGCAATAGTTGCTATAAAAGGAGTTGTTGTCTGAGTAGGGGTAGTGGTAGGAGTTGGGGTAGCAGTAGTAGCAATAGCAGTGGGAGTAGCAGGAGTAGTAGTGGTATTAGTAGGAGTAGTAGAAATAGCAATAGAAGTAATAGCTATAGGAATAGTAATAGTGGTAGTTATAGTAGTAGTAGGAGCAATAGTAGTAGTAGTAGTAGAAGCAGTAGTGGTAGTACTAGTAGTGGTAGTTTCCATAGTAGTAATAATAGGAGTAGTAATAGCAGTAGTAGTAGTATTAGTTGTAATAGTAGTAGTAGCAGTAGTAATGGTAGTAGAAGTAGTTGTATCAATAGTAATAGTAATATTAGTAGTAGTAGTATTGGTAGCAATAGGTGTAGTAGTAGAAATAGTAGTAGTAGCAGCAGCAGAAGTCGTAGTAGTAGTACAAGAAGTAGTAGTAGTAGTAATAGTAGTAGTAGCATATTAGTAATAGCAGAAATAGTAGTAGTAGTGGAAGTACTTGAAGTAGTAGTAATAGTAGTAGTAGTAACAGTAGCAGTAATAGGGGTAGTGGTAATTCTAGTAGCAGAATTAATAGTAGGTGTAGTTTTAGGAGCCAGAATTGGTGTATGAGTACTATTAGTAGCAGTAGTAATATTAGTAGCAGCAGTACTTGTACTAGTAGTAGGAGTAGGAGTAGTAGTGGCAGTAGAAGTAGTAGTAGTAGTCTTAGTGATAGTAGTATTAGTAGTAGTAGTACTAGGAGTTGCAGCTGTCACAGCAACATCTGCCGTAACTATTGTAGTAGTTTCAACAGTAGTAGTAGTAGGGGCAGTAGGGGTAGTAGTAGTAGTAGTTATATTAGCAATAGTAGCTGTAGTAGTTATTGTTGTTGTAGTAGAAGTAGTTATAATAGTAGTTGTAGTAGTAGGAGTATAAAGAGATGTAGTAGTAATAGTAGTTGTTGTAGAAGTTGTAGTAGTATTAGGAGTAGGTGTAGTTGTAGTGGTAATAGTAACAGCAACAGTTATATTAATAGTAGTAGTAGTATTAGTAGTAGTAGGAGGAGGAGTAGTAGTAGGAGTAGTAGTTGTAGTACTAGTAGCGGTAGTTGCAATAGTAGTAATAGCAGTAGTAAGAGTAGTAGTAGTTGTTGTTGTAGTAGTAGTAGTAATGGAAATAGAAGTAGTTGTAGCAATAGTAATAGTAATATTACTAGCAATGGTAGTGGCAGTAGTAGTAGTGTTAGTAGCAATAGGTGTAGTTGTAGTAGTAGTAGTAGAAGTTGTAGAAGTAGCAGCAGCATAAGTAGTATTAGTAGAACTAGTAGTAGTAGTGGTAGCAGTAATAGTAGTAGTAGTTGTTCTTACAGTAGTTGTAGTAGTACTAGTAGTAGTAGTATTAGTAATAGGGGTAGTAGTAATTCTAGTAGCCCAAGTAATAGTAGGTGTAGTTTTAGGAGTAGGAGTTGGTGCAAGAGTAGTATTATTAGCAGGAGTACTAGTAGTAGTATTAGTAGCAGCAGTACTTGTAGTAGTAGTAGGAGTAGGAGTAGTAGTGCAGTAGTAGTAATAGTAGTAGTAGTTGTTGTTGTTGTAGTACTAGTTGTTGCAACTGTCGCAGTAGTAGCAGTAGTAACTATTGTAGAAGCAGTAGTAGTAGTGGGGGCAGTAGGGACAGTAGTCGTAGTAGTTATAGTAACAGTAGTAGTAGTAGTAGAAGTAGTTGTAATAGTAGTTGTAGCAATAGTAGTATAAAGAGATGTAGCAGTAGTAGTAGTTATTGTAGAAGTTGAAGTAGTTTTATGAGTAGTTGTAGTAGTTCGGGTAGTAGTAAGTGCCGCAACAGTAGTAATAGTGGTAGTTGTTGTAGTAGTAGTAGGAGGAGGAGGAGGAGTAGTCGGAGTAGCTATAGAAGTAGCAATAGTAGTAGTTGTAATAGAAGTTGAAGAAGTAATAGTATTGGCAATAGCTGTAGTGGTACTAGCAGTAGCAATAGTTGTAGCAGTAATCGCAACCATAGGAGTAGTAGTTGTGGCTGTAGTAGTAGTAGTAGTTATAGTAATAGAAGCAGTAGTCGCAGTAGTAGTAGTAATCGAAGTAGTAGTAGTAGTAATATTGGTAGTAGTAGTAGTAGCAGCAATACTAGTAGTAGAAGTAGTAGCGGTAGTAGTAGGACTAGTAGTAGAAGTAGTAGTAGTAACTGTTGAAGTAGTTGTGGTAGTAGTAGTTGTAGTAGTAATACTAGTAGTAGTTGCTGTTGTTGTAGTAGAAGTAGTAGTACTAGTAGTAGTGGCAATAAGAGTAGACGTAGTTGTAGTAAAAGTAGTAGAAGCAGTAGTAGTAGGAGGAGTAGTAGTAGTTGTTGTTGTAATAGCAGTAGAAGTAGTAGTAGTTGTTGTAGTAGCTGTTGTAGTAGTAGCAACAGAAGCAGTAGCGGGAGAATTGCAACAGTGGGATTAGTAGCAGCTGTAGTAGTACTACTAGTAGTACTAGTAGTTGTTGTAATAGGTGTAGTAGTAGTACTAGCAGTAGGAACAGTAGTAGAAGCAACAATTGTTGTAGTAGTAGCAATAATAGTACTAGTAGTAGTAGTTGTTGTTGTAGTAGTAGTAGTAGTGGTAGTGGTAGTAGTACTAGTAGTAGTAGTAGCAATAGTAGTAGTTATAGAAGAGGTAGTAGCAGTAGTAGTTGTAGCAGTACAAGTAGGGGTAGTTGTAGTAGGAGTAGTAGGAGGAGTAGTAGTAGTAGTAGAAGTAGTAGTAGTTGTTGTAGCTGTTGTAGTAGTAATAATAGTAGTAGAAGAAGAACTAGAACTACTGGTGGTAGTGCTAGTAGTAGTAGTAGTAGTAGTAGTAGTAGTAGTAGTAGTAGTAGTAGTAGTAGTAGTAGTAGTAGTAGTAGTTATGGTTGTCACAGTGGTAAAAGTAGTAGTTGTGGTAGGAACAGCAGTAGTAGTAGTAGCAAAAGTAGTAGTGGAAGTTATAGTACTAGCTGCAATAGTAGCAGTAGTAGCAGCAGAAGTAGCAGTTGTAGTTGAAGTATTTGTAGAATTAGTAGTAGCAGAGGTAGTTATAGTAGTAGCAAGAACGACAACAGCAATAGTTGTAGTAGTCGTAGTAGTGGTGGTCGTAGTAGTAGCAGCATTAGTGGTAACATCAATAGCATTAGTAGTAGTAGAAGTAGTAGTAGTAGTTGGAGTAGTAGTAGCAGCAATAGAAGAACTAGTAGAAATAATAGTAGTAGAAGTTGTAGAAGTAGCAGAAGTAGTAGCAACAATAGCAGTAATACTAGTAGTAGCATGAGTACAAGTATTAGTAGTACTAGCAGGTGTAGCAGTAGTAAAGTTAGTGGTAGTATAGTAATAGTAGTTGTAGTAGTAGTAGTAGTAGTAGTAGAAGTACCAATAGTAGTAGTGCTAGTAGTAATAGTAGCAGTAGTACTGGTTGTAGTAGTAGCAATATTTGTCGCAATAGTAAAGGTAGTAATAGTCATTGTAGTAGTAGGAGGAGGAATAATTGTAGTAGAAGTAGTAGTAGCAGGAATGCTAGTAGTAGTACCAGTAGAAGTAGTAGTAGTAGTAGCAGTAGTAGTGGCAGTAGTAGTAGTAGTAGTAGTAGTAGTAGTAGTTGTAGTAGGAGTAGTAGTACTGGTTGTAGTTATAGTAGTGGTAGTTGCAGGAGTAGTAGTAGTAGAAGTAGTAGAAGCAGTTGTAGTCATATTAGTAGTAGCTGTAGTAGTAGTAGTAGTTGTTGTAGTACTAGTAGTAGTTGTAGTAATAGTAAAAGTAGTTCTTATAGTAGTGTTAGTATTAGTAGAAGGAATAGGAGCAGCAGAAGTAGTACTGGCAACAATAGTATTACTAGTGGAAGCAATAATAGTTGTAGCCGTAGTGGCGGTAGCAATAGAAGTAGAAGTAGTAGTAGTAGTAATAGTAGTTGTTCTAGTCACAATAGCAGCAGCAGCAGTAGTAGTACCAGTAATAGTAGTAGTAGCATTAGTAGTAGCAAAAGTTGTAGTAGTAGTAGTACTAGTAGTAGTACCAGTAGTAGAAGTAGTTGTAGTAGTCGCTGTAGTAGTGGGAGTACAAGTAGTTGTAGTAGTAGCAATACTAGTAGCAATTATTGTTGTAATAGGAGTTGGTGTCTGAGTAGGGGTAGTAGCAGGGGCAGGGGTAGCAAGAATAGCAATAGGAGTAGGAGTTGTGGGAGTAGTGGTAGTATTAGTGGGAGTAGTAGAAGTAGGAATAGAAGTATTAGATGTAGTAGTAGTAATAATAGAAGAAGTAGTAGTAGTAGTAGTAGGAGCTGCAGCAACAGTAGTAGTAGAACCTGTAGCGGTAGTAGCAGTAGTGGTAGTTGCCATAGTAAAATAGTAGCAGTAGTAATAGTAGTAGTAGGAGTGGTAGTTGTAGTAGTAGTAGCAGTAATAATGGTAGTAGAAGTACTTGTAGCAATAGTAATAGCAATATTAGTAGTAGTATTAGTAGCAATAGGTGTTGCAGTAGCAGTAGTAGTAGAAGTAGTAGTAGCATTAGTAGCAATAGGTGTTGCAGTAGCAGTAGTAGTTGAAGTAGTAGTAGTAGTAGCAGCAAAAGTTGTAGTAGTAGTAGAAGTAGCAGTAATAGTGGTAATAGTAGTAGTTGTTGTTATTATAGTAGTAGTAGCAGAAGCAGTAGTAGAAGAAGTACTAGTAGTAGTTGAAGTACTAGTATTAGTAGTAATAGTAATAGTAGTAGTAGTAGTAGTAATTTGGGTAGTAGTAATTCTAGTAGCAGAAGTTATAGTAGGTGTAGTTTTAGGAGTAGGAGTGAGTGTATGAGTAGTATTAGTAGCTGTAGTGCTCGTTGTAGTAGTATTTGTAGCAATAATACTGGTAGTAGTAGGAGGAGTAGTAGGGGTAGTTGTTGTTGTAGTCTTAGTGATAGTAGTAGTATTAGCAGTAGTACTAGGAGTTGTAGTTGTCACAGCAGCAACAATAGTAACTATTGTAGTAGTAGCAGCAGCAGTAGTAGGGGCAGTAGGGGCAGTAGTAGTAGTAGTAAGTATAATATCAATAGTAGCTATAGTAGTAGCAATAGTAGTTGTAGATGTTGTTGTAATAGTAGTTGTAGTAGTAGCAGTATAAAGTGATATAGCAGCAGTAGTTGTTGTTGTAGAAGTTGTAGTAGTATTAAGAGTAGTAGTAAGAGTAGTAGTAAGAGTTGTAGTAAGAGCTGTAGTAGTAATAGTAGTGGTAGGAGGCGGAGAAGGAGGAGGAGGTGGAGGAGGAGTAGGAGTAGCAATAGAAGTAGCAGCAGTAGTTACTGTAATAGTAGTTGAAAAAGTACCAGTAGGGGCAATAGTTGTAGTGGTGGTAGCTACAGCAATAGTTTTAATTGTAATCGCAACACTAGGAGTAGTAGCTATAGTAGTAGTAGTAGTTATAGTAATAGAAGCGGTAGTAGCAATAGTAGTAGTATTCGAAGTAGTAGTAGTAGTATTGGTAGTTGTAGTAGTAGCAATAGTAGAAGTAGCAGTAGTTGTAACAATAGTGGTAGTAGCGGTAGTAGTAGTAGTAGTAGTAGTAGTAGTAGCGTAAGTAGTCATAGTAGTGGTAGTAATAGTTGTAGTAGTTGTAGTAGGAATAGTAGTAGTAGTAGTAGTAGTAGTAGTAGCGTAAGTAGTCATAGTAGTGGTAGTAATAGTTGTAGTAGTTGTAGTAGGAATAGTAGTAGTAGTAGTAGTTGCGCTTGTGGCAATAGTAGTAACAGAAGTAGTAGTAGAAGTTGTAGCAGCAGTAAATAATAGAAGTGGAAGTAGTAGCAGTAGTATTAATAGCCGAAGGTGTAGTAGTTGTAGAAGTTGGACTAGTGGTAGCAGCAGTAGTAGTAGTGGTGGAAGTAGAAGAGCATTAGTAGTAGTAGTAGTAGTAGTAGTCGAAGAAGTAGTAGTAGCTGCAGCAGCAGTAGTAGTAGGAGTAGTAACAACAGCTACAGTAGGAGCAGTTGTAGTAGTTGTAGTACTCATAATAGTGTGGTAGCAGGAGTAGTAGTAGTTGAAGTAGTAGTAGTAGGACTAGTAGTAGTAATAGTTATAGTTGTTGGAGTAGTAGCAGTACTAGTAGCAATATTTGTACTAGAAGTGTTGTAGTAGTAGCAGTTGTAGTAGTAGTAGTAGTAGTAGTAGCAATCATAGTAGTAGTAGCAGTAGGACTAGTAGTAGTAGAAGTAGTCGTAGCACTAGAAGTACTAGAAGTAGAAGTAATAGCAGTGGTAATAACACTAGTAGTAGTAGCAGCAGCACCAAGGTGAGCAGTAGTATAAGCAGTTGCAGCAGTAGTAGTAGTAGTAGTGGCTATAATCGTAGTTGTAGCAGCAGCAACAACAACAACTGTAGTAGTAGTAGTGGTGGTAGTAGTATAAGTTGTAATAGTAGTAGTAGTGATAGAAGTAGTAGTAGGAATAGTAGTAGGAGTAGCAGTTGGATTAGGAGTCATAGTAGTAGTAGTAGTAGTAGTAGACGGAGCAGCAGCAGTAGCAGCAGTAGTAGTACCAATAGTTGTAGTAGTAACAGTAGTAGTAGTAGTTGTTGTAGTGGAAGTTGTAGTAGTAGTAGTAGTAGTAGTGGTAGTAGTTGTTGTTGTTGTTGTAGTAGTAGTAGTAGTAGTAGTAGTAGTAGTAGTAGTAGTAGTAGTAGTAGTAGTAGTAGTAGTTGCAGTAGCAGCAGCAGTAGTAGCTACAGCAGCAGCAGCAGCAGTAGTAGCTACAATAGTAATAGTAGTAGTAGTAGTAATAGTAGGAGTAGTTGTATCTGTAGCAATAGTTGTAATTGCAGCAGCAGCAGTAGTAGCATTAGTAGTTGTTGTTGTTGTATTAGTACCAGTAGTAGTAGTAGTAGCAGTAGCATCAGTAGTAGTAGTATTGGTAGGGGTAGGAGAAGGATTAGGTGTAGTACCAAAGTAGTCGTAGTTATAGTAGTAGGTGTGGTAGTACTAGTTGTAGGAGTAGTAGTAGCAGGAATAGTAGCAAAAGTAGTAATAGTGGTAGTAGTTGGAGCAGTAGTTTTTGCTGTACTAGTAGTACAGTAATAGTAGCAGCAGCAGCAGCAGCAGTTGTTGTAGTAGTAATAGTGATAGTTGCAACAGTGGCAATAGTAGTAGTAGTAGTAGCAGCAATAATCGCAGTAGTAGTAGTAGCAGTAGCAATAACGACTGTAGTAGTAGTAGAAGTAGCAGTAGCACGGGTGGAAGTAGTACTAGTTGTTGTTGTAGTTGTTATAGTAGTAGGAGTAGTAGTGGTAATAGTAGTAGTAGGAGTTGTGGTAGGGGCTACAGCAATAGTAATAGTTATGGTAGTACTAGTAGTAGTTGTACTAGTAGTAGTAATTGTAGTTGTTGTTGTACTAGTACTATTGGTAGTAGTAGTTGCAACTGTAGTAGTAGTAGTAGGAATTAGGGTAGGAGTCGGACTAGTACTAGGTGCAGTACTAGGTGTAGTAGTTGTGGTAGGTGTCTTAGTAGTTGTTGTTGTACTATTAGTGGTATTAACAACAGTTGAAGTAGTAGTATCAATAGTAGTTATAATCGTAGCAACAATAGTAATATTAGTAGTAGTAGTATTAGTAGTAGTTGTAGTAGTAGTAGTACAAGTAGTAGCAACGGTAGTAGTAGTAGTAGCAGCAATAGCAGAAATAGTAGTAGTATCAATAGTAGTTGTAATAGTAGCAACATCAGAAATAGTAGTTATTGTAGTAGTAGTAGTAGTGATAGGAGGAGGAGGAGGAGTAGTAGTAGTAGTAGTGGTCGACGTAGCAGTACTAGTAGTAGTAGTAGTGGAAGTGATAGGAGTAGCAGTAGTCAGAGTAGTAGTAGTTGTTGTTCTAGTACTACTTGTAGTAGTAGTAGTAGCAGGAGTAGTTGTAGCAGTAGCCGTGATAGTAGTGTTAGTAGCAGTAGTAGTAGTACTAGTAGCAACAGCAGTAGTAGCAGCAGTAACAATAATAGCAGTAGTAGTAGTAGCATGAGAAGTAGTAGTAGCAGTTGTAACAATAGTAGTAGTAGAAGTAGTCGTAGTAGCAGTAGCAGTAGTAGTAGTAGTAACAGTAGTAGCTGGAGTAGTAGTAGAAATAATAGTAATTGTTGTAGTAGTAGTAGTAGTGGTAGTGGTAATAGTAGTTTTAGTAGCAAGAGCAGTGGCAGTAGAAGGAGCTGGTGTAGTACCGGTAGTAGTAGTAGCCGAAGTAGCAGTTGTAGTTGTAGTAGCTCTATTAGTAGTAGTAGCAGTTATACGGGTAGTAGTAGTACTTATAGTAGTAGTACTAGAAGTCGTGGTTGTAGTAGAAGTAGTGCAAGTTGCTGTAGGAGCAGTAGTAGTATAATAAGTAGTAGTAGTTGGAGAAGTAGTAGTAGTAGCAGTTCTAATACTAGTAGAAGTAATATTAGTAGCGGTAGTAGCAGTTGTGGTGGTCATAGTTGTGGTGGCCATTGTACCAGCAGTAGCAGCAGCATTAGTAGTAATAATAGTAGTTGTAGTGGTAGTAGCAGTAGTAGTAGTTGTTGTAGTAGTAGTTGTGGTAGCGATAGCATCAGTAGTAGCCATTGTAGCAGTAGTAGTTCTAGTAGTAGTAGCGGTAGTAGTAGTGCTAGTAGTATCTATAGTAGTAGTAGTTGCAGTAGTAGTAGTAGTAAAAGTTGGAGAAGTAATAGTAGTAGTTGTCGTAGCTATTGTAGGCATAGTAGAGCACTAGTAGAGTATTACTAGTAGTAGTAATAGCAGTAGCAGCAATAATAGTAGTAGTTGTTGTTGTGGTAGTAGTAGCTGTGGTAATAGTATTAGTAGTAGTTGTAGTAGCTGCCGCAGAAGTAGTAGTAGCGGTAGTAGTGGTAGTAGAAGCAACAGTAGTAGCAGGAGTAGTAGTAGTTGTTGTAGCAGTAGGAGTAGTAGTACTAGCCATAGAAGTGGTAGCACTAGTAGTAGTAGTTATTGCTGTTGTTGTTGTTGTTATTGTAGTCGTACTAGTACTAGTAGTAGAAGCGGTAGCTGTATTAGCAGTATTCGTCATAGTAGTAATAGCAATAGTTTCAGAAGTAGTAGCAGCAGCAACAGTAGTAGTAGTATCAATAGTAGTAGTTGTAGTTGTAGTAGCAATAGTAGTTGTAGTTGGAGAAGTAGAGTAGAGTGGCAATAGTAGTAGTAAAAGCAGTAGCAGTAGTAATAGTAGTAGTAGTGATAAAGTAGTAGTAGTAGTACCAGTAGTAGTAGCTGTAGCAGTTGTAGTTATAGTAGTAGTAGTAGTAGCAATAGTAGTATAAGTAGTAGTTGCAGTAGCAGTTGTAGTAGTAGTTGTAGGAGTAAGAGTTGTAGGAGAAGTAGTAGCAGTAGTAGTAGTTGTCAGAGAAGTAGTAGTAGCAGCATTAGTAGTAGCAAAAGTAGTAGTAATAGTAGAAGTAATAGTCGTAGCAATAGCAGAAATAGTAGTAGCAATAGTAGTAGTAGTAGCTGTAGCAGTAGTAGCAATAGTTGTTGTAGAAGTAGTCCAAGGAGTAGCAAAAGTAGTAGTTACAGCAGCAATAATAGTTATGGTAGTAGCAGTACTAGTACTATTTGGAGCAGCAGTAGTTGTATTTGTAGAAGTAGCAGCTATAGTAGTAGTAGCAGTAGTAGCAGCAGTTGTAGTAGTAGCAGTAGTAGCAGTGGTTATAGTAGTAGTAGCAGTAGGGGTGTAGCAACAACAGTAGTAGCAGCAGCAGCAGTAATAATAGTAGTAGTAGCAGTAGCTGAAGGAGTACTATTAGCAGTAACAGTAGTAGTAGCAGTAGTAGCAGTTGTAGTGGTAGCAGTAGTACTAGTTGATGTCCTAGTGGAAGTAGTAGCAGTAGTATTAGTTGTAGTAGTCGTAGTGATAGGAGTAGTAGCAGAAGCAGTAGTAGTAGTAGCAACAACAACAACAGCAGTAGCAGCAATAGTAGTAGTATTAGAAGTTGTTGAGAAGTATTAGTAGAAATAGTAGTAGTAGTTAAAGTAGTAGGAGTAACAGTAGCAGCAGCAGTAGTAGTGGTAGTCGTTGGAGTAGTAGTAGTTGGGGCAACAATAGCAATAGTAGCAGTAGTAGTAGTAGTGATAGTAGGTGTAGTTGTTGTAGTACCAACAGTAGTAGTTGGGGTAGTAGTAGTAGTTGTAGTATTTAAAGTAATAGTAGTTGTAGCAGAAGTAGCAGCAGCAGCAGTAGTTATAGTAGTATTAGTTTTAGTTGTAGTAATAGTGGTAATAGTAGTAGTCATAGTAGTAGTAGTAATAGTAGTAGTAATAGCAGTAGCAGTAGTAGTAGCAGTTGTAGCAGTAGTAATAGCAATAGTAGTAGGAGTAGAAGCTATAGAAGTAATAGTAGGAGCAGTAGCAGTAGTAGTAATAGTAGAAGAAGTAATAGTAGGAGCTATAGTAGTAGTAGTAGGTGCAGTAGCAGTAATTGTAGTAATGGAAGTTCTAATAGTAGTGGTAGTAGTAGGAGTATCAGTGGTAGCAGTAGTGGTTGTAGTAGTAGGAGGAGGAGGATGAGTAGTAGTAGTAGCAGTAACAACAGAAGCAGTGATTGCAGTAGTAGTAGTGGTAGGAGCAGTTGTAGCAGTGGTAGTAATAGCAGTAGCATAGGAGTAATAGTAACAGTCATAGTGGTAGTAGTAGTAGCAAGGGTAGTTGTTGGAATAGTTGTAGTGGGAGTTGTAGCCGTAACAGTAGCATTTGTAATAGTTGTAGCAATAGCAGTATCGGTAGTAGCAAGAGTAGTACCAAAAGTAGTAGTAGTAGCAGCAGTTGTGGTAGTAGTAGTAGTAGTGGTAGAGCAGTAGTATTCGGAGTAGCTGTTGTATTCAGAGTTGCTGAAGTTGTAGTACTAGTAGTAGTAGTAGTAGTAGTAGTTTAAGCAGTAGCAGTAGTAGTCATTGCAGCAGTAGTAGTAGTAATAGCAGTAGCTATAGTAGTAGTAGCAGTTGTAGTAACAGTAGTCATAGTAGTATGAGAAGTAGTAGTAACAGCAATAGTAATAGTGGTAGTAGTAGTAGTAGTATATGTACTAGCAATAGTAGTAGTAGTTGTTGTTGTAGTAGTAGCAGTAGTAACAGCAATAGTAGTATTAGTTGTAGTTGTGATAGTGATAGTAGTAGAAGTAGTGGTAACAATAGTAGTAGTATTGCCTGTAGTAGAAGTCATAGTAGACGTTGCATTAGTAGCAATAGTAGCCATAATAGCAATAGTTGGAGTAGTAGCATTCGTGGCAGTAATAGTAGTTGTAGTAGTAGTAGTGGTAGTAGTAGTAATAGTAATAGAAGTAGTAGCAGGAGCAGTGGCCGTCGTAGGAGCAGTAACAGTAGTAGCCATAGTAGCAGTTATAGTAGTAATATAGTAGTAGTAGTAGTTGTACTAATAGTGGTAGCAGTAGAAGTAGCAGCAGCAGCAGCAGGAGCAGTAGCAGCATTAGCAGCAGTAGTAGCAACAGTAGCGGTAGTTCTAATACTAGTAGAATTAATAGTAGTAGCGATTGTAGCAGAAGTAACAGTAGTAGTAGTGGTAGCAGTAGTAGCATTAGTAGCCGTTGTAGCAGTAGCAGTAAGTGTAGTAGTAGCTATAGCACTAGTAGTAGTAGTAGTAGTAGGAGTCGGAGATGTAATAGTAGGAGTCATAGTAGCTGTACTACTAGCAGTAGTTGTAGTCACTGCAATAGGAGGAGTAGTAGTTGTTGTAGCAGTAGCAGTAGCAGCAATAATAGTAAAAGTAGTAGTTATGGTAGTAGTAGCAGTAGTAATAGTATTAGTAGTTGTTGTAGTAGCAACCGCAGAAGTACTAGTAGTATAGTAGTAGCAGTAGTATTAGTAGTAGTAGTAGTAGTAGTAGAAGTGGTAGCGCTAGTAGTAGTAGTAGTAGTAGTAGTAGTAGTAGCAGCGCTAGCAGTGGTAGTTGTTGTTGTTGTTGTCATAGCAATAGTAGCAGTAGTATAGCAGTACCCGTAGTAGTAGTAGCAGCAGTAGTAGCAGTAATATTAGTAGTAGTAGTAGCAGTAGTTGTAGTAGTAATAGTAGTAGTAGTTGTTGTAGCCATAGTCATTGAAGTAGTAGTATTAATAATAGTAGTAGTAGTAGTTGTTGTTGTAATAGTAGTAGCAGTAGCTGCAACAGTAGTAGTTGTAGCAGCAGTTGAAGTAGTAGTAGTATTAGTAGCAGTAGTTACAGAAGTAGTAGTAGTAGTAGCGGTAGCTGTATTAACAATAGTACTAATAGTGGTAGTAACGATGTTTCAGTAATAGTAGTAGTAGTACTAGTAGTCGTAGTAGGGGCAATAGTAGTAGTAGTACCAATAGTAGTAGTAGCAGTTGTAATTGCAGTTGTAGTAGTGGTTTGTGAAGTAGAGTAGTTGCAGCAGTAGTAATTGTAGTAGTAGGCGAGGAAGTAGTAGCAGTAGCAGTAGCAGCACAAGTAGTAGTCATAGTTGTAGTACACATAGTAGTCCTTGTACCAGTAGTAGCAATAGTTGCAGTAGTAGCAGTTGTGCTAGTTGTAGTTTTAGTATTGGTAGTAGTAGTAGTCTTTGGAAAAGTAGTATAAGTAGTCGTAGTAGTAGAAGTTGTAGGAGTAGGAGCAGTAGTAGTTATAGTAGCAGTTGTAGTAATAGGCATAGTAATAGTTGTAGCAGCCGGGGCAATAGTAGCAACAGTAGTGGTAGTGGTACCAACAGTTTTTGTAGTAGCAGTAGCAGTAGTGGCAATAGTAGTAGTATTAGTAGCAGCAGTAGCAGTTGTACCTGTCATAATTGTAGTACCTATAGTAGCAGTGGTAGCAGTAGTTATAGTAGTACTAGTGCGATAGTAGTACTAAAAGTAGTAGCAGTAGCAATAGAAGTAGTAGTAAAAGTAGTAGCAGCAGTAGTAGTTGTAGCGGTAGTAGTAACAAAAGTAGTTGTTGTTGATGGAGAAGTAGTAGTAGCAGTAGCAGTAGTAGTTGTTGTTGTAGTATAGTAGAAGTTGCAAAAGTAAAAGTAGTAGAAGAAATAGTAGCAGTAACAGCAGTAGTAGTATCAATAGTAATAGGAGGAGAAGTAGTTCTAGCAGTAGTAGTAGTGGTAGTCGTATAAGTAGTGGCAATAGCATTAGTAGTAGTAGAAGTAATAGCAGTGGTAAAAGTAAGAGTAGTAGTAGTTGCTGTAGTAGTTGGGGAAGTAGCAATGGTAGCAGTAGTAGTTGCCGTGGCAGCTATAGTAGTAGTAGTAGTAGTAGCCGTAGTAGTTATTATTGTAACATTAGTAGCAGTAGTAGGGGTAGTAGCAGTAGCGGTAGTAGTAGTTGTTGTTGTTGTAGCAACCGTAGTTGTAGTAGTAGCAAAAGTAGCGGTAGTAGTAGTAGCAGTAGCAGCAATAGTAGTGGTAATAGTAGTAATAGTAGTAGGAGCAGAAGCAGTTACAATTGGAGTAGTAGAAGCGACAGTAGTAGTAGTTGGAGTGGTATTAGTAATAGTTGTAGTAGTAGCAATAGTAGTCAAAGTAGCAATTATAGTAGCAGCCATAATAGTTGGAGTATCATTAGGAAAAAACTAGTAGTAATAGTAGTAGTAGTAGTTGTTGTTGTTGTAGTAATAGTTGTAGTAGAAGTAGTCAAAGGAGTAGGAAAAGCAGTAGTTATAGCAGCAGCAATAGTTATAGTAGCTAGAGCAGTAGTAGTAATATTTGTAGAAGTTGCAACCCCAGTAGTAGTAGCAGAAGGAGCAGTTGTAGGAGCAACCATAGTATTATTATTAGTAATCATAGTATTAATAGAAGTAGGAGTATTAGTAGAAGTAGTCATAGTAGTAGGGGAAGTAGTAGTAGTAGTAGCAGCAATAACAACAACAATAAGCGTAGTAGTATGAGTGGTAGTGGAACTAGTTAAAGTAGTCTTCATAGAAATAGTAGTAGTAGTTGAAATAGTTGTAGTAGTAGTGTAGTAGCAGCAGAAGTATTAGTATTAGTAGTAGTTGTAGTAGTTGTTGTTGTTGTATTAGTAGCAAAAGTAGCACTAGGAGTAGTAGTTGTAGTAGTAGTAACAGAGCTAATAGTTGTACTAGTAGTGGTTGTAATAGTACTAGTAGCAGCAGAAGTAGTAATAATAGCATTAGTAGCAGCAGTAGTAGTGGTAGTAGTAATTTTAGCAGTAGTAGTAGGAGTTGCAGTAGGAGTAGTAGAAGAAGTATTAGTAGTATTTGTAGCCGCAGTAGTAATAGTAGTAGAAGCAATAGTAGTAGTACTAGAATCAGTAACCAAAGTAGCAGTAGTAGTAGTTTTAGAAGTAGTAGCAATAGTAGTAGTAGTAGCAGTACTAGTAGCAGGGGGAGGAGGAGGAGGAGTAGTATTTGTAGCAAAAGTAGAAGTGGTTCGAGTAGTATTAACAGTCATGGCAATAGTAGTAGCATTAGTAGCAGCAGTAGTAGTAGTAGCAGCAGTAGCAATAGTCGTAGTAGTAGTGGTAGTTGCAGTAGTCTTAATAGCAGTACTAGTAGTAGGAGGAGGAGGAGGAGGAGGAGGCGGAAAGGAGGAGGAGTAGTAGTACCAGCAGCAGTAGTAGTAGTACCAGCAGCAGAAGTAGTAGCAGTAGTAGTACTAATAATAGTAGAAGTAGTAGTCGTTGTAGTAGTTGTAGTAGTAGTTGTAGCAGTAGCAGTAGGAGTAGGAGTAGGGACTGTTACCCGTAGAGAATAGTCATAGTATTGTGTAGTACTAGTTAGCCGTTAGTTAGTAGTGGTATTAGTAGCAGTAGTAGTAGTAGGTTTAATACTGTTGTGTAGTAGTAGTAGTCGTTAGTAGAGTAGTAGTAATAGTTAGTAGTAGTGTAGTTAGTAGTAGTAGTAGTAGTAGTTAGTAGTAGTAGTAGTAGTAGTAGTAGTAGTAGTAGTAGTAGTAGTAGTAGTAGTAGTAGTAGTAGAAGGAGGAGTGGTAGAAGTAGTAGTAGTAGAAGTTATTGTTGTTGTTATTGTAGTATGAGTCTTAGGAGTAGTAGTGGTAGTAGTGAAAATTATAGTAGTAGTAGTAGTAGTAGTAGCCATAGTGGTAGCTATAGTAGTCGTAGTAGTTGTAGAAGTAGTAGTTGGAGTTGTAGTAGTTGTTATCGTATTAGAAGTATTCGGAGAAGAAGTAGTATTGGCAGTAGTTGTTGTTGTAGTAGTAGAAGGGATAGTAGTAGTAGTAGTATTAGTCGGAATTGCAAGAGCAGCAGCAGTTGGAATACTAGTAGCAGTAGTAGTTATTTTTGTTATTGTAGAAGAACAAAAAGTAGTAGTAGTGTTCGTAGTAGCAGTGGTAGTAGTAGTAATAGTAGCAGCAGGTGTACTAGTAGTTGTAGTAGTAGAAGTAGAAGTAGTAGTAATAGCAAAAGCAGTATTGGGAGTGGTAGTAGTAATAGTTGTAGTACTAGTAGCAGCAGTTATAGTAGTTGAGGTAGTAGTTGTATTAGTACTACTACTAGTAGTAATAGTGCTAGCAGGATTAGAAGTAGGAGTACTAGTAATTAAAGTAGTGGTATTTGTAGCCATATTAATAGTAGTAGTAGGAGTGGTAGTAGGTAGGTGTGGTAGTAGTATTAATAATAGTATTTGTAGTAGTGGTATTAGTGGTATTTGTAGCCATATTAATAATAGTATTTGTAGCAACAGTGGTAGTAGTAGCAGTAGTAGTAGGTGTAGGAGGAGGAGTAGTTGTAGTAGTACTAGTGGTTGTAGAAGTAGTAGGGGTAGTTGTGGGAGTAGAAGTAGGAGTAGGAGTAGTAGTGAGAGTTGGAGTAGTAGTAGTAGTACTAGTAGGAAGAGAAGTAGTAGGAGTAGTAGAAGTTGGAGTAGTAGAACTAGTAGTGGAAGCAGTAGCAGTAGCAATTGTACTAGTAGCAGTGGTTGCTGCAACATTAGTAGTAGAAATAATAGCAGCTGGAGTAGTAGTTATACTAGTAGTAGCAGTAGTAGCAGTAGTAGTAATAATAGTAGCAGTAGTAGTTGTAGTTGTAGTAGTTGTTGTAGTAGTAGTTTAAGTAGTTGTAATAGTAGTCGTAGCAGCAGCAGTAGTACTAGTAGTCGTAGTTATTGTAGTAGGAGTAGGAGTAGTAGTAGTAGTAGTAGCCGTAGTATTAGTAGCAGTAGTTGCAGTTGTAGTTGTAGTAGCAGTAGTAGTAGTAGTAGTGCTTATCACAATCGCAGAAGTAGTAGTTGGATTAGTAGTAGGAATAGCAGTAAGCGTAGTAGTATTAGTAGATGTAGCAATTGCAGTAGTAGTAGGAGTAGAAGTTTTAGAAGGTGTGGTAGTAAGAGTTGTAGTAGTAGTAATAGTGCTAGTAAGTGTAGTTGTAGTAGCAATAGTAGGAGTAGTAGTAGTAGTAGTAGTAGTAGCAGTTGTTGTAGTCGTAGGAGCAACAGCAATAGTAGTAGCAATAATAGTAGCAGTTGTTGTCGTAGTAGCAATGGCAGCAGTAGTAGTAGTTGGTATAGTTGTTGGAGTTGGAGTAGGAGTAATAGTAGTGGTTGTACTAGTAATAGTAGTAGTAATATTTGTAGTTATTGTAGTAGTAGCAGCCGTAGTAGTAATTGTAGTATTAGTAGTAGTAGTAGCAGTAGCAGTATTGGTAATAGTAGTGGTAGTAGTAGTATTGGTAGTAGTAGTCGTGGTAGTATCAATAGTAGTAGTATTAGTAACAGTTGTAGTAGGAGTTGGAGTAGGAGCAGAAGTAGGAGTAGTCATAGTTGAAGTAGTGGTAGTAGAAGTAGTTGCAGTAGGAGTCATAGTAGAAGTAGTATTAGTCGTAGTTGTTTTAGTTGTATTAATAGAAGTGTCAAAAGTAGTAGTTGTTGTTGTAGCTGCAATAGTAGTAGTAGAAGTAGTTGTAGTAGTAGTAGTATTGGGAGCCACAGTGGCAGTAGTAGTAGTACCAGTAGTAGTGGCAGTTGTAGTAGTAGCAATAGTAGCAACAGTTGTAGTTGCAATCGTAGTAACATAAGTAGTAGTAGTAGCAGCAGTAGTAATGGTAGTAGATGTGGTAGTAGCAGTAGTAGTAGTTGTAATGGCAGTTGTAGTAGTAGTTGTTGTTGTTGTTGTTGTGGTACATATAGTAGTAGTAGTAGTAGTAGCAATAAGAGTGGTAGAAGAAGTACTAGTAGTACTAGTAGAAGTAGTAGTAGTAGGATTGTTTGGAGTAGTAGCAGTAACAGTAGTAGTAATAGTGGTAGACATAGTAGTAGCAATTGTAGTAGTCGCGGTAATAGTAGTATTAGAAGTAGTACTGGGAGTTGTAGTAGTAGTAGTAGTCGTCGTATTTGTAGTCACAGATGTAGTAGTAGTAGTGGTTGTTGTAGTAGTAGTTGTAGTAGCAACAGCAATATTAGTAGTGGTAGTGGTAGTAGTTGTAGTACTAGTAGCAGCAGTAATAGTCCTAGAAGTAGAAGTAGAAGTAGTAGTAGCAGTAGTAGTAGTTGTGACAGTAGTGGTAGTAGTTGTAGTAGTAGTAATGGTAGTACTAATAATAGGAGTAGGAGTTGTAGTATGAATAGATGCAGGACAAGGACTAGTAGTAGAAGTAGTAGCAGTAGTAGTAGGAGTAGCAGTAGTAGTAGTAGAATTAATTGTAGTAGTAGAAGCAATATTAGTAGCAGTAGTAGCAATAGTAACAGTAGGAGTAGGAGTAGTAGTTGTCGTAGTAGTTGTAGTAGTGGTAATCGTAGTAGTAATAGTAGTAGCAGGAGTATGAGTAGTAGTAGTTATTGTTGTTGTAGTTGTTGTTATTTTTGCAGTAATAGTAGCAATAGTAGTCATAGTTGTAGCAGTCGTTGTAGTAGTAGCCATAGTAGTAGTAGTAGTCACAGTAGTTGCAGTAGTAGTCACGGTAGTTGCAATAGTAGTAATAGTAGTTGTAGTAGTAGTCATAGCAGTAGTTGTAGTAGTAGTCGCAATAGTCACAGTAGTAGCAATAGTAGTAGTAGCATTGTCGCAGCAGCAGTTGTAGTAGTACTAGTAAGAGTAGTAGTAGTAGTAGTAGTTTCTATAGTAGTAGTTGTGGTATCCGGATTAGTAGTAACCATAGTAGCGGTAGTAGTTGACATAGTAGTGGTAGTAGTCGCAAAAGTAGTTGTAGCATTGGTAGCAGTAGTTGTTGTTGAAGTAGCAGTAGTATTAGTAGTAGTAGTAGAAGTAGTAATCGTGGTATGAGAAGCAAATGTAGCAGTAGTAGTTTTTGGCGAAGTAGTGGTAGAAGTAGTTTTAGTAGTAGTAGTAGTAGTAGTAGCAGCAGTAGTAGTAGTAGTAGTTGTAGTTGTAGAGGGAGTACTTTTAGTAATGGATGTAGGAGCAGTACTACTAGTGGTAGCAATAGTGGTAGTAATGGCATACCAGTAGTAGTAGTAGCAGTAGTAGGTGTACTATTGGTAGTAGTAGTAGGAGTAGTAATAGTACAAGTAGTTGTTGTAGTAGTAGCACTAGTAGTAGTCGAAGTAGTAGTAGTAGAAGTAGTAGTTGTAGTAGTAGAAGCAGTAAGCGTAGATGTAGTAATAATAGTAGTAATTGTAGTAGTTGTTGTTGTTGTAGTAGTAGTAGTAGTAGTACGAGAAGTAGTAGTAATGGTTGTAGTAGTAATAGTAGTAGGAGTCATTGTAGTAGTAGTAGTAGTTGCAGTAGTAATGTAGTAGGACTAGCTGTAGTAGTAGCAGTAGAGGTAGTTGCAGTAGTAGCAATTGTTGTAGCAACAATAGTAGTAGTAGTAGCAGTAGTAGTATTAGTAGTCATTGTAGTACTAGTAGTAGCAGCAACAACAGTAGTAGTAGTAGTATTAGTAGTAGTAGCAGTACTAGTAGTAGTAGCATTCGTAGTCATTTTAGTAATAGTAGTAGTACTAGCAATAGTTGTAAAGTAGTAATAGTAGTATTAGAACTACTACTAGTAGTAGTAATAATAATAATAATAGCAGTTGTGGTAGTTGTAGTAATAGGAGTTGTAGCTGTAGAAATAGTAGTAATAGTAGTTGTAGCTGTAGTACTAGTAATAGTGGTAGTAGCAAAAGTAGCAAAAGTAGTTGTAATTGTGGTAGTAGTACTAATATTAGTATTAGTAGTAATAGTAGTAGTTGTAGGTGTAGGTGTAGTTGTAGCAGTAGGAGTTGGAGTAGGAGTAGTAGTAGTAGTAGTACTAGCAGCTATATGAGTAGGAGTTGGAGTAGGAGTTGGAGTCGTAGTGGCAAGAGCAGTAGTAGGAGTAGTAGTAGTAGTAGTTGTTGTTGTTGTTGTAGTGGTTGTTGTAGTTGTAGTTTTAGTTGTAGTAGTATTAGTAGTAGTAGTAAGTGTAGGAGTAGGAGTAAAAGTGATTGGAGCACTAGTAGTATTAGTTGTAACAGGAGTAGTAGTAGCAGTAGGAGTTGGAGTAGGGGTAGTAGCAGTTGTACCAGTAATAGAAGTAGTAGTAGCAGTAGCTGCTGCAATAGTAGTAGTTGTAGTAGTAGTAGTAGTAATAGCTGAAATTGGAGTAGTATTGGCAGTGGTATTGGTAGCAGTAGTAGAAGTGGTAGCTGTAGTAGTTGGAGTAGTAGTATTTGTAGTATTGTTGGAGTATGAGAGGTAGGACTAGTTGTATTTGCAGTAGTAATACTAGTTGGAGTAGTAGTAGTAGTAGTAGCAGGAGTAGGAGTTGTAGTAGTCGTAGTAGTAGTAGGAGGAGGAGGAGGAGGAATAGTAGTACTAGTAGTCGTAGGAGTAGGACTACAAGTGACAATAGTAGTAGTACTAGTAGTAGCAACGGTAGTGGCAATAAGAGTGGTGGTAATAGCAGTAGTTGGAGTACCAGGAGTAGTAGGAACAACATCAGCAGCAGCAGGAGTAATAGTAGTAGTAACTATAGTCGTAGCAGTTTTAGTAGGAGTATTTGTAGTAGTAGCAATAGTAGTAGCAGTAGTAGTAGTAGCAGCAGCAGTAGTTGCAGTAGTAGAATTAGCTGTAGTAGTAGCAGCAGAAGTCATAATAGCTATTGTAAATGTAGTAGCATTTGGTATAGTAGTAGGAGTAGGAGTTGGAGTAGTAGTTGTAGTATTTGTTGTTGTTGTTGTTGTACTAGAAGTAGTAGGAGTAGTAGTTGGGGTAGTAGTTGTAGTCATCGTAATAGTACTAGTCGTAGTAGCTGTTGTAGTAGTAGCTGTAGTAGTAGTATTAGTAGTAGTTGTTGTAATATTAGCAGTAGTAGTAGTACCAGAAGTAGTAGTAGTAGTAGAAGTAATAGTAATATTAGTTGTTGTTGTAGTAGTAGTAGTAATCGTAGAAGCAGTAGTAATAGAAGTATTTGTAGTTATAGGTGCAGTAGTAGTAGTACTAGTAGTAGCAAAAGAAGTAGTAGTAGTTTGTTGCATTAGCAGTAGTACTAGTAGTTGTACTAGTAGTAGTAAAAGTAGAAGTAGTTGTTGTAGTAGTAGTTATAGTAGAAGTACTAGTAGTACCAGTAGTACTAGTAGTAGTAGTAGTAGTTGTTGTTGTTGTTGTTGTTGTTGTTGAAGTACTAGTAGTAGTTGTAGCAGAAGTACTCGTAGTAGTAGTTGTATTCGTAGTAGTAGTACTAGTAGTAATAGTAGGAGTAATAGAAGTAGGACTATTACTAGTAGTAGTAGGAGTTGTAGCTGTAGCAGCAGCAGTAGTTATTGTAGTAATTATAGTAGTAGTAGTAGTAGCATTACTAGCAGCAGCAGCTGTAGTCGTAGTAGTAGTAGTAGTAGTAGGAGTAGTTGTTATTGTAGTTGTAGTAGCAGTAGTAAAGTAGTAGTAGTTGTTGTTGTTGTAGTACTTGTTGTAGTTATTGTAATAGGAGTTGGTGTAGTAGTAGGGGTTGCAGTAGGGGCAGCGGTAGAAGTAGTAGCAATCGTAGTGTGAGTAGTAGTAGTCGAAGTAGAAGTAATAGGATTAGAAATAGAAGTAGTTGCTATAGTAGCAGTACTAGTAGAATGAGTATTAGTAGGAGGAGTAGTTGTAGTATTGGTATTAGCAATTGTAGTAGTAGCAGTAGTAGTGGCAATAGTAGTTGTAATAACAGTAGTAATAGTTGTAGTAGGAGCAATAGTCGTACTAATTCTAGTAGAAGTACTTGTAACAATCGTAGTAGTAATAATAGTAGTACTAGTAGTAGTTGTTGTAGTATTAGTAGCAATAGGTGCAGTAGTAGTAGTAGTTGTAGTAGCAAATGTAGCAGTGGTAGTACTAGTAATAGCTATAGTGGAAGTCAAAGTAGTAGTTGTAATAGTAGTTGTTGTTGTTGTAGTAGTAGTAGTAGTAGTAGTAGCTATAGCAATAGTACCAGTGGTAGTTGTAGAAGTAGGAGGAGGAGGAGTCGTAGTAGAAGTAGTAGGAGTAGTAGTAGCAGCAGCAGCAGTAGAAGTAGTATTAATAGTAGTTGTAGTAATAGAAGAAGTAATAATAGTAGAAGTTGTAGTAGTAGTAGCTATAGTAGTAGTAGCAATAGGAGTAGTTATAGTAGTAGTAGTAGTAGTATTAGTAGTTGTAATAGTAGCAGTTGTTGGAGTAGTAGTAGTGCTAGTCGTAGAAGTGGTTGTAGTAGTGTAGTAATAGTAGAAACAGTAGTTGTTATAGAGGTAGCAGTAGTAGTAGTAGTAGCTGTAGTTGTCAGAATAATAGAAGCAGTACCAGCTGTAGTTATAGTAGTCATAATAATAGAAGTAGTAGTTTTAGTAGTTGTACTTGTAGCAGTAATTGCAGCAGCAGCTGTAGTAATCGTAATAATAGAAGTAGCATCAGCAGTAGTAGTCGTAGTAGTTGTTGTTTTATTAATAGTAGCAGCAGTAGAAGCAGTACTTGTCGTAGCAAAAGTAGAAGTCATTACATTAGTAGTAGTAGCAATAGGAGGAGGAGGTGGAGTCGTAGTAGCAGTAATTGTAGTTGTAGTAGTAGTAGTAGCAGTAGCAGTAGTAGTAGTTGTGGTACTAGTAGTAGGGGAAGTAGTAGTTGAACTAAGAGTAGAAGTAGTCGCAGTAGTAGTACTAATTGTAGTACAAGTTGTAGTAGTAGCAGTAGTAGCGGTACTAGTAGTAATAGTAGTAGTAGTAGTAGTAGTAGTAGTAGTACTAAAGGTAGAAGTTGTTGTTGTGGTAGTAGTTGTAGTTGTATTACTACTAATAGTAGTAATAGCAGTAGTGGAAGTAGTTGTAGCGGTAGTAGTAGTGGTAGTAGTAGTAGTAGTTGAAATACTAGTAGCTGTTCTAGTAGAAGTACTAGTACTAGTAGTAGTATTAGTAGTAGTATTAGTAATAGAAGTAGGAGCAATAGCAGTAGTAGGAGTTGCGGTACAAGAAGTAGTAGTAATAGTATGAGCACTAGTTGTAGTAGTTGTAAAAGGATTTGGTGTAGGCGTAGGCTAAGTAATAGGAGAAGTGGTAGTACTAGTAGTACTAGTAGTAGGAGTCATAGGAGTAGAAATAAAAGTACTAGCTGTAGTAGCCGTAATTATAGGAGTAGTAGTAGTAACAGGAGTTGGAGTAGTAGTAGGAGTAGGAGTAGGAGTAACAGTTGTAGCAGTAGTGGTAGTAGCAAAAGTGGTAGTAGCAATAGTAGTAGCAATAATAGTAGTAATTGTTGTAGTAGTACTAGTATTTATACTAGTAGAAGTACTTGTAGCAATTATAGTCATAAAATTAGTAGTAGTAGTGGGGGCAACTGTAGTAGTAGTAGTAGTAGTGGTAGTGGTAGTAGGAGTAGTAGTAGTAGTAGGAGTGCTTGTTGTAGTAGCAATAGTAGTAGTAGAGGTAGTAGTAGCAATAGAAGCAGTAGTAGTAGTAGTAGAAATAAAAGTAGTACTAGTAGTGAAAGTGGTAGATGCGGTAGCATTAGTAGTGGCAGTAGTAGTAGAAGCCGTGCTTGTAGCAGACGTTGGTGTAGTAGTAGCAATAGCAACAATAACAACAACATCAATAGCAACAGTTGCAGCAGCAGCAACAGTAGTAGTAGCAGCAATAGTTGTGGTAGGAGTAGTTGTGTTAGTGACAACAACTAGAGCAGCAATAGTAGTAATAGCAATAATAGCAACAGCAACAGCAACAATAGTAGGAGCAGTAGTTGCAGTAGTAGTAAGACTAGTAGTAGTAGGAGTACTAGCAATAGCACTAGCAGTAGCAACAGTAGAAGTAGTAGTAGTAGCAGTAGTAGTAGCACTAACAGTAGCAGCAGTAGCGAGAGTAGTTGTACTGTAATAGTGAAAGTAGTAGTAATAGTAATAGAAGTAGTAGTTGAAGTGGTAGTAGCAGTAGTAGTCGTATTAGTAGTAGCAGTAGTAGTTGTAGTAGTGGTAGTAGTAGGAAAATTAGTAGGAGTAGTAGTAGCAGTAGCAACAGTAGCGATAGTAGTTGTATTGTAATAGTAGTAGTAGTAGTAGTAGAAGTAGTAGTAATAGTAGTAGAATTATTAATAGTAGAAGTAGTAGTAGTAGTGGCAGCAGCAGCAGTAATAGTAGTAGCAGCAGTACTAGTCGTAGTAATATTAGTACCGGTAATACCAGTACTAGTAGTAGTAGTAGTAGTAGCAGTAGTAGTAGGATAGTTTTGAGTGGTAGTATTAGTACAAGTAGTAGTAGTAGTAGTAGTAGGAATGGTTAGAGTGGTAGTAGTAGTAGAAGTTGTCATGATAGTAGTAGTAGTTGTAGTAGCAGTAGTTGTCGTAGTAGTAGTAGCAGCAGCAGCAGCAGGAGTAGTAGTAGTAGGAGTTGTAGTCGTAGAAGTTGTAGGAGTGTTAGGACTAGTAGGTAGTCGCAGAAGTTGTAGGTGGGTTAGGAGTAGTGGTAGTAGTAGTAGTAGTTGTAGCAGTACTAGTAGCAGTGGTAGTGGTAGTAGGAGTAGGTGTGTTAGCAATAGTAGTAGAAGTAAAAGTAGTAGTAGTAGTAGTGTTTGGGTTATTTGTAGTAGTAGGAGGAGTAGTAGTGGTAGCAATTGTACTTGTTTTGGAAGTTGTTATTGTTGTAGTAGTAGTATTAGTAATAGTAGTAGCAGAAGTAATAATAATTATAGTAGTAGTTGTTGTTGTTCTTCTTCTAGTAGTGGTAGTAGTATGAGTTGGAGTAGGAGTAGTACTAGGCATAGCAGTAGTAGTAGAGTGCTAGTAGCAGTAGGAGTTGGATTATGGGTAGTAGTAGCAGTAGTTGTAGGAATGGTAGGAGTAGTAGAAGTAGCAGTAGTAGAAGTTGGAGTAGGAATAGTAGTAGTAGTAGTAGTAGTAGTAGTAGTAGTAGTAGTAGTAGTAGTAGTATAAGTATTAGTAGTAGTGGTAGTGGTTGTAGTAGTAGTTGTTGTTGTTGTTGTAGTAGTAGTAGTAGTAGTAGTAGTAGTAGAAGTAGAAGTAGTAGTAGTAGTAGTTGTTGTTGTTGTTGTTGTTGTTGTTGTTGTAGTAGTAGTAGTAGTAGTAGTAGAATTTGTAGTAGTAGTAGTAGTAGAAGTTCAAGTAGTTGTAACAGAAGTGGCAGTAGTAGCAGTAGTAGTAGTTGTCGTGGTGCAAGTAGCAGTACAAGTACAAGTAGTGGTAGTTGTAATAGGAGTTGGTATAGAAGTAGGGGTAGTAATAGGAGAAGTGGTAGTGGTAGTAGAAGTAGTAGTATGAGTGGTAGTAGTCGGAGTAATAGGAGCAGAAGTGGAAATAAGAGCTGTAGTAGCAGTGAAAGTTAAACTAGTAGTAGTAACAGGGGGAGTATTAGTAGTATTAGTAATAGTAGTAGTAGTAGTAGTAGCAGTAGTAGCAGTAGTGGTAGTAGCTATAGCGATAGTAGCATTAGTAGTAGCAATAACAGTAGTAATTGCATTAGTAGGAGTAGAAGTAGTAGTAGTAGTAGTAATAGTAGTAGAAGTACTATAGCAATAGTATTCGTAATATTAGTAGTAGTAGTAGTAGTAGTAATAGTATTAGTAGTAATAGGTGTAATAGTAGTGGTAGTAGTAGTTGCAACTATATTAGTGGTAGTAGTAGCAGTAGTAGTATTAGTTGGCGTAGTAGTAGCAACAGTAGGAGTGCTTGTAGTCGTAGCAATAGTAATAGTAGAAGTAAGAGCAGTTGCAGTAGTAGTAAAAGTAGTAGTAGTAGTAGCAGCAGTAGTGGCAACAAAAGTAGTGCCAGTAGTGCTAGTAGTGGGAGTAGTAGAGCAGTAGCATTAGTAGTGGCTGTAGTAGTAGAAGCTTTAGTAGTAGCAGAAGTAGGAGTACTAGTAATGGCAACAACAACAACGACAACAACAGCGGTAGTAGCAACAGTAGTAGTAGTATTAGCAACAGCAACTATAGCGGTAGTAGTAGTAATAGCAACAGCAATAGCAGTAGGAGCAACAGTAGCGGAGCAGCAGCAGTAGTAGCGGAGCAGCAGTAGTAGTAGAGTTAGTACTAGTAGTAGTAGCAGTAGTAGTAGCAGAAGTGGTAGTAGTATGAAAATTAATAGGAGTAGTAGTAGCAGTAGCAGCAGTAGCGCTAGTAGTTGTATTAGCAGTAGTAGTAGCAGTTGCTGTAGCAGTAGTAATACTAGTGGGAGTTGTAATAGCAACAGTAGCCATAGTGGTAGTAGTTCTTGTAGTAGTAGGAATAGTGGAACTAGCAGTCATAGAAGTTGAAGTAGTAGTGACAGAAGTAATAGTAGTAGTATCAACAGTAGCAGCAGTAGTATTTACAGTAGTATTTGTAGTAGTAGAAGCAGTTGTAGTAGTAGTAATAGTAGTAGTAGCAGTAGTAGTTGTTGCAATTGTAGTAGCAGTAGTAGTCACAGTAGTTGTTGTTATTGCAGTAGCTGAAGCAGCAATTGCAGCAGTAGTTGTAGTAGCAGTAGAAATAGTAGTGATACTAGTAGTATTAGTCGTAGTAGTAGTAGTAATAGTAAGAATTGTAGTAATAGTAGTTGTTGTTGTACTAGTCATAGGAGCGGTAGTATAGTAGTAGAAATAGTGGTAGTAGTGGAAGTAGTAGTGGTGGTAATAGTAGTAGTAATAGTAGCTGTCGCAGTAGTAGTAGCAATAGTAGTAGTAGTAGCTGTACTAGTAGGTGTGATAGTAGTAGGAGGAGTTGGAGTAGTAGTAGTAGTTGTTGTTGTTGTAGTAGTAGTAGGAGTTGGAGTAGTAGTAGTAGTAATAGTAATAGTAGTAGTAGTAGTAGTAGTAGTTGTTGTTGTTGTTGTTGTTGTTGTTGTTGTAGTTGGAGTAGTAGTAGGGGTTGTAGTTGTTGTAGTAGTAGTAATAAAAGTAGTATTAGCAGTAGTAGTAGTCGTAATAGTAGTAGTAGTAGCAATTGTGGCAGTAGTAGTAGTAGTTCTACAAGTAGTAGTATTAGTAGTAATAATAGTAGTAGTTGTTGTGGTAGTAACACTAGTAGTAGTAGCAGCAGTAGTAGTAGGACTTGGAGTAGGACTGGAAGTCGCAATAGTAGTAGTAGTAGTAGTAGGAGTAGTAGTAGTAGTTGTTGTTGTTGCTTTAGGAGAAGGGGCAGTAGTAGGAGTAGTAGTAGGAGTTCGTGTAGGAGTAGGATTAGTAGTAGGAGTAGTAGTAGTGGCAGTAGTAATGTTAGTATTAGTAGTAGTAGTACAAGTAGTAGTAGTGGTGGTAGTAGCAATTGTACAAGTAATAGAAGTAGTAGAGGTTGTAGTAGTTGTAGTTGTAGTACCGGTAGTAGTAGTAGTTGTTGTACTAGTAGTAGGAGCAACAGTAGTAGTAGTGGTGGTTGGACTAGGAGTGGTAGTTGGAGTAGTACCAATCGCAGTAGTGCTAGTAGTAGTAGTGGTAGTAGTAGTTGTTAGAGTAGGGGTATTAGGGGTAGGAGTAGTAGTAGCAAACGTAGCGGTAGTAGCAGTGGGAGTTGGAGTAGGAGTAGTAGTAGTAGAAGTAGGTGCAAGAATAATAGTACTTGTTATAGCATTACTAGTGGTAGCAATAGTAGTGGTAGTTGTGGTTGCAATAGGTGACGTTGTAGTAGTAGCTGTAGCAGTAGCCATTGTAGTAGTAGTAGTTGTAGTACTAGTTGAAGTAGTAGTAGTTGTGGTAGCACTAGTAGCAGCCACAGGAATAGTAGTAACAATAGTAGTAGGAGTAGTTGTTGTAGTAGTAGTTATTGAAGTAGTTGTAGGAGTAGCAGTAGCAGTACGAGCAAAGTAGTAGCAGTAGGAGTAGCAGCAGCAGCAGCAGTAGTAGTAGTAGTAGTATTAATAGTAGTAGTAATCGTAGAAGTAGTTGCAAGAGTTGGAGAAGTAGTAGTTGTAGGAGTTGGAGCAGCAGTAGTAGTAGTTGTTGTAGTTGATGTTGTTGTTGTTGTACGAGTTGTAGTAGTAGTAATAATAGTAATAGTAGTTGTTGTGATAGTAGTAGTAGTTGTTGTAGCAATAGTAGTAGTAGGACTTGGAGTAGGTGTGGTAGTTGTAGTAGTAGTCGTAGTAGGAGCAGTAGTAGTAGTTGCTATTGGTTTAGGAGTAGGGGCAATAGTAGGGGTAGCAGTCAGAGTTCGTGTAGGAGTAGTAGTAGTAGTAGGAGGAGTAGTAGTAGTAATGGTAGTAGCAATTGTACTAGTAAAAGAAGGAGCAGAAGAAATAGTAGTTATTGTTGTAGTACTGGTAGTAGTAGCTGTTGTTGTACTAGTAGCAGCAGTAGCAGTAGCACTAGGGATTGGAGTAAGAGTGGTAGTAGGAGCAGTAGCAGTTGCAGTAGTTCTAGAAGTAGTAGTAGTAGAAGCAGTGGTAGTGGGAGTAGTTGGAGTAAGGGTATCAGTGGTAGCCGGAGTAGTAGTACAAGTGGGAGTTGGAGTAGTAGCAGTAGCAATAGTAGTATTAGTGACAGGAGTATTCGTAGTAGCTGTAGTAGAAGTAGTAGTTAGAATAGTAGTAGCAGTTATTGCTTTATTAGTAGGAGACGTAGTAGTGGTAGTTGTGGTAGCAATATGAGAAGTAGTTGTAGTAACTGTAGCAGTAGCCATTGTAGTAGTAGTTGTTGTAGTACTAGTTGAAGTAGTAGAAGTCGTAGTAGCACTAGCAGCAGTCGCAGTAGTAGTAGTAATAGTAGTAGTAGGAGTAGTTGTTGTAGTAGTAGTTATTGTAATAGTAGTAGGAGTAGCAGTAGCAGTAGGAGTACTCCTTTTAATAGTAAGAGTAGTAGTAGCAGTAGTAGTAGTAGCGGGAGTTGTAGTAGTAGTATTACTAGTAGTATTGTGATAGTAGTAGTATTAGTATTAGTAGTAGTAGTAGTATTAGTATAGTAGTTGTAGGAGTTGGAGTAGGAGTAGTAGTAGGAGTTGTTGTAGGAGTTCGGAGTAGTAGTAGTAGTAGCAGCTACAGGAGTTGCAGTAGGAGTTGGAGTAGGAGTAGTAGTTGCTGTAGGAGTTGGAGTAGGTGTAGTAGTAGCAGTAGTAGTAGTAATAGTTGTTGTTGTTGTTGTTGTTGTTGTTGTTGTAATAGTAGTAGTAGTAGTAGAGTCGAAATAGTGGCAGCAGTAGTAGAGAAATAGAAGCAAAAGTAGTAGTAGTAGAAGTCATCATAAAAAAAAAAGTAGCAGTAGCAGTGGTAGTAGAAGTCGTCGTCATAGTAGTAGTAGTAGTAGTAGTAGTCGTAGGAGTAGTTGTAAGAGTAGTTGTTATAGTAGTAGTAGTAGAAGTAGTAGTATTAGTAGTAGTAATATTGGTAGTAGTTGTAGCTGCAGAAGCTATAGCAGTTGTCGTAGCAGCAGTAGTAGTAGCAATACTCGTGGTAGTATTTGTAGTAGAAGTAGTAGTAGAAGCTGCAACAACAACAATTGTTGTAGTAGTAGTACTAGTAGTAGTTTTAGTAGTGGTAGTAGTATTAGTTGTTGTTGTTGTCGTAGTTCTAGTATTATTATTAGTTGTAACAGCATTAGTAGTGGTGGTGGTTGTGGCTGTAGTAATGTAGTAGTAGCAACAACAATGTTTGCAGTTGTAGCAGCAGTAGAAGTAGAAGTAGTAGTTGTTGTAGCAGTGATAGTAGTGGTGGTAGTAGTAGTGGCAGTAGTTGTACCAGTGGTTGTAGCAGCGGTAGTAGTAGTAGTAATAGTGGCAGTAGTAGTAGCAGTAGCAGTCTAGCAGTAATAATAGTAGTAGCAGTATTAGCACTAGTATAAGTAGTAGTAGGAATAGTCGTAGCAATAGTTGACGTGGTAGCAATAATAGTAGCATTAGTTGTAGTAATAGTAGCAGTAGTTGTAATAATAGCAGCGGCAGTAGTAGTTGGCATGAGAGGAGACGTAGTAGCTGTAGTAGCAGGAGCAACAGAAGCAGTAGTAGTAGAAGCTATAGTAGTAGTAGGAGTAGTAGTAGCTGTAGGAGCAGGAGAAGCAAGATAACTTGCTGTAGTTGCAGTAGTAGCAGTTACTGTTGTAGAAGTAGCAGTAGTAGTGGTAGTATTAGTCGTGGTATTAGTAGTAGAAGTAATAATAGTAGTAGTATTAGCACTAACGACAGTAGCAGCAGCAGCAGTAGGGGTCAGAGTAGGAGTGGTACTCGGAGTAGTAGTAGTTGGAGTAGTGGTAGTAGTAGCAGTAGCAAGAGTAGTAATAATAGTTAGAGTAGTAGTAGTTGAAGTAGGTGTAGTAGTAGTAGCGGCAGGAGTTGGACCACGAATAGTAGTCGTAGAAGTACTAGTAGTAGTAGTATTAGTAGCAGCAATAGTACTGTATCAGTAGGAATAGTAGTAGTAGTTGTAGCAATATTCATAATAGTACTAGTGGCCGTCTTCGTAAAAGTAGTAGTTGTATTAGTGGTTGTACTAGTAGTAGTCAAAGTAGTAGTAGCAGAAGTACTAGTAGTAGTATTAGGAGTAGTAGCAGCAATAGTAGTAGTCGCAGTAGCAGTATACTAGTAATAGTTGTTATAGTAGTAGTGGCAGTAGCAGTATAGTAGTTGCAGAAGTAGTAGTAATAGTCGTAGTAGGCATAGCAGTTGTAGTAGTAGGAGTAGTAGTTGTTGTTGCAGTAGTTGCAGCAGCAGCAGTTGCACCAGTACTTGTAATATTAGTATTAGTAGTACTAGTAGTATTAGTATTATTAGAAGTTGTAGCAGTACTAGTAGTAGCAGTAGTAGGAGTTGGAGTAGGAGTAGTCGGAGTTGTAGTGGGAGTTGGAATAGTAGTAGAAGTTGTAGTGGGAGTTGAGTAGGAGTAGTACTAATTATTGTTGTAGAAGCTATAGGAGTTGGAGTAGTTGTAGTAGTAGTAACTGTAGCAGTAGTACTAGAAAGAGTAGTTGTAGTAGAAATAGTCACAGTAACAAAAATCGAAGTGGGATTGGGAATAGTAGTTTTCGTACTAGTAGTAGTAGTAGTAGTTGTTGTTGTTGTTATTGAAGGAATAGTAGTCGGAGTAATAGTAGTAGTAGTAGCAACAGTAGTAGTTGTAGCCGCAACAGCAACAGTAGTGGTAGTTGTGGAAGGAGCAGTAGTAGTCATAGTAGTAGTCGCAACAGCAGTAGTTGCTGCAGTAGTAGTAGGTATAGTACTTGTAGTAGTAGAGTAGGAGTAGTAGGAGTAGTAGTTGTGGTACTAATAGTAGCAACACTAGTGGTAGTAGTAGTAATACTAATAGAAGTAGTAGCAGAAGTATTAGCAGTTGTAGTGGTACCAACAATAGTATTCGTAGTAGATTTGGTAAAGGTAATAGCAATAGTTGTGGTAGTTGTAGTAGTAGTAGTAGGAGGAGGTGGAGTAGTAGTAGGAGTACGAGTTGGAATAGCATTTGTAATTGTAGTGGTTATAGTGGTAGTTGTCATAGTACTAGTGCTTGCAGTAGTAATAGTAGTTTAAATAGTAATACTAGTAGTAGTAGCCGTAGCAGACGTAGTAGCAAGAATAGTAGTAGGAGTAGTAGTAGTAGTAGTAGTGATAGTAATCATTGCATTAGTTAAGTAGTAATATTAGTAGCAACAGTAGTAGTAGTAGTAGTAATAGTAATTGCAGCAGTAGCACGTGTAGTTTAGTAGTATTATTAGTATTAGTCGCAGTGGTAGTGGTGTAGTGCAGTAGTAGTAGTAGTAGTAGTACTACTACTACTACTCCTCCTCCTCCTACTACTACTGTTGCTCCATTTACTACTACTACAATGGCTACTACGACTACTGCTACGACTACTGCTGCTACAACTAGCTCTACTTCAACTACACTACTACTACAACTACCACTACTACTACAAATACTACTACTCCTACCACTATTTCCACTACAACTATTACTATTGCTACTACTACTACTATTACAGCTACTACTACTTCAACTACTACTTTTGCTACTACTTCTACTACTACTGCTGCTGCTACTACTACAACTTCTACTACTATTTCTACTCCTACTACTAAAACAACTACTATTACTTCGGCTACTAGTATTACTACTACTACTACTAATATTGTTTGTACTACAACAACAACGGTAACAACTAACACTACTACTACTTCAGCTACTATTACAACTACTACGACTACTTCTGGTACTGGTACAACTTGATTCACTACTCTTACCACCAACTATTAACTCCTACTCCTGCTACTGCTACTACCTCGACACTTACTACTACTCAGCTACTATACAACACCTACTACTGCAGCTACTGCTACTGCTACTACCTCTACTACTACGAATGCAGCTACTACTACTATACTACTACTACAACTACTACTCAAAGCAATGTTATTACTACAACTACCACTATAATTACAATTATTGGTACCACTACTACTGTTACTACTACTACTAATACAACTACTCCTACTGTTACTACTACTAGTGCAACTACTCCTACTATTATTGTTACTACTACTACTAATACTACTTTCACTACGACAACTACTACTAGTTCATCTTCTGCCACTACTGCTGCTAAAACTAGTACTCCTATTGCTACCATAACTACTCCTACTAATACTAATACTATAACTAC
>RXID01010968.1:198011-400643 GCA_005019695.1 Trichopus zeylanicus subsp. travancoricus | reverse complement strand
TAAATTTTACAAATAAATCATCGAAGGTTTCAAAACTTAAAATTTAAACTTACAAGTTTCATATTGTACATTTACAAATAGACCCCTTCAATTTTTTTTTTTATAAATAACTCTATATTTTTAATCATATTTTAAATAAAATTTTAGAAAAAAGACATTAGTGTTTTTTATATTTATATTTACAAATTTAATATTTATAAATTAAAGAATAGACCCTCAAATTTTTTTTAAAAAAATAACTGTAAAATTTTTTTAAAACTATTTTTTACTATTTTTTACATTTAAGAATAGACCACCTTTAATATTTTTTTATAAATACGTCCAAATTTATTTATTTTATAAATAAATTTTACAAATAAGTCATCAAAAGGTTTCAAAGCTTAAAATTTAAAAATACAAGTTTCATGTTGTACATTTACAAATAGACCTCTTCAATATTATTTTTATAAATAAGTCTATATTTTTAATCATATTTTAAATAAAATTTTACAAAAAAGACATTAGTGTTTTTATATTTATAATTACCAATTTAATATTTATATATTAAAAAATAGACCCTCAAATTTTTTTTAAAAATAACTGTAAAATTTTTTTAAAACTAATTTTTATATTTTTACATTTAAAAATAGACTACCTTTAATATTTTTCTTTATAAATACGTTCAAATTTTATTTATTTTATAAATAAATTTTACAAATAAATCCTCGAAGGTTTCAAAGTTTAAAATTTAAAATTACAAGTTTCATGTTGTACTTTTACAAATAGACCCATTCAATATTTTTTTTTATAAATAAGTCTATATTTTTAATCATATTTTAAATAAAATTTTACAAAAAAGACATTAGTGTTTTTTATATTTATAATTATAAATTTAATATTTATAAATTAAAAAATAGACCATTAAATTTTTTTTAAAAAATAACTCTAAATTTTTTTTAACTCTAAATTTTTTTTAAAACTAATTTTTACAAATACACCCCTCGCCGGAGGCCCGACGGCGCGCCGGACGGCCCGCCGGCACGCGGCCGCGGACGGCCTCCGCACGCGGGAGCGGAGACGGACGCCGAGGCCGTTCCGCCCCCGCGTGCCGGGGACGGAGGCCGAGGCCGGCGCGCCGGCACGCGGGAGCGGACGGCCAAGGCCAAGGCCGTCCGTCCCCGGCACGCGGGCGCGCCGGCCTCGGCCTCCGTCTCCGGCGGAACGGCCTCGGCCTCGGCCTCCGCGTGCGGGCGCGCCGGCCTTGGCCTCCGTCCCCGGCACGCGGGGGCGGAACGGCCTCGGCCGTGGCCGTCCTCGCCCGCGCCCGCGTGCGGGCGCGCCGGCTTCGGCCTCCGTCCCCGGCACGCGGGGGCGGAACGGCCTCGGCTGTGGCCGTCCGTGCCCGCGTTTCGGCGCGCCGGCGCCCCGGCCTCCGCCTCCGCTCCCGCCCGGCCTCCGCCTCCGCTCCCGCCCGCCCGGCCTCCGCCTCCGCTCCCGCAGCCGGCCGCCGCCACCGCTCCCGCGGCAGCCGGCCGGCCTCCTCCTCCGCTCCCGGCCGCGCGACGGGGTGTTATTTGCAAAAATCCGAATTTCGGGAACTTTTCTATATATCAAAATAATTTCCGGGGGTTTATTTGCAAAAATTCGAATTTGGAGGAGGTTTTTGTAAAGCTGAGTTCTTTCGGGGTGTTATTTGCAAAATTCCGAAATCCGGGGGGTTAGATATAAAAAATAAGTTTTTAGGGGTGTATGGGTAAAAATAACGGGGTAAAATCGAAATTTTTTTGTAAAATTTTGATTAAATAACAATCGGGCGGCTGTGGATAAATATGAGCGAATTCGAGAGGATGGGGTAATTACGGAAATTACGAAGGGTTAATCGTAATTAAGACTAATTACGGAGGGTCACCGCTAATTATCCCTTAAATTTACTATCAAATAGATGAATATTTAGTAAATATTTGGTTTGATGGTGTTAAGAGGATATGCAAAATGTCAAAAATGAGCCTAATTTATATGAAAGATATTGTTAAGCTTTAATTACGGGTTAATATCTAAAGATCAAAATTGTTTATCTTTGCACCGGTCGGGAGGGTTTGATTTTGAGTTCAAGGAACCAACATTGCCGTCAAATATATATTCCCTCATCGTTGAGCTTCATTGGTGGTTAATGACATTTTTTACTTTTGAGTTGCAGTAGGTTTTACATGAAGGTTAACCATTTCCTCTCTGACTTTGAGTAATTCTCCTAATTTAGAGCTAATCTGATGGATATTTTATGGCAATTTGAAGCCACTGTTAGAATCTAGAGAAACACTTGGTCATCATTCGGACTAACAAAAGATCAGTCCGATTATTTTTTATTAAAAAAATTAATATTAATTATCATAAGAGATTTTTTTTAAAATACAATCAAATATTTAAAATCTAGACAAAAGTAGGCTCTTTTTGTTGGATAGAACCTAAAATAAATAAGTGCATTAAACTCTAAGTTAGGCTACCTATGAAATAAAATGATGCCAATCCACACGAGCTGCAATGTTTTTCTTACCATGTGACCGTGAGACAGATTGAATTTACTTGCCAAATCAGGATTTTAAAAATCCCAAAAATTAATTCTCAAAAAAAAAAAATCAATAAATAAATAAAATCTTGTAAGTTGCAAGTTTGAAACAATGTACCACATCTGAAAATAACTTCCAACCTCCATCCTTGATGAATTTTATCAGTCAAAATCTTGACAACATTTTCTCCAGTAGAAAGCACAACATACATAAGAAGATTTCATTGGTACACTCAAAACTCAAAATTTTAAAAAAGGATGAAATTACAATTATCTAAGACCTGAACACTGTGGTGTCTTGAAGTATTTTACGAGCACGCGAGTAGATGGCATTAGCTGTATCAGATGTTCCAATCTACATGAGACAAAAGGAGATGAACAATTAAAAAATCAAGGCATAAGCATCAACAAAATCATAATTGAACAGAAAAGTGTGAGTGGAAATCTGCAGCACCTTCGTTTCCAGTGTATAGTAATTTTTCCATAAGTCCCTGCTTTGATAATATATGCAAAGAGCGGATTCATACAAATTCCGAGCATTCACAACACCTTCACCCTCTCCAGCAAATGCAAGGTTGGACTCCAGCTCTATGCAATGCTCAAAAAATGAGAGGCTTGGATGAGGTAAAGATAGAAACCTGCAAGTCAAATGAGACAAGTCAATTAAGCTAATTCAGCATAAATCAATGATATGTGGATGCATAAACGAACATACTAAAATTAAGAGGATTTCAAGAAAGCAGGATTATTTTAGAAGATGTAAATATCCACTTAAATACCATTATATTTCCGACATGAGTTTAACAAACTCCCAAATCCAAAACGTACCGCTTATACAATTTTCTTGCCCCTTTTACACCATCTCTTTGAAGAACCCAGTTAACAATGACACAAGCTACAGAATAACCATTTTCACTATCACCAGCTTTGGCCAAAGCCATCATTAAGCTTTGTGCCAGCTTTTCAAAATGCTTTTTCCTAGTAGCAAAAAATTTAATGGCCTGCAAGAGAACATAAACGCAAAAGAACACAAGTGAATTAGCTAAAACAAATACAATGACCCATACAGAGGATATTCACATGTTGGTACTCAAATAATTAATTCTGGTTTTCTATCTTATTTGCATAATCTCAAAGCAAATTGGTAGGTGCACGACAAAGAAAAGCACCACTCAAAAATGATAAAGGCTCACGAAGATTTAATTTAATTTCCAATGTGTTGAAATCTTAAAAATGCAGGTGAACATATGCACTTAAATTGGACATCTAACATACAACAACATAAGATTGGCAAATAACTTACCATCAGCCATAGATCCTCAGCTTCTGAAACAGATAATTTAGCCAGCACCTTACCAAGGAGTTCAAAGATAGAATGCAGATCATCATCATTTATGAACGCAGCTTTACTTGAGAGTTGTTTCATTTCTAAGGAAATCCTAAGAATCCACAAATTTGCAGCATCTGAAAACCTACCATTACATAGCCTTTCTGCAAGATTCCTAGCTTCCTCAATTTTACCCATTTTCAAGAAAAATGATATATATTCATAAGCTAGGTCCTTGGTTAGGCAACCATTCTGTTCAGCTTTTTCATACACTTTCAATGCACGTGAAATGAACTCTACAAACCCAAATTCTGAATTACTAGGAAGAAAATCAGGTTCTTCTCCCCCACCGTTAATCATATCCAAGCAGAACCTGGTATAGAGGCAATACATCTTGGTTGAAGGCAAGATTTGCAAAGCCTCCTCATAAACCTGCAGAATATAGAATCAAAAGGATTTGCACAACAGAAAACCTGTGAAAGAGATGTAAACCACAAGTTTCTCTTGCATGTATTATAAAAATAATTTGCGTTGAAAGGAAGAAGCAGTTCCAGCAAAATGCATTTCAAGTCTTGCTACAAAGCTGCCAGTATTGATTAGTATGCAAAGATCTAGTTAAAGATGGTGCCTTGTTAACAAGGCAACAACATTATCTTGCTCACTAAAAACAAAACCAGCACTTAAGATTAGTCACTCCAAAATTCACTGCTTAGTTGAAGTGATTTACATTAACAAGTCCAAATTCACAAAGAAGACTACAAGGACCTTTTGCTCTATGAAATTTGAATTTGTTCCCTAGTACAAAAATGAAAAAGCTGCCTTCTGTTCTTTTCTTTTCTGGAAAAAAAATTTGAACTGATGTACATTAACAAGTCAAATGCGCAATAAAGGACTACAAGGAGTTCTGCTTAATGAAATCTGAATTTGTTTCCCAAGTAAAAAAAAGGAAAATGCTGCAATCTCTTATTTTCTTTTTAGTT
The DNA here is from genome assembly GCA_005019695.1 of Trichopus zeylanicus subsp. travancoricus. Taxonomy (NCBI): domain Eukaryota; kingdom Viridiplantae; phylum Streptophyta; class Magnoliopsida; order Dioscoreales; family Dioscoreaceae; genus Trichopus; species Trichopus zeylanicus. The sequence continues at coordinate 395,794 of RXID01010968.1, read as the reverse complement.
TAAAAATCTGACAATGCATAATGTTTTTCACAGGTCACTTTCCCACAGTGCATCTTTATGGTTGTCTTGCTGTTTCTCCAGCGGTTGCTCTAGTATCATAGATATCCTAAGTAGGCTATAAACATATTTTGCAACCAGTTCTGATTATGAAGAAGATTTCAACAACATACAGGCCACTACAGATGAAACCTAAAAATTTTTTTAAAAAGTAAGTCAATGTATGGAAACCACAATCCAAACTTTTTGGAAGCATCAAGTACAGAAGGGAAAAAAAATCACTATTGGCAGAAGATTAAACCACAACCATGTCCATGCCAAAACTCACCTCAGCAGCTTTACTCAAGTTGCTGACAACAAAATCTTCTGGTAGATCCTTGCGCTCCTTGATATCAGTGATTTCAAGCCTAGCCCTCCAATCCCAATAATCCTCATCTTGAGAAAAGCTTGTCTCCATATCTTCCAGAATCTCTTCCTTTAATTTGTCAGATTGTGCCAGATCAACGTCATTCAATATCTCCAAGAATCGCTTCCTTAAGCTCATGCTTGAAGGTAAGGCCTCCACTGCATTATGGTATATAGTTTGAAGAATCAATGATCCATGCTGCCCAAAAAAGTCCTCTTTCTTCTCCAAGGCACTTTCTTGCATGTCTGATGCCTCTATTGGAACATATTCATCAGAAGTTATCTTACACTGCTTCTTGATCTCCTCTTCTGACATTTTAGTCTCCTTAATATTCTTCTTCATCTGCTTCTTCAACTCAAGTTTTCTTACCTTCAACTTGTTTAGGTAAGTGAGTTCCATTCTAAGATATTCTACCCAAAGATCTTCGGAGTTTGGACAATTCCTCAGACCACTCTGCATGAGAGCGCGAGCAGCAGCAACATTTAGCTTCTGATCAAATTCCCATGCTGCAGCATAAATCCATAGGCCAGGAACCTTTGGGTGGAATTTAATTGCGTCAGCGAGCACCTAAAGGATCAAAACTCTCACATTTAATAACAATTCTATATATAAATTGGAGAATAGAGTGGATAATCCTATTTAGAAAAGGAAACAGAGCATGTTCAAATATGAAAAGCTTTAGAACTAGGCCAATACAGTGGAAAGAAAATGAAAAAGTCAACTGAGCATCAGATAGTACGATGGAGTGATCCCTCCTTTCTTACAGACACAAAGTGTTTTAAAACATCCAACAGAACATGAAGAATCAAGGATTACACTCATCTTGTTTTGGCACCAACACAGTATAGTAACTTGCAGAAACTTGGAATTTTCAAATAAAATTGACAGAAGCTTGAACAACACAAGAAAAATACTGTTTTAAGCAACCCAGAGGCTCATTCATATTCACCAAAAAAACAAGACAGCAAAACAGCGATCTTTTTGAAGTTCGATTCATCACCAACAATCCAGAAAGTTAAAAGTTAACCAAGAACTAAAAGAAAATATCCTTTTGCAACTTTTCAGTCACCAACTCAAGCGAAACTTTCAGGCTTTCTAGATTTCAATTCGCCAAAATGCCACATTTTTGTGCCGAATACATCGTTCCCTTGAAAAAGAAGAAGAAGAGTAAGAAAAAGACGAAAATATATCGAACCGTCGTCATCCTCCCATGGCGACGCTCCCGACAGAACTCGAGGTACTGAAACCAGAGATCCAAGTCCCCCTTATACCTCACCACAGCCATCCTATATACGCGCAGAATCCTCTTCACCCCCGCCATATCCGAAAAAGACTGCTTCCACTTCTTCCCTCCGTGCTCCCCCTTCTCCGTGAGGCCCCTGATAATGGCCTTCTTGCGGAGCACACGAAGCGCGTCCAGATTCTTCTCGTACTCGACGTAAAGGAGGTAGTCCTGCTTCAGCGGCTGCGGACGCTTGAGGCGGTACTCGAAGTCTCGGCGGCGGCGAACGATCTCGTTGATCTCGGCGCGAGTGAAGAGGCCCCGCCGTTCGAGGTCATCGAGCTCGTCCGCCATGGACTCCATCCGGTACTGCACCACGTCCGCCATCTTCTTCTCCTCGCCAGTGGCCGGAAAACCTCTCCGGGGCTTTTGAGATCGCCGCCGCTGTGAGAAGCTCTGGTTTTGCCGGGTTGGGGTTTCTGAGAAGGGGGGTGGTCCTTGTGTTTTCTACTTTTCGGATTGGGTTCGGATGCGCATTTCAAGCCCGAATCCGATAATGACCGATTCAAATCTGATTCTGAACTGATGACGTGGCGGACCTCATGCCTATATATTTCGCAACAGATCGGCCCCATGCTCGGATCCGACGGCCGCAGAAGAAGATTCCGATGGCCTCGGAAGATTGCCAGGTACGAATCTCTTTCAATTTTGCTTTTTTTAATTTATTAATCGCTAGATTATTGCACTCTTTTTCGATTTAATTAAAAATTTTCTCTTTGCGATGTTTCAATCTTATTCTTGTGAAATTAAAAGAGGCGAATTTTTTAGGGATTTCTATCAGAAAAAGGGCAATTTTTAGTAATTTTTTTAGAGACTTGATGATCATTAAAAGTTGCATCTTTGGGTGATTTGATAGCTGTTTGATACTTGATGTAATTCAAAAGATTACTTTTTTTCCTAATAAATTCAATCATCAGAATAGTAGAGGAAAGAGCGGCGACAGAATTCCAAATTATTGGAATTGTAGATGGACAGGAATCTCTGTTGGTGCTTAATTAAAAGAGTTTAGTATTGTAGTTCTTGTTTTATGAGGCATTGTCCATTCCTATCCTTTCTTTTTGTCCCCTGATTTATTTTGGTAGCTTAAGCCTTAAAACATAATCCTTGGTAAAACATCATGTTCTGTTGAAAGTTATTTTTGATGTTTTGTGGTTGATGCATGAAAAACTAGGGAAGACTGTGTTTCATAAACCCATATTGTTGTGCTAAAACTTTTTGGGCAAGGTCTAAACAACAGGAAGAGAACATAGATCAAATTAAGATTGATTTATTATTAATTCTATATTTGTTTTTTAATCCTTGTATTTGTTGGTGGAGTGAGAGTTAGTAAGTTTGCAACTGTCGATTTTAATGAACCGTGAGGTAATTTTCTCTCCTTCCTGCCACAAATTTTCAACGTTTCTGTTCATTACAGCTTTCACAATTATTTTCAAACTTCTGATGTGAATGTGAATATTTGAGATTCTACAAACTTCTCCGGTTATCATTTGTTACATCCACTTATAGTTCTTTTGCAAAAGTTGCATAAATATTCTGTAAAAATTTTCAGAAAGTACATTATTGTCGAAGGAGTAGAAATAGCTATTGATTTCAGTAGTAGAAAATGTTTTGTGGCCTATTATTCTGTAATTTCTGTATGATGAGTGAGGAGGTTGGCCACTTTATTATTTCATTGCATGAAATCAGTCATGATCACAAGTGCAGAGAGGGGATTTTTTTTTCAGCTATTTCATCCAAAGGTTGTGTTTTCTGGACAGTTTTCAGATAATTTTGGTCCAACAATTCATTGAATGGAATCCCTACCCAAAAAGAAAAAAATTCATTGAACAAAAGAACCAATAATTTTAGATATGCAGATTTTTTAATTTTCTATACTGTCACTTTGCAGAGTAAAATCGATGAGCCTGGGCAGGGGCAGCCTCCAGTTATGGCTGGTATCCAAATGCCATATGTCACCTCATCTTATCAAGCTAACCCTTATCAAGCTAACCAAATGATGGCAAGTGCTGCAACGCTTCCGGCTAGTCAGCTTGCTGCTGCTTCTCAGGCGCAACTCAACCAACAGCAGCTGTCTTATCAGCAGCTCCACCAGCAGCAGTTGCAGCAATTGGAGCAGCAACTCCAAATTTTCTGGGCCAACCAATACCAGGAGATACTCGCAACTAATGACTTCAAGAACCACAGCCTTCCACTCGCCCGCATCAAGAAGATAATGAAGGCAGATGAGGACGTGAGAATGATAGCTGCTGAAGCACCTGTTTTATTTGCAAGGGCATGTGAGATGTTCATACTGGAATTGACTTATCGCTCGTGGGCTCAAACTGAAGAGAACAAGAGGAGGACCCTGCAGAAGAATGACATTGCTGGTGCAATCACGAGGACTGACGTCTTTGATTTCTTGGTGGACATTGTACCGAGGGAAGAGCTGAAGGAAGAGGTGCTGCCATCTGTGCCTAAGACAGGAGGTCCAAACGATTCACTTTCATATTATTACATGAACCCGCAGGTTGATTCTCTGGGAGTGATGATGGGTAAAGCTGACATGGAACAGGCCCTCTTATATGCTCAGCAGCCTCAGGGTTACCTTCCACAGCAGATGTGGGAGCACCAACAGGCAAGCCAGCATCAACAGCAGCAGCAGCAGCAACAACAACCTGGCACACCTGCTGAGGATTCTTGATCATGAAATTTCGCTTCAAACATGTAGTAGAATATTGTTCACAAAGAATTGCTTTCCTTCTATTCTTTTAGATTTTAATCAAATACAGGCATTCTCTTTGACTATAATTCATTTTGTCCTTGGTGGCCCTTGGATGTATGTCTTGAGGCTGCAGAAGCTCAAATGATGATCTCAACTTTTATGCTATGGGTTTTCACTGAGAGATCAATTTGTCATTCATGATGTCTACTATAGATTGCAGATTACACAATCATGCTCCCACAGATTTTTTCCTCTCACAACAGTATTGAAGATTGTAGCATTTAAACTACTTCAAATCTGTGTTTACTAATGGCCCATTAAATTGTGGTTAAGATATAATTTACGCATTCTGGTTTGGTTAATGTATCTTAAAATTTGGATGGAATTTGTTGAATCTAATTTTAGTCTTAATGTTGACTTACCTAACCAGAAATACCCTAAATATGAACACTGCTGCATTATCAACTGGAAAAAATGATGATATATTGTCACGCTTTTCGGCTTTCTGCTTTACCTCCCTCAATTATGCTCCATTGTAGACGTGTTTCTACCCGAGAAGAATAAGAAGGAAGAAGAAAAAGGAAGAAAAGGTTCCAACCGATCGCCTATTATTTGTGAACAGAATCACTTAAATTTTTCAGGCATCTCTTTTTGCAAGCCATGTACACAAAAATTTCCTCTCCCCGCTTACTTTTCATCCTGTTCTTTCTCCAATGCGCGTACACTGGATTCTCTTCTAACAAATGCGCGTATACTTAAAGGACTTCTATTAGTCATAAGTCTAAAACAAGCATCCAAACCTTATCTTAATGCCAACTTGCATGCCTGTGCGACAACGCACAGCTCTCTGCGGCACTCTCTGCTCTCAGTTCTCACGCTATAGACGTTGTAACCCTAGCTCTTCCCTTATATATATGACACCGAACCTAGTCCCACACTTCATTCACAAGGTACACATACATCACAATGAGTAATAATATTCGCACGGCAACCATTCCATGCGCCTTCCATATAGCTATGATTTTTTTACTTCTCTGCATCACAAGCCTCCCTTCACCTAGCCATGCAAGAATCCTGAAATCCAGTGGCAGTGGCGGCGGCGGAGGTGTTGGCCATGGCATTAGTGTGAGCCACAATGGATCAGACACCAACATCAGTATTGGCGCCGGAGGCGGACTGGGCGCAGGAACAACGCACGGCGGCGGCGCCAGTGTTGGAGTTGGAGGTGGTGTTGGGGTTGGCATAGACATCGGGAAAGGCGGGGTCAACATTGGGATTGGAGCGGGCGGCGGCGGAGCGGTAAGCGCGGGGCATGGACGCGTAAATGTAGGGGGTGGAGGTGGAGTTGGAGTTGGGGTGAGCATAGGGCGTGGTGGTGCACATGTGGGTGGCGGAGGGGGCGGTGGACGCGGTGGTGGAAGTGGTGGAAATGAAGGCGGTGCCTCGGGAGGTGGGAGTGGAACTGGAAGTGCTGGAGGAGCAATTGGAAGTGGAGGAGGTTACGGAAACGCGAGCGGGAGCAGTGGAAGTAGGGGTGGAGGCCGCGGAAGTGGATCTGACGGAGGAACTAGTGCCGCCGCCGGCGGCGGCGGCGGCGGCGGCGGCGGCAGTGGTGGTCAAGGTTGACGCTGCTAAGTTGTAGGGTCAACGTCCTGAAACGGAAAACCAGCTACTTCTGCTAATTATATCATTGAAAAAAAAAACTAGTAGAAGACAAAAATGCCTAATTAAGTCATGGAAATTGCCTTCAGCGGATGATCGCTGTATGTATACTCGTCTACATTCGTTGTTGTCGAGGTTCTATTTCACAGCATTACATCCATCTTCTGACTTTTTATTTTTACTGAATACGATGATAGCGAGAAACTGCTAATGGCTGATGCCTGCGTGGTGCAATCATTTTAAAAATATAGATTATTATTATTGTATATATCGGAATTTTTTTTTATTTAATTATTTAATTTGAGATTAATTTGCGTTCCAATCGAACAGGCTCAAAGCAAGACTGGAGAGTGCAATGCAATATCGAATCAACTCGCATTGCGGTACAACCAAAATGCGGCTTCTCTGTTGCTGGAGTCGCAGACAAACTTACAGCGACTAAAACTACTCTTTCTTCGACGCTTATATTGCATTGCAGCAATATATTAACAACTCGACTGCTTAAGGTTCGGATGCTAAATTATGCCTTGATTCTTCTGATTTGATGCAATATTATGTATGATTTTTATTGCAGGATTTACTGAAATTAAAGCTGCATGTTGTGGAGCTGGCTTCCTCAATGCAACGGTTAATTGTAATCCTGCTACGCTTTACTGTTCCAACAGATCAAGCTGTTTGTCTAGGGGTGCATTTCACCCATCGGCTAGAACTGAAAGCTTGCTTATGAGTACTGCATTCAGTGGCAGCTCAAGACAGAGGAAAAAGAATCGTCTCTTAGATCTCTTAGACTATTGTGTCTTGTTGTAATAAGCCATCAGAACATTAATCTAACTTAGCAGAGATGAAATATAGAAGTTGAGTAATAAAACATGGAGATAAGTACGACTAGTCCTGCAAATCTTGTTAATTATGTTTTCTGTTCCATTACAAAACTCGCTTAAATAAATTATTTTTTTTTTTTCTTACTGAGAAAAGACAGAAATATAAGTTAATTTGGTGAAGACTGACCACGAACACTGCAAGGAGAGTAGGATTTGCAAGTTCATCAGAACAACGACAATTCAGAACAAAGTCGAGTTAATGCAATTTTCATTTTCCTATAGCTATAAAATTCATCCCTAACGTCAAAAGTTTATAACCACAGCGGATGAATCCAGTCTGTTCTTCTGCAAAGTAGTCAAGTACAATATTTACCAAATCTTTTACCAAAATATAAAACAAAATAAAAAATAAACTACTTATTACATAATATAATAATATAAAAAACTTAAAATAATTTATATATATTAATATATGATGGAATAACCCATTTACTTAACTCAAATTTAATAGATACAAATCATAACATTTACTCGTTGAATATTTTTTTTCTAAACTTTTCATATTCATTTTTTTCTAAATATTTCATCACTTATTTAATTTTTTATAACATAAAATGATGCAGCGGGAAGAGGGGGCACGAGGAGTCGGAGAAAGAGCACCGTCTTCTCTTGATGCAGAGGGAGGAAGCACGAGAGATAGGGAGAAGATCACCGTCTTCACTTGATGCAGCGGGAGGAAGGCATGAGAAATAGGGAGAAGATCACCTTCTTCTCGCAATGATAGATCCGCTTGATGTAGCCGGAGGGGGCACAAGGGATAGGAAGAAGATCACCGTCTTCTCACCACGATAGATCCTTGAATCCACAAGGAAGATAAAAAGGGAACAAACCCAAAATAAGAGAATATTATTGATAGAAAAGTCTTCTTTCCTTTTGTTACAACCTTGGGCTGTATATATAGCCCTCTGATAAACTTAGAGTCCTACTTGGTATAGACTAAAAATAGGACTTAGACTCTACTAAGAATTCTACTTAACATATCTTAAATAAAGATATATAAATCCTATTCCTTATTGGGCTAGGACTGTTATTGACTCGGACTGATAAATAAATCCTAATTTTGATCAATATAAAATCCGAATTATCCAAAATAGTAAATAAGAGACTTGTAGGAATCGATCTCAGCTTTCCAACGGATAGTTATTTGCTGAATTTGGATCAATATCTTAGGAGATATGGCCTTTGGACTGTAGCTGTACGAATCTTGACGGATCCTAATTGGAGTTGGAATTCAACTTGGACTGGATTTTACTGTGAAAAAAGATGTAGTTGTCCTACATCAGACCCCTCCACTTGTAAAAGACTTGTCCTCAAGTCAAAGATTGGAGTCTCCGTTGGTGCAGTTGTGCTCCCCTTGAACTCTTTCCAACATAAAACTTGATGATGTAAACCAATAAGATTTCTTCGAGTAACATCTTCAGCACTTTGATTTCCTATTTTCCTTCGACACAACCACTTGAACTTTTGCAAGATTCCTTTTGACCTTTTTTGAAATAAATTTTTTGTACACACCAACTTATGATTTGTTCTCATGCAATGAAAGTATTCTTCGCAAGTTTGCTGACAATTGCGACAATAATTTGGATATGCCATTGCAAATTTTGAATCTTGCATAGTGATAACTCCTGTAGAAATTTTCTCTAGTTGTTCAAGAGAGTTGGCTTTTGATGACTTCAAAGAATAATCTTGACTAGCACAGTCAATATTTTCACAAGTAGAAAACTCTTTCTTGCAGCCTTCAAGATTGTCAACTGATTCATATGAATTCTCATAGATAGTATCTTGAAAATTTTCTGTAACATCCAAAGCTACTTTTGTATGATCTTCTAATTCATCAAAGAAAGAATCTTTGGGGCTCTCAATAAATTCTTCACTAGTTTGTTTGTCTTCCACACGATCCACAGCCTCTTCTTTGACTTGATAATTCAATACTAGAGGAAAGTTAGTAAGATGTGGAATTAATACCTCATGGTTGTCTCCATTGATTTCAATGCCAGAAGCCTTCGGATGAAAGATCTGTTTTACCTGATTTTGATCCCCTTTTGAGAACTTTATATTGAATAGTTTGAGCATCTTCACCCATGAGCGAATTTTTGGTTTGCCTTCACGTGTTCTTTGGACTTGAATTTGCTCCCACCAAGATGAAGCATAACCATCAAGCTTGTATTCAACAATTTTCACCTTCTTCTCTTCAGGAATCTCCATAAACTTAAAGAATTTCTCAACTTTATCGATCCAAATAAATAAATTCTCATAGCCATGAAAGTATGGAATATTCACCTCACCATGGTTTTGGTTTTCCTGAATAGCTTCGTCTGTTGATCTCCAAGACATCGGACCGCGAGCCTCTTCGACGATCAATTGATGAACTTGGTTCTTAGTTTCAATCTGTTTCAAAGCTTCATACTTCCTAGTGATAGAAGCAAGAAAATTTTGTTTAATCAAATCTCGAATTTGATAATCTCCTAGATCACTGTCCATGGAGTTGTTGCCACCAACTACGATCAATGGAGTTGAGCTCAAGAACAACGTTGCTCTGATACCACTTGATGCAGCGGGAAGAGGGGGCACGAGGGGTCGGAGAAAGAGCGCCGTCTTCTCTTGATGCAGAGGGAGGAAGCACGAGAGATAGGGAGAAGATCACCGTCTTCACTTGATGCAGCGGGAGGAAGGCATGAGGAATAGGGAGAAGATCACCGTCTTCTCGCAATGATAGATCTGCTTGATGTAGCCGGAGGGGGCACAAGGGATAGGAAGAAGATCACCGTCTTCTCACCACGATAGATCCTTGAATCCACAAGGAAGATAAAAGGGAACAAACCCAAAATAAGAGAATATTATTGATAGAAAAGTCTTCTTCCTTTTGTTACAACCTTGGGCTGTATATATAGCCCTCTGATAAACTTAGAGTCCTACTTGGTATAGACTAAAAATAGGACTTAGACTCTACTAAGAATTCTATTTAACATATCTTAAATAAAGATATATAAATCCTATTCCTTATTGGGCTAGGACTGTTATTGACTCGGACTGATAAATAAATCCTAATTTTGATCAACATAAAATCCGAATTATCCAAAATAGTAAATAAGAGACTTGTAGGAATCGATCTCAGCTTTCCAACGGATAGTTATTTGCTGAATTTGGATCAATATCTTAGGAGATATGGCCTTTGGACTGTACCTGTACGAATCTTGACGGATCCTAATTGGAGTTGGAATTCAACTTGGACTGGATTTTACTGTGAAAAAAGATGTAGTTGTCCTACGTCATAAAATATCTCGTTTACATAAAATTCTTAATAAAATAAATAATTTAACTAGATTTTTCAAGCGGGTACTACCCTATCCATCATCAATCTTGTCATATTTTGTGGCCACAAGCTTTAGAGGAGATTTCATGTGGACTGTAATCCCAGGCGCTTCATCGAACTGTATTTCGTCCAATCCTTTCGGCAACTTCCAATCGAAAGCATAAACAAGGTTCGCGAGTGCGACCTCCACTGTTAGAATTCCCATCTGCATTCCCGGGCATATCCTTCGGCCTGCTCCGAACGGTATGAGCTCGAAGTCGTTCCCCTTCATCTCGATGGAGCTGTCCATGAATCTCTCCGGGTAGAACTCTTCCGGCATTTCCCAAGAACTTGGATCCCTTCCTATTGCCCATGCGTTCACCATTACCCTTGTTTTCGGTGGAATGTCGTAGCCATTGATGGTCAAATGCTGCGTCGTTTCTCTATCAACAAGCAGTGGGGCTGGAGGATGCAGTCTTATTGCTTCTTTAACGACAGATTTGAGGTATGGGAGCTGGTGGAGATCACTCTCCTCCACCTTAGCTTTCCTTCCGACAACGCTTCTAACTTCGTCTTGCAATCTCTTCATTGCTTTCGGGTTCGTCATAAGCTCCGCCATCGCCCACTCAACCGCTGCTGAGGATGTGTCTGTACCAGCGAGGAAGATGTTCTGTGGGAAAATTAAGCCCGTATTAGATTCAGGAGGCAATAACTGAAAGTAAGAAATTGAGAAGCGGTTACCATGAGAACTCCTTTTATGTTATCGTCGGTAATACGATTTGCTTCTCTTTGCACCCGAAGCAAAGTGTCGACGATGTCTTCATCTTGCTCATGCCCATGCCTCTGTCGATTGAGGTGCTGGTCCATGACTTGCTGATAAAATTCATCAAAATCAACGAAATTCTCCTGTAGCCTCTTGCGCACCCCCGTGAGCGCGTCCACCCATCCAAGAAGAGGTATGTAATCCGCCATAAAGAAGCAGAGAAACAGCGCTTGCGCCTCGTTGACCATCATATGAACCTTATGCCACTCAAGCTTCCCATCTCCATGAGAGATCCCTCCAAGAGCTGCTCTGCATATTATGTTGTTTGCAAGAGCGAGCAGCACATCACTCAAATCAACAACAGAATGGGAAGATACAGAGCTGATCATCCTCTGAATCTCGTCCTCTCGTATAGCCCTTATCAATCCGGTCTTCTTCTTGCCGAAGAGTTCGACCGCAAATATCTTTCTTAGCTCCTTCCATTGATCTCCATATTCTGCAAAAGCGACGTCCGAAGCGCCATAGCTGAGTTTCGCTGTGGCGGTGAAATGAGGTCTGCCGGAACATTCGAGGTCATGGTTTCTCAAAATTTCTCTGGCAATTTCTGCGGAGGAAACTACGATGGCAGAGACGCGGCCGAGTTGGAGGTGCATGAGGGGGCCGTGTTGTCGGGAAAGACGGCATAGCGAGTGGTGAGGGAGGTGGCGAAGTTGATGGAGGTTGCCGATGATGGGAAGCTTACGAGGACCGGGAGGAAGACGAAGAGCAGCTGTCTTCTTTGCCTTCTTTATCTGTCTGAGGAGAAAGAGAGGAAGCAGAGCAAGAAGAAGAAGGAGAAAGCCACGCGGCATGGCAGAGATATCCATGAGCTCGGTTGTGCATGGGAAGCGCGCGGGGGCTGCTATTTGTAGACCAATTCATCGGATCAGATTTGGATGGATGGATGGATTCTGCACGGTTGTTAAAAATCAACGGTGTGGATGGGAAGGGAGCCCGCAAGCCCACGTTTCAGCTCAGAATCGGTTGCACTTGGAACAAAATCCATTTTTCTGTTCTATCGTTTTCTTTAATAGGAGTCGGTTCAATAAAAATCCGGCTAAACATATACGTAATTCCGATTTAAACCGATTTCAGCCGCTTATTTGGTTCGATTTTGGAAACAATGACGACGACAGATATCAGACGACATCCGTAGGTTGCGTTTAATAACGAAAGACCAACTGAAGGTAAAAATGGCTTCATTCGCTGTCCCATCTTGACATCGATCGATCTGGACTTTTGTCTTACGTTTAATAATAACATAATATTAAAATTAAAATTAGAATTAAAGTAAAAAAAATTTAGTCGGTATATTTTTTTTTTGTTTAATTGATAGTCTGATTAGTAAAAGTTTTTAAAAATTTTAGACTAAAATACCCTTGAATTAAATTTTAGTAATTATTTGTTAGTTTGATCTGATTTTATATAAGTAAGGATTTTTTTTTAGTAAAGTGTTATATTTTATTAAAAATATAATGAAAAAATTAATCTGATTATTTTTTTAATATTCGAATACCAATCCGATTAAGGCATAATTAATTTTGATCCTGATTCGTCACCAAATAATGGCCTGAATTGAAAATATGAGTCTAAATCATAAATTTGGATGCTTGAATTTAAGTTCAAGTTTTAATTTTAACCCTTGAAGTGATCAGCTCCGATTTGTGTCAAAATCTATTCAAAGATATTTTTTTATATTTTTATGAAATTTGGTAAAAAAATTAATTTCGTGTTTTTTATAAGTAACATTGCTCCGAATCTCATATGATCTTCTAATATCTTATAAACAAGGACTACCACAAGGAGTCTATCCTCATCCATCAGATGGCTTTTTCTTTTTGCGGTTATTATTCTTCTTCTTTTTCTTCTTCGTATGTGACTATGATATGGTGAGGTTTGATGAGTCAGCAAACCACGAAATTTGACTTACATCAGTTGTCTTTACACGGAAAAATCCCTTTGTCATATTAAGATTAAGATTAAAATTAGGATTAAAGTAAAAAAAATTAGTTGGTATATTGTTTTGTGTTTAATTGATAGACTAATCAGTAAAAGTTTAAATTTTTTGAACTAAATTTGAATAATTATTTGTTAGTTTGCTTTGATTTCATATAAGTAAGGGTATTTTGGTAAAATATTATATTTTATTAAAAATATGATGAAAAAATTAGTTTAGCTATTTTTAAAAAAATATTTGAATGCTAGTTCAATTAACACGATTGATTTTGATCCTGACAGGTTAATATTGCTCTGAATCTCATATGATCTTCTAATATCTTATAAACAAGGACTATCACAATGAGTCTGTCCTTATTTATCAAATGGCTTCTTCTCCTTTTGTTCTCCTTCTTCTTCTTTTTCCTCAATGTATGTGGCTATGATATTACGAGGTTTGGATCAACTCAAAATTCAGCACTTGAATCAACTCAATCCGAATCAGAACCTAATCAAATTAGGAATCCAAATCACCATATGTGTTTCCTGTGAATGTGAGGCAGCTAAGTGCTCTTCAGGCTGAGGATGTTCGACTGGTTTCATCAGTTGAAGCATCTCCACAGTACATTTTAAGAAGATGATGTCTCAAAGGAGTTGAAACGTTTTTAAACTTCCTGAAGTGAGTTTCTTTGTTCTATTAATGGCTGTAGCCACAATGTCAACTTCTTTATGAGGAAGGCTTTGGTTCATTACTCTTCATTGGTCCAATGAAATCTAGTTAAAGCAACATCTTCTCAATGACTTTTTCAGTTCCGCCTTCATGTTTGCACTCTAGCTTATTGCTTCCTCTGTTCTTATGGTAATGTCCAGGCCTCAGTTCCAGCATGTATGTGTTCGGGAATGCATTGACCATATCAGCTTTCATCTCGAGGATATCGCCAAGGCGACCTCTCTCACCTTATGTATTCCTATCGCATGAGTAACTTCTACATAATTGTTTGAATCAATAAATGGAGAAGGACAAAATAAATGGTGTGGTTATCGAAAAAAACAAAATAAAAATTGCCATGTTGCTTACCCCGATGATTTCTGGTATTTACCGATGCTGATTCTTTTAATGCAATGGGCCACTTGCTACCAGACGGGCTCTTCATCATTTTCAAGCTATGACAGGCAATACAGCGACTGCAGAGTGCTCAAGCACAAATTCATCGATCAAATTTATTTTCGGTATATCCTTGGAAGAAATGACGTGTTTGAGTGCATCAAATCATCCTGCTCAAGTATCAGAATCCCATTGAGTAGCGATTTGATTGCAGAGATAATACATTTTGCACTTGTTTTCCTTTTTTTTTTTTCCCCTGTTTTCGTGATTGTCAACTTTATTCTTTCGAGGGAAACAAATGCAGCAGCGCTACCGCTCATACTGATGCAGCAACATATGCCTATGCATCAGCACTGGCCGATATCAATACCAAATTGTTTTCTCTATTGATGCATGCAGCGCTTTTCTTTTTTTAATTTTTCAGAGACCTTGCAGCACGTGTTCTTGCAGAGGAGCACAGATTCTGCACGGCTCTCTACCCTCAGCTCTATTAAAAATTACTCGCCAACATCTTTCTAATCATCAATGGCTCATTTAGCTCTCGCTCAAGCATTGTGCATCTTGTCTTGTTTTGTTTTGTCTTCCTTTGGTTGCGTACCAACCGCAAGGACTCTAGACAAGACAAACTGCATCACTGCATGATTATGGGTACGTTTGGACCGATTCCGATTTTATAAACAGTGAAATTATGAAAATGAAGTGGTTTTACAAAATTAAAAAAATTAAATAATTTCTGAATGAATATTTACGATAAAAAATTAAGAATTGGTTAATTCATAAATTTTAAATTTTATTATTTAATTGATAAATAAAATCGATTAATTCTAAAATTTAGGATTTAATTACGGTGGGAACGAGAATTATGGGTGAAAACACCGAGGCGAGCAGCTGTGAGGCGCGTTGGCTTTTGGACCGCATCAACAGTTCATGGCACTGCTATTACACCTCCATTTTTTCACCGGCCGACGAGGCGAAGGTGACACCGTCGTCGGGAATCCCGTGGAGAAATCTACAGCTGCTCCCATTCTTATAACAGCCTCTCATAAAATACAAGCAGGGTTTTCACCCAAATTCGGCGTGAAGTCGAGGCAGAGGTCGGTGACTGAGTAGCAGCACCGGTGGTGGTTTCCGTACCCCATGGAGTAGGGAAACAATATCTCGTCGCTGCCGGCGCCGGGGCTCCAGCACTCACCAACAAAGTCTCCGTAGAAAAGCTCGCCGCTTTTCGCTTCCCCGAGCACCGCCGACAATCCCTGCTCCTTGAGAAACGACAGTTGGTCCTGGAGCTGGAACTCGTCAATCAAATCCTCTGCTCCTCGGGCCCCGCCATAAAAGTTCACTGGACTTTGGATCTCCTCCGGGCTATGAACCTCGTCTACGGCAACAGAGCGGGAGAAAGGCAGCGCCTGTGGCGGCACTTACGAAGGCGGGCTCACGGCGAACGGCGGAGGAGCAGAGAGCAATCTCGACATAGAGTTCTGGCGAGAAAGCGAGACAAGGCCAAGGTCCTTCTGGGCCTTGACGACGACGGAGTGAAGTAGCGCCTCCGAGCTGAAGGCTAGCCGGATCATCTCCTTCTCGCCATGGTCCTGAATGAGGACGATGGGCGCAGTTGAGCGGCGCGGTCTTCGACGGGCACAGTGGAGGACGACGAGGACGACGAGAATGACGGACTGTGGAAAAGGCTGCTTGGAAAAGATTGAGAAAGAAGGAAAAACAGAGGGAATTCGTATTGAAAATCTTGTTTTCCGACCCTTTTGCCAAGTAAAAAAAAAACAGAAAATCGGGAGCAGCTGATAATTAGCTGATTCCCTCGATTTCGATTCCCAGAATCAAACCAAACAGGCTCTATTCCCCGATTCCGAGTTTCCCGAAACAAACAGGCCCTATATCAAATCAACCAGCAGACCCGTTAAAATAAATGCAGTTTCTATCTACTGCAGGATTTGCAAAAGAATCTCAGTGACATAAAATACTCTTTCTTTGAGTGCATTGTTGCACTACATCAATCACACAACTGACAACGGTAAGGATGGTAATTATGCTTTCATATACTTCAATTTGGATCAATTTTTGTAAGCAAATCGAACTCGATATTACGGTTAATGCGAACACACCCTGTCTGCCGATCTCCAGCTACTGCAGCAACAGGAAAGATCACTTGTTCCGGGACCTGTTAGATCCTACAGAGGCTGCTGATAGATTGCTGTCGAGCACTATTTTCACTGGAGCAGTGCCATTCGTGTTCCCTATCAATGTGAAGCAACTTGGCGAGCTCTAAGCTGTGTGTCTGAGGCTACGACTGTGGAGCTGTGAATGCTTTCTTCGCCGGCAAAACATTAGGGCCGTCCCCTTTCATTCCGTGCTGACCGCGGCCCTGGGCAGACTTTTCACAGTTTCACTCATTGACCTTTTGACAGGAAGCAGTAGAAAGTGCCCCATAGTATGTCTCCAGCGCAGGAAAGTTTTTCGCCCTGCCTCCGTAGCGTTGCCGATGCTGATAATCCATCGCGAGCGAGCGAGCGTCTCTTTCCAAAGCCCGGATTCTGCTGAACCGAAGATCCTCGGTTCATCCGGTTCAACGCGAACCAAAGAAGCCCCTAGTGTTACCTTCCGTTACTTTCCACCTGAATTAGGACTAAGTTACTCACCCCCAACTGACGACGGGGATAGGCATTAACGTAGGGGTGTTTGTGTAAATTTGATAAATTTTGAAAAATATAAAAATAATTACAATATAAAAGCAATTTTTCATTTATTTCTTTATTATTCCTCTCATAATGCATGCCAAGTGGCAAAAATTCTGGAAACTTTCTTTGTTGCCAGGTCGACGTCTTGCTTTTCCAGATTCTGCGATTATTCCAAATTTCGATCGCATAATGATCAAGCTGAGAGCTACCGTTCATTGCACTGACTCCTCGACGGTTTCTGGATCTGTCAACGGCATCGAATCACCGCCGTTGATTTGGTGCAATGCACATGGACGATACCGCAGGATGACGTTGCTTACATTTTCTAATGACACGGGGGGCTTGGTCCCTCTTGTGAGTCTATTTCTTGGTCTCTGTAAAGTGCCATATTTCCGTTTTTCAGAAATCGAAATTCACTCAAAGGGTGCCTTTTAGATTTATTTATTCATACAGACTGCTGGATCGCGGAGAAGCACAACCTTCTGGAATTCTCTGCGCGCGAGTGAGCATCCATCGTTTCCAGTTTTCTACCGTTTAATTATATTTTTGATTTTTTTTGAGATGGAATTTGTCGAAGCCAATATTGCATCGTTCGGGTTTTTGGTGAAATTTTGATTTGGTATTTTGATTTTATATTTTGGTTGGTTTGTTTGATGGATTAGTGTGAGGATTTATCGAATATAGGTTGGAAAGCAAGAATCATTTGATTTAATTTGACAAAAAGTGGTGTAAGATCAGATCAGTTGAGAAATATTGAGGAAACTGATTTCTGATGGGATTTTGGAATGATCAGGAAGCAGCTAATTAATCTCTTTGATCGATTTTTACCAAGCTCGAAAACTGTCAAGGATTCATCGTTTTTCGATTTTAAATGCATGATAATTGTTCCTTGTTTGCCTTCTTTTTCTTTTTTATATGAAACGCATTCATGTTTTAGTGATCATCGCTAGGGTTTAAGCAGAAATCCTTGCAGAACTCACTGGAGTTGTGGTGTTGATTTCTCTCTTGAGGTTCAGCATTTTACGCTTTGTATTATTCGTCGAAATTTAGATATTTATCCAGTATGGTGTTGTTTAGGGATTAAACATGGCATCTGGAGCAGAAGCTGGTACAGGCGTCCCAAGTGAGAATCTGCTTGAATGGGTTCAAAAAGATAAACGCAGATTCCTGCATGCTGTTTATCGTGTCGGGGATTTGGACCGCGCCATTAAGTATGGTTCTATCTCGATTTAGCTTCTTGTTCCATCTTGAATGGGTGGGGAAATTTTTGACACTTAGTTGGTTGTTCCCTTGTTGAGTTCAGCTTTTATACTGAATGTTTTGGGATGAAGCTCTTGAGGAAAAGAGACGTGCCAGAAGAGAAGTATTCAAATGCTTTCGTTGGGTTTGGGCCAGAGGATTCCCACTTCGTGCTGGAACTGACATATAGTATGTGATTCCAATTTTCCCTGCGCATGCAGTTTTTTCTTATTATTTTTCTTGGTCATTCAGTTGTTCTTTCTGAGGCAAATTGTAGTATGCTGGTTTTTTTTTTCCGCTACCAGTCTTGTGTTGAATCCGCTTAATTTTGTTGGGATCAGTGTGCCTGGTCGCTTCCTTTACTTCTCTTAGTTCAATTACCAGGACTGCTGCTTTGGCCTCCTACACTGAAATGAAATGAGCCTAATGTAGAGTTCACACCTCATACTGGCAAATCTCCACTTCTAAATCCAATTGTTAGATGGATAGAAATGCCTAAGTTAACAGATTAAATGTTAAAAATGTTTTCTCACTGGTATCATATTAAAAACAAACACGATCCTAGGTCCACGCGAAGATGATTCAATGCAATGGGCTATGTCAATGCATTGGAGTGGCTGTTTGTGGCATATGAATCTGTTGATGCATGTGTCCAATATTTTTCTTCTCACAGTACTATCTATCATCTTATTGATTAACAGACTATGGAGTGGATAAATACGACATTGGCACAGGTTTTGGTCACTTTGCTATTGCAAGTGAAGACGTGAGTAATAGTTCTACATGATTGAAGCTTGTGTCCATTGATTAGCATTATGTGTGTATGTTCTTGGTCGTTATTGATAAGGCAAATATTATTGATTTCAGGTTTATAAATTGGTTGAAGATGTTAAGGCCAAGGGTGGTAAGGTGACACGTGAACCTGGTCCAGTTAAAGGAGGAACAACTGTGATTGCGTTTGTACAAGATCCTGATGGTTACCTCTTTGAGCTTATTCAAAGGGGCCCAACACCTGAGCCTCTATGCCAAGTTATGCTCCGTGTTGGTGATTTAGACCGCTCTATCAAGTTCTATGAGAAGGTATAATAAACTCA
Organism: Trichopus zeylanicus subsp. travancoricus; assembly: GCA_005019695.1. Classification (NCBI taxonomy): domain Eukaryota; kingdom Viridiplantae; phylum Streptophyta; class Magnoliopsida; order Dioscoreales; family Dioscoreaceae; genus Trichopus; species Trichopus zeylanicus. The sequence continues at coordinate 376,708 of RXID01010968.1, read as the reverse complement.
GTCAACATATTTGCTGTTTTCATTTGTAAAATATCTCGCATTAGCATGTGAAGAAGTGAATATTTGGTCGTTATGTTGTTTTCACTTGTAAAACAACATATATGTTTATTTAAGTGCAACTTTAGCATATAACCATGGCTGTCCAAAGCAATATGTATTCTAGGCGGATTGAGATCACGAATCACATGGTCTTCATGCGTCTGCTGTTGAAGAATATTTTCAATGCTTTTTGCAAGTATTGCATGAAGTCTTTCCAAAACTAGTCATCTTTGAAGATCTTATATCTTGATTTTAAACTGATTCATTTTTTCATTGTGTTGCATACCTATACTCTGAATTCCTAGAAGTCTCATAGTTTCGGATAGAAGTACAGTTGACGGTCCTGGATTCTTATTAGAAAATTTGAATTATATTTCCAGAATCTTATATCTTGTATATTTTGTGTCCATGCATCCCAGATGGCCAATTGATATATTTTTTCTTTTTTTTTTAACGACTTCTTAGTCCCTTTCTCATGTAAGTTAATAGCTTTCCTAGTGCATTAATGGTCCTGGAAGTTGTCAAATCAATGGTAGCACAGCTGGAGAGACATTCCCTATTCTACTTTCTTATTCCTGATTGTGTTCAGCATTGTTATCTATAGTTTGTATCATTCCTTATTCTACTTGGATCAAATATCTTTGGTTCCTGTACCCTCTTTATAAGGCAAACTCTGATTGTCAGGTAGTATTAGGCTGTTTGTTAGATTTTTCACATGGGATATTGTATAGATGGGGCATATAGCTATTATTTTTTGCCTTACATTTTTAATTCACAGGGTTCCTGTATCTTTTCTTGTAGGCTTGTGGGATGAAGCTATTGAGGAAGATAGATAATCCTGAATACAAGGTAAACTTCTGTCCTATGCCAAAGGACAGCTGTTATCTGATGCTTCATGGAGTTTTTTCTCTTTTTGAGTCTTGTGGTTCTCAGTTGGTCTCCTAACTTATGGTTGCTTGTGGTTGTTTATTCAATACTGTTGATCATCGGTTGTCTTCTTAATTGGATTATGTTAAACAGTACACTATTGCCATGATGGGTTATGCTGATGAGTATGAGACAACTGTACTAGAGTTGACATACAATTATGGTGTCACAGAGTACACCAAAGGAAATGCTTATGCACAGGTCTGTTTGCATTTTTATTTCTGTATCATCATTGATACTTTTCTTTTGCTTATCTGATCTATAAGCCATTCATTCTAGGTTGCTATTAGCACTAAGGATGTCTATAAAAGTGCTTCGGTTGTGGATTTGGTTACCAAAGAACTAGGAGGAAAAATTACTCGACAGCCAGGACCAATTCCGGGAATTAACACCAAAATCACTTCCTTCCTTGATCCAGATGGTTGGAAAGTGGTGAGTACTGATGTTAGGCTTTTGGTGATTTTTCACTACATCTAATGAGAGTTGCTACACTGTTGGTTTCATAATAATGCATAACAAAAAAAAAAAAATCTGTATTACTGCATGTTTGCTTTGAACTTGCAACACATAATGTGTCCGCAATGTGCTTTAAGTGGCAATTAGCAGAGGGAGCAGCTGCTTTCTACCAGCAACATGATATACCACTTAAAACATCTAGAGTGAAAATCCCAGATGTAAACTATTTACTTCATTATTTCTTTTTTCCTCATTGATCAAAATCCTAATGCCAGAAAAAAAATTTTCACTGCTTGAAAATCTACATTGAAAAATGTGAATGTAGATAAACATTTTGCTTGATTATTTCCAAAATGCTACTGCATAATGCTGTACAGTGTCACATTTTGTCACATCTTGATTCTCTCTAAAGTTCTGAACTGTTTTTTAAGAAGTAAATTCTTGTGTAGGGAGATGTATTGTCGTCATTATTTAATTTGCTGACCTTGATATTAATGAACACTTTTTTAACAAAAAAAATTTTCAGCAGTGGCTTGGGAAACCTGATTCTTTTCTACTAACAGTGTTTTTCCTTCTTCTTAGGTTTTGGTGGACCATACTGATTTTCTGAAGGAGCTTGAGTTGTAATCTTTTTGAGGAATTAAGTCTCATATATCTATTATCTGGTAAAACAAACCTAGTTGTATGTAATAATTCCATGCTTGTCTGATGCAATGCACTTGAATTCTGTGGATTGTAATGTAATATTAGCTTCATGTTCATCTCTCTTTCCAGGATCTATTCTTCATATTTCTAATCCATCGTCCAAAACTTTAAGAACTTTTTGCTTAGGAATAAAATTATAATTTGGGGCTTCTGCCAATGCCTCTCCTCATTCTTCTGTATTTGCGCTGGCCTGGCTTTGGTGATTGGGCATGGCGATGGCAATCTAGCAGCCGGATTGTCATATGGCTGCGTCATGTCATGCGGTTGTTTACTGTAGTGATCAGATTTGGGTCTATTAAGGCAATTAGAATTTGATTTTTTTTAGAAAATAAAATAACCCTTAGTTTATGTAAAAAAAAAACCACAACAATTCCCTAATTTTTGGATAATTACGGGTTGGGCCCCCCGTAGTAATTAGCCTTAATTACGGTTAACCTCCGTAATTTCCGTAATTACCCCCATCCCCCTCAAATTCGCCCATATTTATCCACAGTCCCCTGATTGTTATTTAATCAAAATTTTACCAAAAAATTCCGATTTTACCCCCGTTATTTTTACACATACACCCCTAAAAACTTATTTTTTATATTTCACCCTCCGGATTTCGGAATTTTGCAAATAAAACCCAGAAAGAACTTATATTTACAACAAAGTCCTCCAAATTCGAATTTTTGCAAACAACACCCCGTTGCGCGGGCGGGAGCGGAGGAGGAGGCCGGCCGGCAGGCCGCAGAAGCGGAGGCGGCGGCCAGCGGCGGGAGCGGAGCCGGAGGCCGGGCGGGCGGGAGCGGAGGCGGAGGCCGGCGGAGGGAGCGGAGGCGGAGGCCGGCGGCTGGAGCGGAGGAGGAAGCCGGGGCGCCGGCGCGCCGTAACGCGGGAGCGGACGGCCATCGGCCCGAGGCGTTCCGCCCCGCGTGCGGGGACGTCGGCCGAGGCGGGATGCGCCCCGCACGCGGCGCCGGCCGCGGACGGCCACGGCCGAGGCCGTTCCGCCCCCGCGTGCCGGGGACGGAGGCCGAGGCCGGTGCGCCCGCACGCGGCGGCCGAGGCCGAGGGGCCGTCCGCCCCGCGTGCCGGTGACGGAGGCGAGGCCGGCGCGCTCCCGCGTGCCGGGGACGGACGGCCTAGGCCTTGGCCGTCCGCTCCCGCGTGCCGGCGCGCCGGCCTCGGCCTCCGTCCCCGGCACGCGGGGACGGAACGGCCTCGGCGTCCGTCTCCGCTCCCGCGTGCGGAGGCCGTCCGCGGCCGCGTGCCGGCGGGCCGTCCGGCGCGCCGTCGGGCCTCCGGCGAGGGGTGTATTTGTAAAAATTAGTTTTAAAAAAAATTTAGAGTTATTTTTTTAAAAAAATTTAATGGTCTATTTTTAATTTATAAATATTAAATTTGTAATTATCAATATAAAAAACACTAATGTCTTTTTTGTAAAATTTTATTTAAAATATGATTTTCAACATATAGACTTATTTATAAAAAAATATTGAAGGGGTCTATTTGTAAATGTATAACATGAAACTTGTATTTTTAAATTTTAACCTTTGAAACCTTTTGATGACTTATTTGTAAAATTTATTTATAAAATAAATAAAATTTGGACGTATTTATAAAAAAAATATTAAAGGTGGTCTATTCTTAAATGTAAAAAATAGTAAAAATTAGTTTTTAAAAAATTTTACAGTTATTTTTTAAAAAAATTTGAGGGTCTATTCTTTAATTTATAAATATTAAATTTGTAATTATAAATATAAAAAACACTAATGTCTTTTTTCTAAAATTTTATTTAAAATATGATTAAAAATATAGACTTATTTATAAAAAAAATATTGAAGGGGTCTATTTGTAAATGTACAATATGAAACTTGTAATTTTAAATTTAAGCTTTGAAACCTTCGATGACTTATTTGTTAAAATTTATTTATAAATCAATAAAATTTGGACTAGTTTATAAAGAACACTAAATTGAAGGATAGTCTATTTTTAAAATATACAAAAATAATAACCTTTCTGTGTAATTTGAAATTTGAAAATTTTAACTTTCACTGTATTTCGCAAGGCAAAACGAGCGGACAGCGACGCAAGCGCGGCAGGGCACGACGGCAAGCAGCGCAGAGCACAGCGGCGGCAGGCGACGCAGATGCGTTTAGAGCTCGAACAAGGGTTATATAAGAAAGTTCTAGACTTTTTGTATGCGGAATATTTCGGAGAGTTATTCAAAATCAAAAGTTCGGGGACTTGTCCTGTAAATTTGATAAGGTGCCGGGGTGTTAGTTGCAAAAATCCGCCCCCGCGTGCCGGAGAAGGAGGCGGAGGCCGGGGCGCCGGCGAGCCGGCGGCGGGAGCGGAGGCGGACGCCGAGGCCGTTCCGCCCCCGCGTGCCGGGGACGGAGGCCTAGGCCGGCGCGCCGGCACGCGGGCGCGGAAGGCCAAGGCCGAGAGCGTTCCGCCCCCGCGTGCGGGCGCGCCGGCCTCGGCCGGGCAATCCTCGCCCGCGCCCGCGTGCGTACGGGCGCGCCGGCCTTGGCCTCCGTCCCTGGCACGCGGGGCCGGAACGGCCTCGGCCGTGGCCGTCCGCGCCCGTGTTTCGGCGCGCCGGCGCCCCGGCCTCCGCCTCCGCTCCCGCGGCCGGCCTGCCGGTCTCCTCCTCCGCTCCCGCCCGCGCGACGGGGTGTTATTTGCAAAAATCCGAATTTCAGGGACGTTTCTGTATATCGGAATAATTTCCGGGGGTTTATTTGCAAAAATTCGAATTTGGAGAACGTTTTTGTAAATCTGAGTTCTTTCGGGGGGTTATTTGTAAAATTCCGAAATTCGGGGGATTAACTATAAAAAAATAAGTTTTTAGGGGTGTATGTGTAAAAATAACGGGGTAAAATCGGAATTTTTTGATAAAATTTTGATTAAATAACAATCAGGGGGCTGTGGGGTAAATATGGGCGAATTTGAGGGAGATGGGGGTAATTACGGAAATTATGGGGGTTAACCGTAATTAAGACTAATTACGGGGTCACCCGTAATTATCCCTTTTTTATATAATAATTTAATTTAATAATAATATAAAATAAGTAATATTAATTTTATAAAAAAAATAATTTTTTAAAAAAAGTGATTTTGATTTTAATCTCAAATCAAACGGAGCTTAGGGTCAGAGTACGAGGAAGTCTTCCCTAGAGGGACCATCATCCAAATGGGTCAAATTGGGATTGATGACTGCTTTCTTCTCCATGATGGACCTTGAATCGAGAAGGAAGAGTCTGGAGGAAGAAATCCTCTTTAGGTATAATTTTATTAGAATATAGGCTCTAATTTGTCTACGTTATCCTATTATTTGGTGATCTTTTGGGTGAAGGCGGGTAGCTATTTTGGGAAATATTCTGTTTTGTTCATTAATCCCTTCTCCAATTACAATAATGTCTTAGTGATGCTTCTGTTCAAGTTCATTTGGTTTATGACATTTAATGGTGCTTTGGACACTTAAGTAGAAAAGTATCCAATATTTGAAGTTGTGAGATTGGGTTGGATTCTGAACTCTAGAAAATTTGCAGATTGTAAGCTCTAGAAAGTTTGTAGCTTCAGGGGTTAATTGGTGGACCCGAATATTTCATGGGTAATTCTGGGTACTAGAAAGTGGTTGTTGATTCTCTAGGTGTTTTGAGAGCTTATGGTCAGCTGCAAAGAAAACACTGATTATTGCCTAAGATATCAATAGCATGCTTCCTAATTATAGTTGACCCACTTCTAATACCAGTTTACTTCTAATATATGTTTCAGGTCATTTTTATTTTTTTCCTCTTCAGCTGGTGAGATTAGGTTTAAGGTCAGAAGTATCTGTTCTTACTGATGCAAATGATTTGTCACTTGGACATCTTAGCAATTTTCTAATGATTCAGCATTTGTAGCTTTATCTTCTTTGTTTTGTTACATGTTAGTCTCCTCATTAATTTTCTTTATTTATGTCTGAATCTTTGGATCCTATTTGTTTGTTCAAATCTTGTCGCGAGGTTCTAATTTTTTTTTATTCTTCCCAGGTTAATTATGCTAGGCAATTTTATGAGAACTTAGTTCCAAGTAATACTGTATATGATGTTGATTGTCCAGACCATTCTTTCTGCAAGTTCACCGACGATGGCCAATATCTAATAAGTTTTAGCAGGAATCACCAAGAATTGATCGTGTACAGACCAATATGGTTATCATTTGCTTACAAAGAAGAATTTGATTCTCATGATCTATTCCAGAAAGCAAAGAGGTTTGACAAGTTTTTCACAGAGCTCTACAGTGTACCACTAGCATCAAGCAATGAGTTTATTTGTGAAGACTTCTTTTTGTACATGGAGAGTCAGCAATTTGGTTTATTTGCAACTTCAAGTGCACAAAGCCATGATACGTCTACGACAGAGGGCACAATTCATGGAGTCCCTTCAATAGAGAAGATTACTTTTCACCTTGTTAGGTATGTACTTTTGTTGACTTGCAAAAATTTTTAATCCACATCATCTTTTGGTGTTTAGAGTTAAAGCATGTTTATTTTCTTATTATGATCCTAATTTTTGATTTAGATTGGAAGATGGAGTTAAAATGGATGAAAAGGTCTTCTGTAATGATTTTATTCACCTGACTCATAGCATGGGCGTTTTCCTGTATGATGATTTATTGTGTATCATGTCAATTCGATACCAAATGATACACATCGTACAGATTCGGGATTCTGGAAACCTTGTTGATGTAAGAGTAATAGGGGCATTCTGTCAAGAAGATGATGAATTATTTCTGAACTCTTATGCACATGTAAGTACATTTTTTTCTATTCACAATAAAAGTTTTTAGAAATGTAAAAAAAAGTTAGCACTACCTTATTGTGAGTGTGGGAGTTGGAGGCTCTATTGATTATCCTAGTCGATAATAAATGATATACACTACATTGTTGTATGTACCTTTTAGGACTTCTGTGGTTTGCTTTTAACTCCAGAGTTTAATTTAATGAAGAGGGTAAACATCTAATGGACCAATTTGAAAGATTTCACATTCCCCCTCAAGCATATTAGGCCAAGAAGCAACATATATTAAACCTTCATCATATTTCCATCTTATTCCAGTTATAACTAATCATTTTGTTCAAATATTTAATCAACCTATATTCTTAAAAGAACTGTTTAATCAACCCAGAAACTAGCTTATGCACTGACCTGAGACTAGAAACCTGAAAGTTCTGAGCCACTCCTGAAAGTAAGTTCCATGAACAAATAAATTTGTGTTGGAGATGGAGATAGGGTGCAACATTTGACCACTTCATTTCCCATATTCACACCAATTTAGATTGATGGCTTATTGTACTTAGGTCCAAATAGGGTTGTCAGCACACTATCCATATCATTTTCGAATAGTCTATTTGGCTTGGTCAATGAAGAAACTTGCTTATCCATGGATCTGAGAGGAGAAACCTGAAATCTTAGAATCACCCCTAAAAGTGACTTACTGTGAAAAAAATGAATTTGTTCTGGATATGAGGTTGCAAACCTGACCACACAATTTGTCCTATACACACATTTTCCGAGTTTGCTGAAGTGCATTTTGAATAGGCTGTTCTCTTCATTATTGTGTTTCTGGACCTACTCTGATCTCTGATCTAGTGAAGGCCTGATTGGTACTGTTCTCTCATACACATCATTTGAGAAATAACTTATTTTGTTATCGTTAGACAAGAACCACTGGTCTTGAAAGCCCAAAGGAGACTGTTGCTATTGTTGAAATGTTTTTGAGTCAACATTTCTTGTTGTTTTGCGGTTATTTGGCATGAAGTTCCTTATGATGATGCAGTATCCATGGATAGTAATGGTATCTTAAATTTACCAGGTCAGGCAGGGGAATTTTTTTCTCAGTGGTATCAAACAGCGGCTGCTTTCATTCATGTTCCGCAAAGCATGGAACGACAAAGCAGATCATATCCGTGTATGCTACAAAATTCTTACGTTACTTTACATACATTCAAACTTGTATCTTGAACTGTATATTTTCCTCACAAGTTTGTCATGCCTTTCAAACTTTTACACCGTGATAGTATTTGGTTAGGTCTTCTTTTTGTGATGTGTTCTTTTGCTATTTTAATGCTTTCTAGTAATATTATAATGGTCAAATGAACAGTATTTATTTTTAGAAATTTTTTTACCAAAGGAATTTTGCAATTTAATTCTTAAAGGGGTTCAGAATTAACTTCCAAGTCCTCTTTGCCATCGTTTACAAGAGGTAGGTCATCATCTTTTCATCATATTGAGCATCGGATTAACTTAGGATGAGGGTGGCTAAAACTTTTCGCTTTGCCACAACCTTTCTTTGATGGAGCAATATTCTTTTGCTATTCTCTACATTCCTTGACTTTTCTCTTTTTTTGTTGTAGATTCATCATGACACACTCAGGTCTATTAACCAGTTCTATGAATTTTTACCTGTTCAACTGCATGCTACAGTGACCCATATAGCAGTTCATGCCTGATTGGTTGCATCTGTATCTTTTGCATTATGTGCAGCATACTTCATGAGATTTCACTTGCACCTTTCCAATTGAACCAACAGGATAACTTATAGTTATTGTTTTTTTTTTTGTCTATCCCTTTTTCTTTTGATTCTTCTTTGTGACATACTGAAGTTTCCATCTATTATTTTTTATGTCCTGTTGAGTCTGCTCCCTCTGGGCTTTAATCAACCAAATAATCAATTTCATCCTTGCTCTCGTAAGATGTTTTCATGTGCTGAGCCATGCTCCAGATAACATATCTTGGAAGTAGGCTGGCAAAAGTTATCAGCACTTTAATTGGAGAATATCATAACTGTGCACATGGCCATGTGTGGCGTGTTAAGGTGAAAATTCTTAAGTGTCCTTTCTTCCTGGCAACAACTTGGCATGATGATATCATCGAGCACTAAAGGTTGGATGGCAAGGGGACTAATCTGGTTTTACAGATTGGAGCTCATGCTGCAGCCTGTAAGAGGTGTAATTCTATTGATAATAATTTGCTGTTCGGCATTGGTATTGGACATGACCAATCCACTAGGATAAGGTTTTCGAGTTTTGATAGCTGAGGTCTTGCATTTGAGTTTTTCAAAGAAATGTAAGTCTATCCCTATTGAAGGAATTGACAGCGCAGGCAGGCATCTATTTTTGAACAGACAATTTTCCTTGCAGAATAGGTGAATGCTTGGGATAGTTGTATAGACTATTCATAGGAAGGTCTGTGAAGATAATCCATGGATGTTGAAGACCAGCATGCATGAATTGGATTTGATTTTTGAGTTTCTTGTTACAATTTCAATTCTGCAGCTTTTGGAGCTAGTAATAGAGTAGTCAAGCCTAAAACTTGAAAGGTACATGTTATTTATTTGGTCATGCAGCCGTTGGAGTTAGTAATAAAGCCTTATATATAAGAAATATATAACTGGGATAAACTGGGGATTCATCCAGGGCATAGATTTCTGTACAACAGGAAAAGGGCAACATGTGATAATGTAGACCATGTCCTTGATGTTCTAGTCATCCCTTATTGAGACCTTGCTGTTCTGATGGTTTTACATTGGAGGCATGTATGAACTAAGCCCATCTGACTGGCTTGTCTCATGATTGATCTGATGACCACTCTTGATTAGTGCCGATCAGTTATGTAATTCTACCCTGTTGTTGGGAATGTCAAGTGGGTAAGAGTCAAGACCACCCTAATTCTGCATGTAGAAATCATATAGGCTACAATTTTCGTGCTAATTTTCCTTTTTAATGTTTCAAAATAACTAGATCACTATTTGTTTTGCTTCTGTTAGTTAAATCATTGCCTTTATTTGTCATTTTGTTTCATTATGCACCTATGGAATTTAACAATTGTTGTTATAGTCCATATCTTCTTTTTCAGAGAGTTCATTATTTAAAGGAGTTTTATTTCCACTTTCAAGGTTATATCGATCTGATAATGTGGAAGGTAAATAAATGTTTTATCCTTGACAGTTATTGCTTCCATTACAAATAACTTGATGGCATGCTATTGCTATTTCTCTTTATTGGTGTATTATTTCTGCATGACCTAGCATTTGAGTGCATGTTTTGACAATTCTTTGAACAGGCCCAACTCTTGGATCGCCACCATCTTCTTATTAAATTTGGCAGTGTAGATGGAGGGGTACGTATTCTTAGTTTTTATATCCTTCTGAAGAAATTTGTTGCTTACTTTGGGATAGTACTTTGTTATTCTTTAGCATGCCACTAACTTGTTTTTGGTTTCAAATTCCTGTCTGCTGTATAATTTCACAAAATAAGGCTTCTCATAACACTCATCACCATCCATCCTTCTTTGTGGTGTACAATATGGAATCAACTGAGGTGATTGCATTTTATCAGGTATCCTCTTTCCAATAGGACACTAATAACAGCTATTCTATGTTATCTTTTTCTTTTTCTGATCAAACAACAATTGTTTTACTTATGATTCTTCTATACCTGAATCTACTTTCTGTTGCCGCAGAATTCTGCAGATGAGTTTTACTACCTATTTGAACAGTTTTATGATCATTTTCAAGCAACATCTAGAAATTCATTGCATTTGAGATTTATATCTTCCCCCTGCAATAATGTCCATGCTCTTGACCAGCTTTCCGGCATCAAAAATAAATCTAGCGGTTCAGCACAGGTAGGCCTCATCTTGCAGAGCTTATGTTCTTCCTCTTCTCTGAAAATCAAATCAAAATTCTTTGTTGCAAAGGCAACTATTTATTAACAGTGTCACTTGATTAGTGTAGGGTGTATGCTTTATTTATTCCACTCATAATATTTTTATGCTCGGTTCTTGCCCTTTATTGAAACATTTATGTTTCATTACTGTTACCTTCCATGCTATATTAACAAAATTTTCATATGATGCTACTTCATATCTCCATATACTTGGTATTATTTTGACAGCCTGACGCTTTTCCTAGTGCGCATGGTTGGTTTGATCATATGTAGTACAATTTGATATAGCTAGTCTATCTCACTATGCCTTTCAATTAATGCTCTTTGAAAAACTTGTTAGCTTCAGGCCTATTTTGCTGCATTAAATGCCTATATGCATCATTTATTTGCAAGCTATCATCTTCATGACTTCATTTCTGTGTTGATGTATTTTTTTGCAGTTTGGAAAGAAGATGACATCTACATTACCTTACACTTGCCAATCCCAGAGCCCTTCCCCTTATTTTGACTTGGCACTCTTTCGGTATGATGACAAGGTATATTCCTCCTTATGTTTGTTGATGAACCATAAATATTGGGGGATCAACTGCCAGTAGTACTTTAATTATTACTATGAATGATTCTTTCAACTATCAAGTCTAAATCCAATTTGGTCCTTTTAAAGATAACTTTCACTCTACTGCTTTGAACTTCTATGATCTATGGTAGAGATAAGTTGGGGTTGTTTATTGTTTAATCAGTATTTTTCATGAGAACATTAAATCTCTTTTTAAGTGTGAACCATAGCATCCTTGATGTTTCATAGACATCTAGGTGAGAAGCATTGGAATGTGTTTCTTTCTATTAGCCCTTTTTTCACCCTTTTTCTTTGTTCTTATGCTGGTACTCCTCCCAAATGGTCCCATTGATCTTTCCATTTGTATCCCTCTCTTGTTCCCTTTGGCTTGCTCTAAGAACATGCCCCTACTGATTTGTCATTTCAATTTTATAGAACCAATCTGACATCAATGCACCTTTCTTGGCATCCTCCTGTGTCATCCTTTGAACCTTACTTTGTGCATTTTCTTTTGAAAGAACTTCGCCCAATTTGATGCATGTTTTCTAGGTTTTTAGTGCTAATTTGGAGGTTGATATCATCCTTGAGAAGAAAATTTTCTTGTACAGCTTCCAACTGATTCTCACGATTGAATGTTAGGATCCAGCCTTAGCAGAAAGATATACGCATTAGATGGTGTGCAGTGTGCTGATATGTCAGGATAACTAATTATTAATACAGATGGAACTTTTGATCAATCAAAGTGGATCAGCTAGGGTAGATTTTCTGTGTTGTGATAAAGATGGACATATTATTTTGTGTATTCTCACAATGTGCTAGAGGAGGAAATGTTCTTTAAGCAGGAACTATGGCTTGATGTTGCGTGTTCCATCAGACTGATCCAAAGAAATTGGAGGGTTTTAATTTATTTGGCCTCACAACTATTCCTGCATAATGTTCCCACCAAAGTTTAGTGAGTTGGTTAACATGTTCAAAGTACTGATTCCTCTGGATCAAATGGAGAAAGCAGAAGAAATTAGACTAATTTCTATCAAGTGTTTAAGGTCTTTTTGTAAATAGGGATGATTATTGCTTGCAGTCCTTTGTTTGTGCATGTTAATGCAGACGATCAAGGAAAAGACTTGGACAAGGTAATGTTTAGACTGGTATGGACATTCACTCTTCTTGCCAGTTTAGAAATGGTATAAGTGGAAGAGGATTTGTTAACTGTCAAGGAAATTGGAAACCTGTCTTCCTCATGGATCATAGCTGGAATCTCGTGATGTTTTCAATAGAACGGTTTGCACCAACTACCTAATCTGTAGGCTAGGCTACCCCAAGTTTTTGGGTGACCCCAAGCCCAGGTTCTTTAGCACTGGCTTTGGCCCAGTCTTGTCCCTGTTGATATACAGTCCTGAGCTTTCTTCAGGCTGCACCATGCTGGCCTTGCCTAGGGACACTATGAGCATGTGCAAAGAAACTTAAATAAAGGAGCAAAGGCACCTTAGTTAACAGAACGTTATCATTTAATTCTTGTTGGAATCTTCATATATACATTCATTCGGACTCCAGATGGTATAAGCAGGGTCTGGAAGTATTTGCTTGATAACTTGGGAGGCTATTTTTCTGTATAGGTTGTTTTTGTTCATAACTTTTAGTTTGTTAGTTACTCTTGTCTTTAACATAGTAGATCATGATTTTGTCCCCTTGGAGCATTCTTGACACGAGGCTTCTGCAGTATTGTTGCTTAGATGATGAGTGTTTTGTTTCATAAGATATCATTGCCACCTTTCTAATGTTTAGTGCAGATTTTGTTAGCATTAGAGAAATCACTTACTTTCTTCTTAACCTTTCTACGAGATTAATAATACTGTGTCAATATGTAGGTTGAATGGCTATTCATTGCCCCTTTTGTGCTGTCTATTGCCTTACGTTGGTTTTGCACCCCTTTTTGTAGCTGATCTCATCCATGGAGCGACACAGAGAGTCAACTGAGCATCCTATCAAGTTCATCTCAAGGAGGCAACCAAATGTTCTCAAATTCAAGATAAAATCGGGTAATTTTGCAAAAACAATATCTTGGAGAATATCTGCATACAACCTTGTGCCTATACTGTCATGGAACTTTTGAAGCAATCATCCATACCTAACAAATGGTTTTGATTCTCTGTCAACATTTACTTTGCATATTTCTGAACCTTACGTCTCAAACAAACTGTATGTTTGTATTCAATTGTTCCAATCAATTCTACTTACATGACATATTTGAATCTAAATTTCATACCGAAAAGCAACATAGTCATAAACATTATTTGAGTGGAGCTCTTGAGACCCCAGCAGAACTTGTCATTACTTGTCTTTTGCTACTATAATTACTAAAGCATGTAAACTGGCAGCTAGTGTTGTCTTAAGTTTGACTTCTGCCAAATTTAGTTATTGGTTGATTTTCGAACCTGCATTAAAATTTTGTGCTGTAGACCTAATAAATCGCTCCTTTATTCCAATTGATATTTGGTTGTAGGCCTGGAGGCTGGTGGCACAGACAACAGAACAAAGAGGAATTCATCATTTCTGTTTCATCCAACCTTACCATTTGCTCTTTCAATCCAGCAGAGTTTTATGCAAAGGACTGTTGTGAATATCCATTTTCGTGGATGAGCGTATTCACTATTTCCTGTTGTTTTAACATTGGGACACATCAACTTTACAAATGTTTATCAAATTCCAAACCTGTGTTTAACTCAATTAGATGTGGCATCATCTTTAAGCAAGGGCAGATTAGACTAGTTCAAATCTTGTATTAGCCCTTCATTACGAGTGTTTTTTTTAAGATTAAGTGGAATTCTCTTGTAATCTGTTTGTCAAGGTGTCTACGCAATTTTGTAACTTTACCTAGTCCTGTATGCAAACAACACTCCGATTTTAGTGTATTCTTCATGTATTCTATTATTGCAGATATTTGTTGCCCAACTCATTGATTTGTTAAGAGTTCACATCTATTACATTTGTTGTGGTTTATGAGATCAATTATTTAGAAAGTTAAATTACATTACATACAACTTAACTAATATATAGATTTCGTTACAAACATTAAAATTAGAATATATAAACATTTAGTATTCTTGTTAACTTATAAAAAAATACAAAATTTTTACATAATAACACAAAAAGAAATTTTTTTTTCATACGTTTTTCTAAATGATTGACAATGGATTTAATCCTTATTTTTATTTTATATTCTTGCAAAGTTTCAATTGTCTCACTTAAATTATTGTAAGATTTGTAATAATTATCTGAGAATCCGTCTACTTGATTATGACAATTTTACCACAAGGTGTAAATACTCGATCTCTCTCACAAAACACAACATAATAATGCATCGTGTCAATAATTTCAAAGGATCAATTAATTTGTGATAATAGAATAAAGTATATAAAATATAAAATAGATAAATAAACGACTTTTTCATACAACATATAAAAAATAAATAGGCACACAGTCACATGCAATCTTGCCATCTCATGTCTACGTTGGGTTTGTGCAGATGCCTCATCATCTCATGCTGTAGGCACGATCGAGAACAAGATAGAATCAGCTAGGGCAGGTGACGACGAAGGTGAAGACGAGGAGGATGAGGAAATGGATGAGGGCGACCATGCAAAAGAGGTAGGTGATGAAGAGGCAAGGGTGATTCCAAACAGTGCGAATGAAGTTGACGAGAGAGGTGAGGAGGAGGAGGATACTGAGAATGATAACCAACCAGTAAAAAAAAAAAAATACATGCTTACATATAATAAAATAAATACTTATGTATAGGAAAATAAAGGTTTAGAGTAAAAATCCACTGAGTCGTAGAACGGACTTCCATTCTAAAGGTTTAAGCTATAAAAATTTAGAGATAAAATCGGCTAGACTCTAAGAGTGGACTTTTGTCTATTTAACCCTTCTGAAACTGCAAAGTGGAACTCTAGGGCACAGCAGACTTTCGCTCTGAATTTTTTTGTTTAAACCCTTATTTTCCTACACATATTTATTCAATTTTCTACTCGTAAGTATTTTTTTTCTACACATATGTATCTATTTTGTTATATATAAATATTTATTTTTCTTCACATATGTAGTTATTTTGTTATATATAGGTATTTATTTTTCTTTACAAATTGGAGCAATGAGAGTGATCAACAACATCATCACGGTGCTCAACTTGATCTCCCTCCTCTATTCCATCCCAATCAATGTTGTTGACATTTGCTTGACTTCTAAGAAGGACAACAAGCTTGAGAGATCTTCAAATCTAATTGTTCGCCTCTCTTCCTCTTGGGCTACAGGCAACCACACCACCTTGTGTTTGCATCAAACCTACTTAGACGCCTCACCTTCTCTCATTGTAGGATCAGTTGAGGATGAGATAGGATCCATTAGAGTGAGTGACAATAAAGGAGAAGATGAGGAGGATGAGGGCGAATATGTAGAAAAGATAGATAGCAAAGATGTAGGGGATTCCCAAATAACGCCGACAAAGCCACAGAGAGAGAGACGAGGAGGGGGAGGATACTGAAGAGGAGGAGGAGGAAGCCAGCTGTTGAGGGATTAAACCTAGGGACCTTATTGCGTAGAGAAGGAGATCTCGATGTCATGCAAAAGGAGAGAGTTGGGTTCAATATCGCAGAAGGAGGGAGAGATAAAAGTGAACGTCTACTAGGTTCTAGAGCAAAGGATCCAGTTGTTTGAAATATTCTTTTTACCAAGATGTCATTGTCATATTAGTTATTTTTTTGGGTTGGTGAAACTTATGTCACTTTAGGAGGTTTTTAAAGGAAGGAAAATGTCACTCAAATTTGAGAGGAAGAAAAAAAAAATATGTGAGAGGGTGAATTTTTTTATAATTTTTATCATAATATTATATCATATTTTAATTAATTTAAGTTAAGTTTGATATTTATGGATTCAATTTTTTCATGTTATTATATAAAAATAAGAAGTAAATAAAAAATAATTTGAAAAATTTTAATATCTAACAAAGAAATAAATAAATAAAACACAAACTTAACCATATTATTTAGAATTAACATATTTAATTGATATAATATATAAAATAAACAAAATAAACTTACTTAAAATACTAAAAATATAAACGATAAGTTTTAGGATGCAAAATTAAAATTGATACGAAGGAAGAAAAAACTTAGAATATCTCATTTAAATTTAACTTATAAAATTAAAATAATACATAACCAATAATATAATATATTAATTAAAAATAAAAAAATAATTACAAGCTCTAAGATTTGAACCCTAGGTCTTCCAAGAGAATGCAAAATAACATAACCATCTCTCCTAAAGCTAACAACTAAAGATTAAAGTAAAATAAAATTAATAAATTAAACATCTAAGTACCGAAATTTAATTTTAAGACTAATATGTAGTGACTGAAACTTAAAACCTTAATAGCAACAACCCTCCTAATAATAGCTCAATATGGTTCAAAGGAGCTAGGGTGCATATTATATTGGGATCAACTTTCACTTTAGTTCCGAACACTCAAATATTACTATGTCTATTTTTCAAATTTGATAAAATCTACATATTCAAAGAAGCTATTTATCTTTAAATTGACTATTTAAATATAATTTAATTTATTCTAATTTTAATATTGTATTTTAAAGATATTATTATATATTTAAGCAAATTCTAGAAAACTATAAATACATCTCTCACAACTAAATAACAAACGCTTATTAAGAAAGCCTCTCTCAAATATGAATCTCCTCTTCATCTCACCTACACATATTCAGCTATCTAATGATATCTGAATCACTGAGCAATAATGAATCCAGGGGTCATATAAAATGTCACTGTGACATCCATTTCCAAGAATACATTGCTTCTAATTTTTTTTTTTTGTTTGAAAGAAACTTGGGTCATTGGCATTAATTAACTTTGATAATGTAGAGCCACACAATCTATATATGCATTTCTATAGAGAAGACACAGTTGCATAGTTTTTTCATTTGAGAAAACACATGTAAAAGCCCCAACCATGAAAGTAAAACAAAGAAAACCAAAATTCCCCGCATCCCCTCCCTGATCTGCTTAGATTCAGCCACCAAGAAATCCTAAATGCAAGATCACCAAACAAAATAAAAAAAACTTAGAAGAAGGATGAATTGGCAGGCCCACAATAAGAATGCACACAACAAAACCCGACCAGCTATTTCTGCTTCATGATACAAAGAGGCAACCGAGATGACCCCAACAGCCAGGCTCACAGCAACAGCAAAACACAACAAATTCCAAGAAACCAATTCAGCCTCGCGATGCAAACTGGCAAACACCCAGAGACAACTGCGCAGAGTTAACACTGAAAGGATCAAAATCATCATGAATAAAATATTAATTTTAATATAAAATAACTCAACTAACTAGCGAAAGTTTAGGGGTGATTAGTTAATATAGAATCTAGTGGACTTCCTCTGCATTAACAACAAAATTTTGGGTGTCTCGTGCACGTCACAAGTTGAAAACGTTACCCACAGAAACATATACGATTACAAGCTCTCAATCTTCCCAGTAAAAAATTTTCAGGAATATTCCAATTCTTCTTCAAATAGAACTCTGTACAAACAATACTTATGACCATTATACATCATCCCAGTTGCATTTATGAGACTGATGCGAAGCACCATCAATAATCCTTCAGCATGGCGACTTCAAATGCTTGATGTATTGCACTAGCAAATACAGATCATGCAGTTTATTACTGCTTTACTGTTGAGACAGAGCTTCCTCAAATGATTCATCCGTGCTTTTGAATTCAAACCCATTTCTGTGCCTTCTCAATCTGATTGTAGAAAACAAGTTAATATGGACATAATTGAATACTGGCTTTAGCTTGATGATGTTCTCATGCTTCATCAACAATTTCGCGGTAGTTGACCATGTAAATAGCAACCACAGTAATCAGGGCGCCAACTAGTTGCAAAGGTGTGAACATTTCCCCGAGGTACAAGAACCTGAGTATGCATCAACACATTAGAAGCAAATACAAGTGGTTTGTGGTAAGGATCCTGAACAAAATGCAATTCCTTATGCAGATAATATCTACAATGTCAACTAAATAAAAGCACACTCCAAATTGAAGAAAGTTAGCAAGTCTTACCCGAATATTGATGCAAACATTGGAGTTAAAAATGTCAAGGAGCTGAGTTTTGTCAAGCTACCTGAAGAAATATTGATGAAGGACAATCAGGAAATTTGTCACTAGAAAATAAGCAAATGTCTAACAAACTCACTATCAATAGAGAAGTTCATATGTGACCACATTTTTGACACAAGACAACACTGATCAAGAAAGGAAATAACCTCTAGTTGCATTGTAGAAGTACACGCCATAGCTAATGGCACTCCCAAAAATGGAAGTGTAGAGAAGAGCTAAGAGATCACTAGATGTGAGCTCTCGAAGACTCTCCTTGGTGGGAGGATCATTATTCAACAAGGAAACCATCAGCAGTGGGAGCCCACCAATAACCATATGCTGTTATGAAAATAGGATCAGATTAAGATCTGGATATACACACACATAAATAATGCATATTAGATGATATCTACTCAACAAACAAAGATACATCCAAGATCACAGACTTATTCATATTTGTGTACAAGACTTGGGGATCCATTTTTTGTTGAAGTGGGTCCTAAATAAACAGAGGACTGATGGGAACTTGTTTCTGTAATCAAGAGAATTATATGCTAACCCCTGCTCTTCAAACTATATCAAGTGTTAATTTAAAGCAACATACCCAACCAGTCGCCATGACAGGATCGCAATACTTCGAAACCCATCGGACCATTACAGTTCCAACTGCCATGCTTTGAGCTGCAAGAAGCATCCACCATTCTCCACTACCCCATATTGAACTGCTACCTTCAAAAGAAAGTGCTGGAACCTGAACGGTGAACATCACTGGTTGTAAACAGAGCATAAGGTATCACTGCTGTCAGAATAATTGTCAAATTAAGATCTGAAATTTGTAAAAGAACTAACCAAGGTTTCTTTGATCAAGATAAGTTAAAAATATCCACAAACTGGTCTTGTACTTTTAATGAATAATAAGAAGGAACAAAACAGACAATATTTGATGCAAGTCTGAAACCAATTTTTTTTAATGAGTAGATCAGCTTCTCTAACAAGCTGTTAGACTTTCCAGGGGCAAGACTATTTAGAACTTCCTCTCTCTGCTGCTAGAGAATGAGCGAAATGTAAGAGTTTGAGAATTGAATTATTAACCACACGCCATTCTAGTTTTCTGATGAAAAAAATTCATATATCCTTACTATGATATCTAGCGCATTTCATTCCATTTTTGTAGGATGCAGTTTAGAGTTATTACATTGATAGATCAAGACATTAATGCTTTAAAGTACTATAAATGTGTTTTTCACTTTTGGTTCCATCATGTGCTTACTGAATATCAGGCAATGACTCAATCTGGACCTTTTCTCTTTAGATAGCTCCTTATCCACATCCATAGATGAACAGATAGCCAAAAAACATTGTATATAAGGACACTAGTGGTTTGAAGCTAACCTCAAGTAGTAATAGCCCAATAACACCAAGAATAAGCCCAGCAGCTCCAATTCCACCAATTGACTCACCATACAACACCGCTGCAAGTATAGCAACTGTCATAGGTTGTGAATCAATGATGACCTGAAATTAGAAGTTCATATTAGACAAATCCATGTTCAGCGTGTAACAGAGTGTTAGGCCATGCTTTATTTATTAAATCTTTATTTTCCCTTTTTGAATTACTGAAGCATCATAGACACAAGGTACATAGTTTTTCACCTTAAGACAGGAACACATAAGAGTGCCATCTGATTTGCAATTGAGAAGGTACATAATTAGCTAACAACAATCTTTATTTTCTTTAAATATGATACCTAGATGCATAAAAAAAAAAGTAGTTGGCAGAAGATGTTACCAGATTACTGTGTATTCCTGGTCTGTTATAATCATATTATTCCAACTCTCAAACCAATAAAAAGCAATGGCAGATAGTTAATCTTGTGCAAGCATGCCAAAACTTAGCAAGAACACACATTAGGCAGGAAAAATGGAATGACATAAGCATTTTTTCAGTGTGACTATCCCCATCTATCTATCCCAACTGTGAAAACAATCCTCACAAAGGAATCTAAACACCTTCCAAAATCACACAGGACAACAAGCAAGCAAAATACTTGTTTTCATGCCATATGTTGTGTCAAAACTTTTTGATGCAAAACCATTAATGATCGCTGATGGTTTTAGTTTTAGACAAAAAAATGGGAAAGGCCTCGCAATCGCTTGTCGGAAAAAATAAGGATTTGAAGGGCCTATATCCTTGTCAGGAGTCACTTAGAATCTTCGCGGTTGGAACTCCCAGTTATCTTGGTAGAAATATGATATACTCCATTCCATTATTTCTAATCATTAGGAATGGATGCAACTGTTAACAAAGGAAGGCCAAAGCATTCGAGCATACACTACCCAATCCAGCAGACGTCCTCTGCAACCCCTCAGCCAAAAATCCCTGCCACAATTCACACTCAAATTAGCAGAGCTTGCATTTTTATGCTTCCATTTTCTCCGAAAAAACACCACTAATAACCTGAAAGCACGCAGCATCAACAATACCAAACAACATCACCGCCACCCAAGCAAGCAGTCCATCCGGCTGCTTCCTCCCCCTAGCCACCGCAAACCCGATCAAAATCACCCCCGCGGGGATCAACCTCCACGCGGCCACGAAGAAAGGCCCGGTCTTGGGAATGACCTCCTTCATGGCCACCATTGCCGTACCCCAAAAGAAGAATGGAGACAGCAGAAGCCCCCAATCAAACACCGTGCTCGCAATCCCTCTCTCCCCGACTTCCCCTTCCTTCTCGCCAATCTCGAACCAGAGGAAGCGGTCGGTATCGAAGGGCCCGTCGGGGGTGAAGCACTCCACGTCGGAGCCGGTGCCGACGCAGTCCACGGCGGGCGGGGGTTCCATGGGCGGGGACGGCCGCTTGCTGCAGCGGATGCGGGTAGTTGCGAGGGATCTCCTGGGAGAAGTAGCGATGACGAGAGCGCGAAAGGCGCCATTAGGGTTTGGTGGGGAGTAGAAATTGGGGAGAAGGAGAAGGGATGAGCAGGAGGAGGGAATCGTTGACATTGGGGTTTGGTGGAGGTTTTGCTTAAAGGAAAGGATACCAGGGTAATAAGATGAAGTGGGAAGTTGGGTTCATGCGGCGGTTGTTGGTTTGGCGCTCTCTGGACGGCAGGTAAACACGTTTCTTTGGTTTAGTTTTTTCGGTTTCGGTTTCGGTCAGTGGGGTCTTGATGATGACGACTGGGGCCCTATTTACGTGGCCTCGTTGAAGTTAAATTCAACGCTCGAATCATGGAAGCATATCTCCGGCATATTCAACACAGCAACCAGACCAACCCAGCTGCCTTTCCAAAAATAATTAAAAAATAATTTTTGCAGGAACACCCTTCAAAGGCTCGAAATGCAAACATGTGCGCATATTTCTCTCCTTAAAAAAAATTCTCATAAGAAAAAAATTAGAACAATGCTAATCGAGTAACCAGGGATTAAAATTTTGAGTTTTTAACAATAATGATCTATTTTATTATAAATTTTTGAAAATCACTTACATTATTATTATTAACAAAAAATATTTATGTTATATTATAAATTTATAAAAAAACACTTCGATTAAAATATTTAAAAATAATTATTTAAATTTAATTTTACTAATTAAATTAATATAAAAAAATTAAATTATTCTCATTTAATTTTGCTACAAATAATTGGTTTACAGTCACCAAAAAACAGTCTAACAAAATTATATTTTTAATTTTTAATTCCATAATACTAGACAATAGATTTTTAATAAAAATTAAAATAATACAAGTTATTATTTATATTAATTTAATAAGCATCTAAATTAAAATCAAATAAAAATAATTTATTTTTTTATATTAATTTTAATTATGAATTAAAATAAATTATTTTTAAAATATTTTAATTATAGTAATTGTCAAGTAACTTTTTATAATAATAATAAGTTAAATAATTTTTATAAATTTATAATAAAATAGATAACTTTTTATTAAAAAAATTTAAAAAATTGATCTCACTGGAAATAATGGGATGCCACACAAGGAATATAGATGCAAAGATTTGATTTTTAAAGAAATACATGTGCGAGTGCAACTACATTTTATAAAGATTCTGTATACAATTTCCGATCATTTTAGGGGTATACCTGCAAACAACCCAAAGAGGAAACCAATCAAACCCGGGGGGTGCAGCTTAAACGGTCCAACTCCTCTGGCCCACCGGAACACCGTCGGGGCGCCACCGCAGAAATCAACTCGTCCGACCGTCAAACTTTGCTCAAGATCAACAACACCAGCCTACTCTTCCGTACGCGGTCGATTCTCTCGTACGACCACTCCATCCACCGTTAACCAATTTTCGCGATACCATCTGTACCAGACACTGAGGAAGTACAATCGGTCTCGATCGGCGTGACAGCACGTGCTTCATCTCTCCTTCCCCTCGAGGGCAAACAGACAGTGAAGAGCAGCGGCACAGAAACGTCTAGACTCTAGACCAAGGTCTGCAAAACCTTTTGTTTTTTCTTCCGCGATTTCTTTGTTTTTATGCCCAAATCGGTCTATTTTGGAAGAAATCGAGATTTGATTTCGAGTTCTACGTCATTTGATACTGTTTTTCTGATTTTTTGGGTGAATTTTGGAGATTGAGGGGTAGGTTGGAGAGGGATGGCGAACATAGACATAGAGGGGATTCTGAGAGAGCTGGAGACGGAGGGAAGGGTGCCGAAGACGAAGATCGTGTGCACTCTGGGTCCCGCATCGAGGTCGGTGGCGATGCTGCAGAGGCTGCTGCGCGCGGGGATGAACGTGGCGAGGTTCAACTTCTCTCACGGGACGCACGAGTACCACCAGGAGACGCTTGACAACCTCCGCATCGCCATGCACAACACCCAGATCCTCTGCGCCGTCATGCTCGACACAAAGGTTGGATTTTGTGCTGTTTTCAGTTCTTGTTGCTGTGATTTTGGTGCGATTTAGACCTTTTGCTGTGAAACAATATGTTTATTTTGATAAAAGGTGTGTTTTTATTTTTTGTTTCGTTCCATATGTCGTATGCTTTGTATTTGGGAACATTAGCAAGTGCGTACAAAATTGTGGACATGATCCAAGTCTTACTGTGATATGTGAAGTTTATTTTCGTATTTTTGGGATGTTGTTTCGTTTTGGAGTTTTCTAGTAAAAAGTTCTGATTTTTGCTTGTTGGACAAGACGGAGAACGCCGAAAAAAAGAAAGAAAATGGAAAAAGTTTAACTGTGATATGTGAAGGTTTATTATTTTCTTTTCTTCTTTCTTTTTTTGTATGTTATTTCGTTTAGGAGTTTTCTAATAAAAAATTCTGATTTTTGCTTCTTGGAGAAGAAAAGAACACCAAAAGAAAAAAGAAAAATGGAAATAACTCTAACTGTGATATGTGAAGTTTATTGTCGTTTTGTTGGGATGTTATTTCGGTTTGGAGTTTTCTAATAAAAATATCTGAATTTTGCTTGTTGGAGAAGAAAAGAACACCAAAAAAAAGAAATATGGAAAAATGGGAAGAGAATGGTATCCGGTTGGGTTTTTTGATGTTCATGGGAATTTCTTTAGGTTGTTGAGGGTGCGTATTCTGGCAACCATCTTAGTGATGAAGGAGGCAGAAGCATGTGGTCAAGGATGGGGATGCTGATACTAGATTGGTGTGACCTTAAATGTCTACATTTTTGCTTGTTACCATGGTTCAAAATAACTGTTTAATGGTACAAGTTTTGTTTGTCTGATTTGATATAAGCTTAGAGCATTTTGGATTGCAATTTTCTGATATTTATGTTTGCTAATTGTGCATGCCAGTGACTGTTTAGTCTGGCTATGTCAGAAGTACCAAACTGCTTATGACTGTCCACATGGTACTTTTCTAAAGCTTCTCTATCAAATATGTGCCATTTTGCTTTCTTAAAATGAATAACTACTGTTTTTAAGTTCTGGGATCTAATTTATTTTAGAAGGATGCCATTAGTCTGTCTTGAAGATGTGTAACTCATAGGATGTTTCTTTGATCGAGAAGTAGGAGGGGAGAAATAAAATGGGATCAGAGGTAGGATAGAAGTTGTGAATATGGTAGCCCTTGGGAAATGGAGAGAGAGAGTGAGGAAAGGAGAATTTTGAAGTTCTTGAAAATTTTGTAGTTTGGTGAGGATACTTAGGATCCTGCAACCAACTTAATGATGCAGCAATAAGCAGGTGGTTAAGGATGGGGATATCAGTTTGTCTGAGGATGGTGCCATTTGATGTACTATGCTTCTCTTGGCTCACCACCGTAGTTTATGCTGTTTATACTTTGTGATGTTCTTTTCTTATTTAGTGTTTTCTTTTATCAAATCTTCACAAGGCAATATCATATGATATGTTTCTGAAGATCGCTTGTTTTTTTTTTTTCTGAATGATGTCTCCTCTTGTAACTTACTGAAGGGTAGTATGTGTTAATGTCTGAGACTCTCCATGATTTGATTACTTGTTCAAGATTGTATTAATTTATAGGATGGAACTTTGGACATATTTAGATAGTGGATAAGGATCCCTGTTGTTGTGAACTGAAAGCTGTGATCCTCAAAATTTTAGTGAACTTGATACTCTAATGTCACCATTTCTCTCCTTCCAAAAAAGTTTATTAAACTTGCTTTGAGTAAGTTTATGCAATGAGGAACTCAGATGGTAATGTATTCTAGAGCATCATGTCCTTTCAGTATTGTCTTGTCCTGTGAATGGTTTGCAATTCACCTGTAGTGCCTTCTAAATATATTGGATAACTTTTTGTTCTGTTCTTCTTGTAGTTTCTGGTTTCATGTCCTCTAAGCTGCAAACTGGATTTAGTTTACCTTGGCCAAAGGATGTTTTATAGCATCCTCTATTCATGAATGATGCTTATGCTAGCTTAGCTATTCTTGAATGTTCTCAGAACTTTAACTTGATTTTAAATAGTGAATTAAAAAGCCAGTTTTTTTTAATTTTTCAGCAAAATGAGTTATAACCAAGAGAATTGCTTAACCTCTTGCTATGCTTGGATGACCTAATGTTTGTTCAGTTTATCTTGATGACTGTTGTCATTTCAACAGCATAACAGCCACATCTTCATTCATTTTTGTAATTTTTTCTGTTGTTCACATTAGTAGACATGCATTTTGAAAATGGGAAATAATTGAATACCTTCACCTGTTCTGGCATCTGATTGATCTTTAACCTGCAGCCCTGCTAATTTTTCTGCAAGATGAACAGGATGTATTTTTTCTTATTGCGGTTCCTTGCAACCTCTAGATCACTTGATATGATTTTTTGCTTCTGTTGCTGCAGGGACCAGAAATACGCACTGGGTTTCTGAAGGATGCAAAACCCATTCAGCTAAAGGAGGGTCAGGAAATTACTGTGAGCACTGATTACAGTCTCAAGGGCGATGAGAAGATGATCACCATGAGTTACAAGAAACTTCCCGTGGATCTAAAGCCTGGGAATACCATCTTGTGTGCTGATGGCACTATAACCCTCACTGTTCTTTCATGTGACCCAGAAGGGGGAACAGTGACATGCCGCTGTGAAAATTCTGCTATTTTGGGTGAGAGAAAGAATGTTAATCTGCCTGGTGTTGTGGTGGATCTTCCTACTCTGACCGAGAAGGATAAGGAAGATATCTTGGGATGGGGGGTTCCCAACAATATTGATATGATTGCTCTGTCATTTGTACGCAAGGGATCTGATCTTGTACATGTTCGCCAGGTTCTCGGCCCTCATGCAAAGCACATAAAGCTGATGTCAAAGGTCGGTTCTTTCTCCTTTTAATTTGCAAGAGTTATCCATTCTGCGTAAACACAATGCATGGAAGCACACAACATAGCTCATGATGCAAACTCTTTTTCTAGTTCAGGATTTCCATTAGGGCTGTCATTCTAATAGGTGTGTTACTCTAAAGGTTGAGAACCAGGAGGGCGTGATAAACTTCGATGAAATCCTGAGGGAAACTGATGCCTTCATGGTTGCACGAGGTGATCTTGGGATGGAAATTCCTGTTGAGAAAATCTTCCTTGCACAGAAGATGATGATCTACAAATGTAACCTCGTAGGCAAACCTGTTGTCACTGCTACCCAGATGCTTGAATCGATGATCAAGTCCCCTCGTCCAACCCGTGCAGAAGCAACCGATGTTGCCAATGCTGTCCTTGATGGCACTGATTGTGTTATGCTCAGTGGTGAGAGTGCAGCAGGAGCCTATCCTGAGGTGGCAGTGAAGATCATGGCGAAGATCTGCATTGAGGCCGAGTCCTCTCTCGACTATGGAGCAATTTTCAAGGAGATGATAAGGTCAACGCCCTTGCCCATGAGCCCACTGGAAAGTTTGGCTTCCTCTGCTGTTCGCACTGCGAACAAGGCCAAGGCAACACTTATAGTGGTCTTGACACGCGGTGGGACTACTGCCAAGCTGGTGGCTAAGTACCGACCTGCAGTCCCAATCTTTTCGGTGGTAGTTCCAGTGCTGACAACAGACTCATTCAGCTGGACAGTCAGTGATGAGTCACCAGCAAGGCACAGCTTGATCTACCGTGGCCTGATCCCACTGCTGGCAGAGGGCTCAGCCAAGGCTACAGATTCAGAGTCAACAGAGGAGATCTTGGAGGCTGCTCTGAAGTCTGCAGTTCAAAAGCGGCTCTGCAAGCAGGGTGATGCTGTTGTTGCTCTTCATCGCATTGGTGCCGCTTCTGTGATAAAGATCTGCAATGTGAAGTAATGGTTTGATATTTTTGTGGCTCGCAGTCTATTATGCTGAGTCTTTGTTTTGAACAATGTTATGTCTGATGTTATGATTTTTGTAGTATAGTTTTTGGCCAGGTGCCGGATGCAGTTGCATGGAGGTTGAAGGCAAAGCTCCCAAGTAATGTAGCCTTATTTTCTTGTCCCAGCATTTTTGTTCTGAAATAAGCTACGCTTGACTTCTTATAATGCATTATTTGCTTGTTTGATGAGTTTTGGCCTTTTGGTGCTGTGATGTTTAAACTAAAATAAATCTTAATTTGTAAATTCTGAAATTTTACTCCTCAGTGTTGTTAAATTAGTAGAATAATTTGGAAGTCAATTGCAAGTATTGGAATTTTGCTGTCAATAATTTTGCAAATAACACCCAAAATGTGGTCTATATCATAAAAAATATTTGCAATACACTTTACATATTGATTAGTAATTATATTCATTGCTTTTATATAAGAGATCATTGGTTTGGTTATTGTATCCGTTGATTTTATGTGAGAGATCATTGGTTTAATAATTATATTTATTATTTTTATCTAAAAAATAATTACTTTGGTAATTATATTTATTATTTTTATCTAAAAAAAAATTACTTTGGTAATTATATTTATTACTTTTTATATAAGAGATCATGATTTTGATATTTGGACATGTTTTAGGCTTTTAGTCCAAGCTGTGGATTCATTCTTGATTATTGTTGATCCAAAGTTTAACCAAACTTATCTCGTGCTTTAGACAGCTAGGTTTGAAATAAGATCCACATAAAAAAAAAAAAAACGTCAACTTGTTCAACAAACATCACTCAACAAATTTTGTGCCGTCTGACAAATATTTTTTTCAAGAGGTGGTGTTTTACAAATATTAAAAAAGGTAATTGCGTATAACTCCTTATCAATGATCAAAATTACATACAATTCCTAAATTAAAATGTTATATATAACTCCTGAAGTTATTATTGAATTTGCAAATATCTCCTTTCGTTGAATTTTATTGTCACGAAAAATATCTTAAGAATATTTTGTTATTCACTATTATGTAACATGTGAAATATTAAAAATATCTTTATTTCAAAATAATTAATTGCTAAAATTTAATTAAGATATTTTTATGTTAAATAGCAATTATAGTTGATTTCTTTTTGACCTCTCGCAGCTCAATCCAGCAAGGAATCCAATCTAACCAAAGGTATTGAGGGTCGAAGCAAAAGTATTTACAATTTTATTAAAACTATAAAAAGTTATATATAATTTATAGAGGAAATAAAAGTGTTTGTTATAAAGAATATTTTGTGATAGAACTGGTTCATGGTTAATATAATCCTTTTATATTTTATATAAAAAAAAGCCTACGCTTGCAAATAAAACTTGAGAGAAAGAAAAATTTTTATGGTAACGGTAATTAAATAAAAATTATATATAATTTTAACAGTTTATAATGAGTTATATGTAATTAGTTTATATTAAAAAGATCAATCATATATAACTCCTTCCAAATTATCGAAATTGCATATAACTCCTCGTCTTTTTTGATAATTACATATAACTCATTATAATTTTTTATTATCTTGCAAAAAATTCTTTGTTTAATTTTGATTCTAACCAATAGGAATACTCTGTTGACGGTATTAATTTTAATATGAAATGGATATTTTACCCACCTGGGGCAGCTCATTAGATTACAACTATGTATGTGTTTTTCTTTCCTAAATTTTCATAATTTCATCCTGATCTCGTCAAGAATCTTGTCATGGTCTCATCTGGTTCTCATGTCGATCTCATCTAGGATCTCATCTCGACCGCGTCTTGATCTTGTCCCAAATTGTATAGACTGAGAATATGTTCTTCTTGCCTGCTAAGTTGGGACCGAATCTCTATTTCAATTGATTAAACTTTATAGATATAAAGAATAAACTCTTTATCTGTTAAGTTCATATTGAACTACTATGCTAAGAAAGAGATATAATATAAAATTAAATATTATATAAGAGTTATTATGGGATAGGCAAAAACAGAAACGTTTTGACTGAAACTTAAGGCACTATTTAATTCGGAATCAGAATCATGAATTATTTCTGTAAACTAATATCTTTTTATCAAAATTAACGTTTTAATAATTTAAAGTTCGAAAAATTATTTAATTTTTTATAATAATTTAATTTAATAATTATGTAAAATAAGTAATATTAATCTTATAAGAAAAAAATTTAAAAATAGGCTGATCTTGATCCTGATCCCAAATCAAACTAAATCTAAAATCCTGATTTTAACCATTGACTTGATCAACAACATGTTCTGTAATAGATAACCAATTATTGTTATTGATAAATTGGTGGAAGCATCTGGATAGGTCAGGACGATGGAAAACTTGGGATTCCTTCTATAATTTTTTTTAAAAAAACTATTTTATTAAATTATGTTTAGCAGGCAATAACCTATGGTTTTACGTTTTGGTCATTCCTGAACCGAAACTCTATTTTGGATTTCGGTTAGGGTTTACTGTTCATTACTGTTCATCTTCATCAACGAGCGCGAGCGGGAGCGCGCGCTGGCGAGCACGCGGGCGGGAGCGCGTGCGGGCTCAAGCGCGCGGGGGCGGGAGCTCGCCGGGCTCGCGCCGGGGGTGGGGTGGGGAGGACCTCGCGTCGGCTTCGTGTTCAAGCCCAAGGGCCCTGCGCACTCGCTAGTTTGCCGCTACTCCCTCGCCTATCTCGCACCCTCACCAACCTGACCCGTACTCCCGCAAGATGAGGCCGGTCGTACACTGGGGCTAGTGCTATCGCCAATTTGATTTCGACGTCTTTATCGGTTTCTGTCAGATACTGTTTACGCACATAATATTATTCACGTAATTATTCATTATTTTTTAAAATTTTTAAACATTTTATACTTTTTTAATTTGAAGTTAAAAAATAATTGAAATAAAGTTAAATTTTAGTCAAAATATAATTTTCATTTTAGATCCTCGATATATGGTTATACTTTAGAACCGCTACCACGAGATCGCGTAGAGCTAGTTGTTCTGGCTCATATACCTACAAATGCTCGTCCGGATCATGCAGGTACTGAATTTGTAATTCCACACCCAGATGTTCCAAACTCAACTGATGATGATTATGATGATTAGTTGTATTATCTTAGAATTTATAAATTATGTATGTGTGAAATACATTTTAATGAAAAGTTAAATGTGCTTATGTTAATTTTTAACTTTTAATTATATTCATATTATTTCTTGTATGTTTTTTTAATACACTAATATATATTAAAAGTAGACTATATCAGTGACTAACTATCAAAATTAATATTAATTAACTAAAATAATATTTAATATTATAATAAAATTAAGTATAAATTCATTCCTAATTTTTCAAATTTTTCCAAATTTTTTTCAATATTTTATCGTATTTTTAATTTGAACTCAAAATACAGTCAAAATATAGTCAAACTCTGATCAACACCCAATTAATAATTTTAAAAAAATCTTTCAGCTGAAACTGAAATCAAAATGGCAAAAACGTATCGGTTTTGCTGGGCCTCGAAAGCGAAACCGAAACCGTACCATAAAACCTTGAATATCCATCTTATGCTGAAGCTGCGGCAGACATTTTTCCTTTTAGTGCCCCAAATAATTGAATCCTAGGCCAATTTATTTGATCAAAATGCAACTACTGTTAATCCTTGTTGGTCGTCATTTATTGTTTGTGCATAAGAGCTGATTATTATTTGTTTGCTTGGTTTCTTAGAATGCAGAACTTCTTAAGCACTAAAATGCTACGAAAGTGGCATATGGAAATATACCTGTGTCAATCAAACCTTTTTCTAAGTTACGATTATATTCAAAGTTTTAAGTTTTGATTTTGAGATTAATTTTGCAGCCCATAAAAATTAATACAATTTGGCTGTTTCCGTCAAAACTAATCCGTTTTAATTTTTGATTAAATTATTATTTATTTTTTATTAATTAAACTTTAATTTTCGATTTAAAAATATTAAAAAATTTAAAATATGGAAAGAACTTTTATATTTATATTCTTTTATAATTATTAGATTAAAATTTCTAAAATTTTTAGCAAATAATCACCTATTTTATTATGAATTTACAAAAAACACCTATCTTATCACTATTAGCAAAAAATTACTCGGCTTATATTCTAAATTTACAAAAATTATCTTGATTAAAATATAAAAAATATTTTATTTTAATTTAATTTTATCAATTAAATGAATATAAAATATCAAATTATTTTTATTTGATTTTAAAATAATTAATTCCTAATTATTGGACAACTGGTCCGATAAAATCCGATAAAATTTGATTTTAAATTTTCAGTTTCATAAAATCGAACAATCGATTTTTTATAAAAACTGAAATAAGATAACTTATTTTTATATTAATTTAATAGTTATTCATATTAAAACTAAATGAGAATAATTAGATTTTTTATATTAATTTTTAGAGTTTTTAACAAACAACCACATATCTTATTATAAATTTTTAAAAAATTATGTACCTTATCATTATTAACAAAAAATCACTTGCCTTATACCATAAATTTATAAAAAATCACTTCGATTAAAATATTAAAAAATAATTTTATTTTATTATATTAAATAAATTAATATAAAATATAAAATTATTTTTATTTTGTTTTATTTCGGACAATTATATTGGTAAATATGGAAACCTTTAAGGGAAAAAAATTTGAAATAAGAAATAAAATACAAATTGCTATTATAAATATGATTAAACCCCAATGTAATTTATCAAGAAAATTACCCTCAAGTAATATCACTCAATTTTATACAAATCACAAGTGCAATAATGTAAATAAAGATAAAAAAAAATATATTGTAATTTTTACGTGGTTCGGAGATCAATTATTCTTACTCCACAATCTCTGCCTATCTATTGAGAACTTGGATCACTTCACTAGTGATGTTGTTTCTTGAGCTAAAGTCAAGTCTTTACATCATACTCCAAAATAGAGTGTCGCTTCCTTCAGGTAAAGCAAAGTCTGTTGCTTCCTTAGGACAAAGTTATATATGTACAAATCGATTTTCTCCCACCTATACTCTTAACACCTAAAAGTATTTATATGTGGAAACTAAAAAAAATAATACATTTTAAATTCACTACAAAATCACTCAAAATTTGGGAACAAGGGTAATATGCTTTGAGATTGAAAAGTTTAGAGCATTTATTGGCTAAAAGGCATGGAGTTTTACTCTCTTCTTTAAATGATAAATGAAGTTGTAAAAACTTGTTAAAAAAAGTCCAATCATACCCATTTATACCTAATCGGTCGAAACAAACAATTGGAAATAAGAACCCCATAGTTTGGTTCATTTCGACGGTTAAAAAACTAGCCATTTGTCACACAGATTATACGAACCATATATCTATTTCAGTTAAAGTTGAAATCCCAGCTGAACATCCGTTTTGTAATCGGACATCTGTTACTGTAGCGCTACTGTAGGTTTCTATAGCATTATTACAGCAAATGAACGTTAGTTTAGAAATAGGTATCTGATTCAGTCAGTAAAATTCTGTTAAGAGTTTTCTGTAGAACTCTACATGACAAATAATCTAAACAAAATAATCTCAAAAAAT
The DNA here is from genome assembly GCA_005019695.1 of Trichopus zeylanicus subsp. travancoricus. Lineage (NCBI taxonomy): Eukaryota > Viridiplantae > Streptophyta > Magnoliopsida > Dioscoreales > Dioscoreaceae > Trichopus > Trichopus zeylanicus. The sequence continues at coordinate 343,818 of RXID01010968.1, read as the reverse complement.
AAATTCTCAATTCAACTAAATAAAATGAAAATCTAAACTTAGTTATGCCGAGTTTGATCTCTTGAGATTTCTTTAAGCCATTTTTAAATCTTCAAGTTTTGTTCGTTGATCTACCATCACGTCTCATCTTCAATATATCCATCTAAGCTTGAGACTTCCAAATGGGCTTAATCTTCATTTTAAGCTTGACTTGGTTACAAGAAATTATTAAATACATTATTTGATCATCATCAAAACTATAAAAGACAATAAATTATTTCCTAATTATTGGACATTTGATTTGACAAAATTAAAATTTAAAATTTTAATTTCATAAAATTAAACAATAGATCTTTCATAAAAATTGAAGTAAGATAACCTATTTTTTATATTTATTTATGAGTAGAGTGTTGTTTCTTTTAGTTTTGATAATGAACAAATGATATTTGATGATCTACTTGAATTGTATTTAACCAAAATACTTAAAACTCTTAAGCAAATATTCGAAAGCTTCAAGGAAAAGAAGAAATGCAATACTAGATTGGCGAGCATTTCTTGATGATATAAAGAGATGGCTCAATATGGCTTGGAAGTATCTGCAATAACTTGAAAATTCATGAGTGACACAAATAAAGTCAAGGCAACTCAAGAAATCAACTTCAACTAGGTTTAGTTTTCCTTTTATTTTCAATTGAGTTGAAACTTATTTAAGATAAATTAGTTAGTGTTCAATGTCACATAGAGTTATCCAGGAAGCTCTTAACAGAGTTTTTCTGACTAAACTAGACATCCGCTTTTAAACCAGATGCTCGATTATGTCAGACTGAAAATTCAAAAATTAGTCATTTGAATCACATTATATCACGATGCAATTTTAACTTATTCTATTTAATTATTTACACTTGTGATTGTTTGATAATTAACTTTAAATCGTGATTAGTGATTAGTGAATTGCATTGGTTTTGATTTATCGAAAAAATTTCATTTGTTCTCAAAAATCTAATTTACCCTTTGCCTTAGGTGGTCTTTGTGCTTTCATAAAGTTGTTACGAAAGATTGATTATCCGATTTTATAAAATTTAAAATTTAAAATCCAATTTTGTTAGAACTATTATCCGATAATTAAGAAATAATTATCCAAAATAAAACTGAATGAAAATAGTTTAATAACTTAATATTTTATATTAATTCAATTAATAAAATAAAAATAAAATAAAATATTTTTTAATATTTTAATTGAGGTAGTTTTTTGTAAATTTATGGTATAAGACAAGTGGTCTTTTGTTAATAGTGATAAGATAGGTAATTTTTCGTAAATTCGCAATAAGACAGATATTTATTTGTTAAAGACTCTAATTTTTAATTGATAAATTAAATTAAAATAGAATATTTTTAAATATTTTAATCGATGTAGTTTTTTGTAAACTTATAATATAAGATGAATGATTTTTTGCTAATAGTAATAAATTAGGTAATTTTTCGTGAATTTGCAATTAGGTAAGTGATTATATGCTAAAAACTCAATTTTTTAGGTAAAAAATTACTTAAAATATCAAAAAAAGGTCAAGTTTGAATCCAGATTACACTAATGAAAGATTAAGATTTTAACCATTTATGCTAAGCATACATTATGACATAAAAATAATATATAAAATTGAATAATATAAATTTAAAATTTGAAACTAAATTTTAGATTAAAATGTTTTAAGTTAATCCGAAAAAAAATATTTTGGCTTAAACTTAAAATCTTGGTTATATCATGTACAAACAAGTACTGTTCCCCTTGGTTCAAATTTTTAAAATGCTTCAGGTTTGATTAGCAGCAACTTTTTTTTTAGTTTGATTTTTGTTCCTCATTTATCCCTTGTTTGTAAGAAGTTGGTTGATTTGTTGCGCTTGATTGAGCAATTTGCAAATGGAAACTTGAAATGTCAATTGAACTCTTCACATACATTATGGTCATGTAATCCTACATGAGATCACTTCTACTCAGTGGCGCACATTCTGGCATTTTTTATATGGTAAATTATTGGTGGTATATGACAAGCGCAGGCTTACAAGGACTTTCATGCATGCAACTGGCCCCTAGAACTATCAAACCATATGAGCCTCGCTCATTACTTTGATCGGATGAAATGAATGGTAAATTATTAGCGGTATATGACAAGCGCAGGCTTGCAAGGACTTTCATGCATGCAACTGGCCCCTAGAACTATCAAACAATGATATGAGCCTCGCTCATTATTTTGATCGGATGAATGAGAAGAACCACAATGCAATAGAAGAGATTCGGAAAACCAGCAAACAATTTATGACCTTCTCATGCTTCATTCCAAGGTAAGTGAACTTTCAACTACATTTGAATGACTTAAACTTTGTGTCATTAGCCCGTTGTACAAGTTAGTTTAGTGTCATATATGCTGTAAATGATTTTTTTTTAAAAAAAAAAATTTGCTTTGAGACACGGTGACAAGCAATAGACTTCCACGTTGCTTAAGAATCCTAATTTGACCTGAAACCCAAAAGCCAACCCAGACCATTGACAGTCCTATATTGGCTTCGATATTTACTTCCTTTCTCATGGCATATAACTACATAAGCCTCCAAACTGCAATTCTTTTTTCTATTTTTGGTTTAAAATTAAAAATTTCTATTTTCTCCTTCCTATCCTTTACTGATATAGAAATACATTTATGGTGAACAAGGCTTCTGTTCCTGAAAATTATACTTGTTTTTCACTGGAAGAGTACTACCTTGAGATGTTTTTTCTCATATGTACTTATAGCGCCAATTCAAATGGCTGGCTTGGTGTCATATGGAAAACTAAATAAACAAAGCAAAAAAAATGCTATCCAGTAGTTATGTCCAATGATGTACATAGTTCTGTAACCATTGTAGAATGAACACCAAAATATTTTTTGGTTATTCAAACAAGAACTCTGCGCAGAGAAAAGGATGCTCTTTTACCCAAATCTTCCAAAGATTATAGGCTCCGATCCTTTGGAGGCCCGAATAAGATCTATTCATGAGCAAAAGGGAAGCATGTCTTCTGTTGGGCTGCGGTGCTTGCTGGTATCAGGTATCATCATTTTATTTTCATTACTTATTTTTCCAGGAATTGAAAATAGAGTCGGTAATCCTATGGTTCAATGGCAATATATTACGGTTTGATTCCATCTATGAATCCTATTAGAGTTCTCGAATTGGATTCTTTTGCTATAGGTATCCCCAGTGATTTGGTCTAAATAAATAATTCTTTTTTGCATTTGTGCATTAAAAATGATGGTTATTACGTATATTTCCACGAAAGTAACATAAAAATCCTCCTTTTTCTATTTCAAGTAAAAATCATATCATCCTCTTGAAAATTTAGGAATATTTAGAGCACAAAGTTGGTCTAAATGGGAGAATTGAGCTCTAATGCCCCACCGAAGAAGAAAGCAAGCTCAAATAAAAAGGTGTTAGAGCACAAGAAGCTCAAGCTAACTTCCCTATGGCTTCTTCTGCTTACATGTGATATATATAGCCTTCAGCAAGTCTTCAAACAATAAATTAAAATTTTAAATTGCTGTCCAGTTCCTCAATTATTGATCTTGTGCGACCAATTGGCTTTTTCTCCAATCATGCAACCTAACTTGCCACGTTTTAAATGTGATTTCTTTTCATTTTCTTGCTCAAAACATTGCTTGCCTTTCTGTGTATTTGATGGAGGGTTTACTGAAAGATTGTCACCTTCATTTTGGACTGATTACTACGACAACAACAAAAGAGACCTGGAAAATACAGAACTTGCACCTTGGACTGCCAGATCTTACACAAGGCAACCCTGATTCCCCTCTTCTTTATTCTTGTTTTTAATCTCTTACTCTAATACGAAGATTGTTTGTGGCCTCTACCAGAAAAGAAATCTGTGCTTCTGATTTACAAAATATACCAAAAAATGTTTTTACTTTTCGACAAATAAAAAACCTCTAAATGAACTACAAAGAAAGTTCCACATTTATTTATAACTTACAGAAATACAGATACGCAACTGCAGTCCAACCAAACCAACAAAGTAAAGAAACCAAACCGTAGCCTGAACGCTCACAAAAGAAGATTGAGCACGCATGCAGAGAGTCCTACACTAAGTACTTCAGTAGTCCTCCGGAGCCAGAGGCTGGTGAGTATGTGGAACCTCAGTAGGAATCACGAGGAACTCGTAGATAACTCCGGCAAGCCCGGCCCCAATGAGTGGGCCCACCCAATAGATCCAATGGTGACTCCACCGCCACCCAATCAGTGCTGGCCCGAAAGCTCTTGCTGGGTTCATTGCCGCCCCGTCGAAGGGTCCACCAGCAAGGATGTTGGCACCCAAGATGAAACCGATGGCAAGTGGAGCAATTGTCACAAGGTGGCCTCTCTTTGGATCGATGGCCGTGGCATAGACAGTGAAGACGAGCCCAAATGTCATAAGAATCTCAAGTAGCAGAGCGTGCAGCTCGCCGATTCCGACCCCAACGGTGAACCCAAGTGGCCTCTGCTCCACGACAGTAAACAAACCAACGATGGCATCAATTAAACAGTTTGATCAAATTTATTTGCAAAAATGGTAATCTAAGGAAATCTAGGATAGCATCTCATGTAGTAATGCAAAACCAAATCAAATTGGAGGGAAATGCAACCAATGCTTGGTCTTGTTGCTAGAACACAGCACACTATGATACTTTACTTCATTTTGAAGGATGCTTAACATGATATTTTGTGGAAATTCATCATTATTGCGATACTTAGGCATGATATTATTCATGTGAATCCTTAATATAAGCTAATAACCTCTGTTCACTTTGTCAAACTACTGCTTACTACTAAATACAACACGGCAAACAATTGTTTGCATAGGAAATAAATCCAAGCAAAAGGACCCGTAACCAACATTTATGATCTTGTTTTAGGGTAATATATTTCGGATTATTTTGCATAAACGCAAATTTTGGTGAAGATTACAGTATTGTCTTTTGCATAAAAACCAATATTTTTTTTAAAAAAAATTTGCAAAAATCCAACCATGACAGAGGCCAACTGTCATGGTTAACTTTGAAGAAATCATGGACGTATATGACAATTTATAACCTTGTCCTAAACCTTGATCAGGATCAACCATAGTAAAAAAACTCAGAACTTCAAAGTTACTCCTAGCTTCAATTCTTACCATGCCTCCGGTGGCGATCCTTAGTAGAAGAGACGCCACAATAGCACCCAACAGCTGTGCCACCCAGTAGTAAACTGCCCGAATCAGCGAAATCCGGCCACCTACCAGCGCCGCGAACGTCACCGCCGGGTTTACATGCCCACCGGAGATATTGAACGCCACTGCCACTGCCACTGCCACTGCCAATGCCAACGCGTGCGCTATTGCCACTACCACCAGCCCGCCGCCGTTGACGTGTCCTTGTACAGTTTTGCTACAACACCAGACATACATATCCACTTACATGATAGTCCAGAGATAAACCCAAGTCTTACGGCAAACACAAATGCAATGGAACGGATGTTACCTAAAGACAGGACAGAGCCCTCGGCAGCGAAGACGAAGATGAAGGTGGCGACGAACTCGGCGAGGGCGGCGCGCATGGTGTTCGGGTGGACGGCGTCCTCCGTCCGGCCCCAAACGTACCGGCGTGGCGGCATGATGGCTAGTTTCCCTTCTGTTTATCTTCTGCTTCTTCTTCTCCTCCTCCTCCTCCTTCCTCTTCTTACGAAGCTTCTCCTTCTTCCTCTTTTGAGGAAAAGAATGAGAAGAGGGTTTCGGGTTGCATCGGGTTGAAGAGGTGGCCAGAGGGAGGAGAGAGTGGCGACACGAGGGAAACGGCTGGGTTCGGGGAGTGGCACGTCAATCGAGGCGTCCTGAAGTGGGGAGCCGGTTTCGCGTTGCTGGTTCTTATCTGTTGTGGCGGAAACGGACGAAGTAGGACCATAGTTCGCAGTTTCGGCCGAAACCGAGTCTTTTCGGCTCAAACGGATTGATTTCGATCGATCCCGAGAGTTTATTATTTATTATTGTTCATTTTCACTAATGAGCGTGGGCGGGAGCGCGCGCGGGCGGGAGCGCGTGCGAGTTCGAGCGTGTGGGAGCGGGAGCTCACCGGGCTCGAGCGCGCGGACGGGAGCTCGCCGAGATTGCGCGCAGTGGCGGGAGCTCGCCGAGCTCGCCGAGCTCGCGCAGGCGGAGGGGGGGCGGGGGAAGGACCTCGCGTCGGCTTCATGTCCGAGCCCAAGGGCCCTGCGCACTCGCTAGTCTTTCGTCGCTCCCTCACCTATTTCGCACCCTCACCGACCTGATCCGTACTCCCGTAATATGAAATCGGTCTTATACCGAGGCCAACGCTATCGCCAATTTGATTTCAATATCCTTATCGGTTTTCTGTCAGATATTGTTCACGTACATAATATTATTCACGTAATTATTCATTATTTTTAAAAATTTTCATATTATAATTTTTTAATTTGAAGTTAAAAAATTATTGAAATAAAGTTAAATTTTAGTCAAAATATAATTTTCATTTTAGACCTTCGATGTATGGTTATACTTCAGAACTGCTGTCACGAGATCGCACAGAGTTAGTTGTTCTGGCTGATATGCCTATAAATGCTCGTCCGGATCATCCAGGTACTAAATTTGTAATTCCACACCCAGATGTTTCAAATTCAATTGATAATAATTATGATGATTAGTTGTATTATCTTAGAATTTATAAATTATGTATGTGTAAAGTACATTTTAATGAAAAGTTAAATGTGCTTATGTTAATTTTTAACTTTTAATCATATTCATATTATTTCTTGTATGTTTTTTTAATACACTAATATATATTAAAAGTAGACTATATCAGTAACTAACTATCAAAATTAATATTAATGAACTAAAATAATATTTAATATTATGGTAAAATTAAGTATAAATTCATTTCTAATTTTTCAAATTTTTTCAATTTTTTTCCAATATTTTATCGTATTTTTAATTTAAAGTCAAAATATAATCAAACTCTGGTCAACACCCAATTAATAATTTAAAAAAAAATATTTCGGTCGAAACCGAAACGGCCGAAACTGAAATCGAAATGGCCGAAATGACCGAAACGTTCGAAACGTATTGATTTTGCTGGATTCCGAAACCGAAACCGAAACTAAAATCGTACCGTAAAACCTTGAGCAGGACGTTTCCAAAGCGGAGATAGTAGTCGTTTATTGGAGTCTCACGCATTTTATAGTAGAATTTACGGGTTGGATTATTTTTTTTTTCCTTCTCGGAGCTTACCGTGGGACATGTCGTATCATTTTCTTTCCGTCGTTTTTCAGTGGCTTTCTTTCCGGACCTAATCGGCTAGCCGCTTAACAGATGTTTTAGGTAACTCTTAAGAAATTGTTTGTTCGCTCATTCTGAAATACATAGGATTTGGAGATCTTGAACTGTCAAGTGTATTTGGCCGATTTTATCTGTAAATTTTGATTTCTAAATTTTGTATTTAATTGGCTTTATTTGTAGAATGTGATTCACTCCCATATTTGGCGGTGGGATTATTCTCCATGAGAAACAATAAAAACTTGGTCACTCACCTGGGCACCGAAAGCAAGATGATCACAGAAGATTTTACAAGTGCTTTATGTCCGAGACACTCTTATAAGAACTAAAAAATAAAAAATAAAAACTCAAGAAACACTACTCGCAGAAAGGGCAAAGAAGCAATTTTGACAAGTTCAAACAAAAGCATGTAACGCCTATTTATTTTCTAACATTACAAAAATGGAGCTACAAAATATTGCCTACATTTGTTCTATAGACAGGATCCATGTCTTAAGAAAAAAGTTAATGCTACCAGAAGCTGAATTACTTGCTAGAACAAAGAAAAAGCATTCACCATATCACATCACAGCTCCACAAGCTTCCCATATGATTCAAGAATACACGAATACACAAGCGTCCACACGAATATGCGAAACCAAATCATAAGATCAAATGACTATGAAAAACACAGCTGTCAAATCTTTTGCAATTCTGGTGAATGGGTATGAGAATGGAGCCTCAACTCTTGGGTTTGGGTTCTCTGGCCCATGAAGGTGGAATAATTTTATATTCTTGGACTTGTTCCTCCTCTTTGCTTTCCTGTTCTAGTACATCCTTGGAGAAGGCATCAGGGTTAGCTTTGATGCGGTTCTGCAAGGCTATGAAAGGACTCACAGTCTGATCCCTGCAAAATTAGAGGCCAGTACCATAGGTATCACATCATAATTTTATGTTGCCATTTCATTAAATGTGAAAGAAGAATCAACATTCACATATTCTCCTTAACAGCCTTGTCAAAACTAGAAGCTATAAACAACTTTTTGGAAAAATATGTTTATGAGCCTGTTTGGAAAGAGATGATTGGGTGTGAAAATCACAATTAGCTAATTGAGTAAGTATGAATCCAGATGCAATTTAACCACATATAATTTCCAAGTCTGCATATCGTGTTAGCATGTGCAAGTTTGGTAATAGAAATTTGCAATCTGATTGGACGATTAGAGAGCAAAATGATCATCAGGTGATGATCATCTCCCTGCTCACAATCCAGATGCCCTACGTAAGTAGGAGCCAATTAGGTTGCCCACAGGTATAATGTCATCTGTCATCCACTTTTCCATAACTTGACACATGGCACTTTCAAATACTGAGATGTTTCATTTAATAGTTATTGAAATCTATTTTTGTCAACTACCTCAGTTGCTTTGTAACATAAACCAGATTTGTATGATGATTAATTTTATTGTTAGGTGATTAATTTGATTAAGTAAATTATTTTTGTAACAAGTTAATTTGAAATTTTGTAACAGGATTAAGTTTTACATTCTTTAATCCATTTGTTACTATGTGATCCATATATTTGCTATGAGATTCACATCTCCCTATTTGAATCTGTCCATGTTACCTCAAGAAAAATATAGGCAACAAATATTTTTCTATAAATGGACAACCCAACCTGAACTCAGTATAAGTATGCTAAAAAGCTAAATTTTGGATATAAACAATGAAAAAATATAAAATAGGCACACAACAATAATGTAAGACTCGCAAAATATGCCTGAGTTAATGTGATAGTAGCAAACAAACTGCAAAATGAGAAAAACCATTAGTTTACCTTCTCTTTAGCAGTGCTCTTTATAAAACATACAAATGCCTCAAGAGAACTGAGTACCGCAAGGTCCTTTTCTCAGCTCTACTACACATGGCAATCCAGTGCTTTTTGTGCCTTCTCTTCTAAGGACTAAAATTATGAAAAAAAGTAGGATGAATTTAGGAGATGTTCAAGGATTAGATTTCAGGAAAATGATATTTTTCTCAACAAAGTACATTAGTAGCATTTTTTTCATCATCCAAACCTAATGTTTGAACTTTGTCCATGGTTTCAGACAAGAACTGATCTCACTTTCATCATTGCCAAAAGCAGTGGCTTCTGCACAAGGCAACAAGTATACAATCATAAACACATTCTGCCAGAATAAGCAAAAACAAGAAATAAGCAGATTGAGATCTGACCAACAATGTTCTAAATGAAGTAATAATTAACAATATGTGCACCTTGCAAAACCAGTTTATTTATTGGGTATTGTGCACAGTGTATGACAGTTACAGATGTTCCACCAGAGTTACAATCTAAACACTAGCAAAGTGTTAGAAATATAATCGACTAAAACAGCATGGTTGTTATTTCCAAGTCGTCGAGTTGTAAAAGATCCAGCTCAGAGGTGAGGCCTACCTAAGCCCAAACCGGTCTATTCCAATACAAGCCTTTGCTCATCAGGCCATCCATCAGACTGAATCCAGTCCAGTTTCAAGATTTCATTAGTTAGGAAGGCCGAGGGCCAGTCCTACTCATTTTAAGGGTTAAGGCCTCTTGGATCAAGCCAAGCCCTAAATACTGAGGCTTACATGTGTAATTGGTTGTTGGGCCATTATACCTTGCCAATTTTGTTTTATTTGGTAGATTTCAACGTGCTTGTTTCCCTTTTCTCCTAAGGACAGATATATATCCTTTAACTGACCTGGTTTAGAATCCCCACTAATACATAGACCAAACAGCCCATGTTCATAACCCATGACAAAGATCAGAATTGCATATCAAGTGTTAACCTGGGAGCTGCAAACTGACATGTTCCCTAAGTTTGATGTACTAACAAACCCTTCACAGAAAGACATAGTGACAATTGACACACTATCATGGCAAGAAATTCCCACATCAACATCCAAACTGAGCTGTTCTCTGTTCTCAGAGAAACTCATTGTGTTATCTGCCGTTTACTCACACTTGTAGATATTTTAGTCTTGGAATAAAGGACAAACATGTGCCTAGTATGCAGACCAGCATCTGTTCTATTGAGGAGAATTAACCAATAACCAAACAAGTTTGAGCCTAGATTCTGTGGCACTGTCCGCCTGCATAAATCACCGCTGAACATACAATACGGAAACTAACATTTATATAATCAAATCCCAACATTATTTTGCTCCATTTCCATTTCCTGTTGGCTGCCATTTAACTTGTCCCGGTTTTCATAATAGTTGTTTGGTTCACATTTTATATGCTCGGCAGCAATTTCTGCGCTCACATACCGAAACCATAGCCATTAAATTCTCCTATTTCTTCACTTTTAATCCAGTTGGTATGATCTGTTCAAAAAAAAAAAAAAGAAATTTCTTCATTGTAATTATCTTAAGCTGATCAAAATAATGACAAAAAAGGTGCAGGCTTTAAACTCCAGCTACCAATCAATTTATTTATAAACCAATTGAAACCAATACAAGCCCAGCTGATTATCCAATGAAAAAGACTAGATTATGCATAAAAGGTCTTTGATTTCTAAAACAACAGAGCTGGGACGTGCCCCGTGATTTGGATCATTTGGAGAAATGGATTTACCTGCGATTAGGGCTTCCATAGACGGCGGTGCAGGCGCTCCGACGGCGAGTTCCGGCCGGAGATTGGTCTTCTCCTCCTCCGCCGCTGCAGCACCGCTCTGTGTCGGGCCCATAAGCTTCGGCAAACGGGGATTAGGGTTTCATTCCTCTCGAACCGCTCTAGGTTGAAGACGGTGGTTTTGATTATGAAACTATGAACTTTCCAATTATGTAAAATTAAAAAATCGTTTTCGGATGCGAACCATCAAAATTAAGAAAATGTCGCGGATGCCTGTGGAAAATTGAGTTTGCACATATGCCCCCTATAGAATCAGTAAATTTGAATACATGACCTTAATTATACCAAGGGCGTAAATAGAAATCACTAGGATGCTAACTTGAACAAACCTAGAGTCTGTTTGGTTGTACTACACTAAATAGATTGAATTCACTTTTATTTATTTATTATTCACTTTGCATATTTGATTGAATAAATTTATCTAAAGAATAGGATATATTATTACGTAAATTATTATTTGTTTAAGTTTATACGGAGTTATATACAATGTTTTAGATTACAAGAAAATTATCTATAATTTCACGAGTGTTTAGAGAGTTATATACAATTGATCATCAAAATAAAATGAGAAAAGAGGATTTAATTTCCTGCCCCAACTTTTGGCAAAACATCTAGTCTCATTTTGTTTGAGACTAACTTTAACTTAATCGAATTAGTAATTAGTTTCGATTTAAAATTAGAAAATTAGAAAAATTATTTTAAAATAAGATCACCATTTTTTTGTAATATCATATCATAAGAATCTCTAGGATGTATTTACTTCAGAATCAAAATAACAATCATCCTGTTTTAACCAACCTATCATCTAAATACAAAAAAAATAATCAGATTGTCTTTACGTTATTTTAAAAAATAAATTATCATACTATCATTATATTTATTTATTCAAATTTCAATAAATAACATACTTAATGGTATAAAATTTTAATTTTTTTTAAATAATTCATTAATCAGACTAACATCTAAATATCAAAAATTTAATTATATTATTTTTTTTATATTTTAATTTTGATTTTAAGTTTGAGATTCCCAAAGGGTTGTCTAGTTAAAGATACATTTCACTTTTTTCCTTCCCCATGCAAACGCAGCCTTAGTTAGGTTGAGTGTCATTAATAGATTTGCACCACAATAATTTTTGCCACCTCTACTCGACAGGCCCATCACTTTTGATGTATGCACACTCGTAAACAGCACGAAAAGTTATAGAATTAAAAGAAATTAAATTAGAAGGTAAGCGATTATTTGATTTGGATTAAAATCAGAATCAACTTATTTCAATTTTTTTTTGTGTAAAATTAATATTATTTATTTTATATTATTATTAAATAAATTATTATAAAAAATTAAATAATTTTTTGAACTTTAAATTATTATAAGGTTAATTTTGATAAAAATTATTAGTTTACAAAAGTAGTTAACTAATTTTGATTTTGATCCTGATTCCGAACCAAATGATGGTTCAAGAAAATTAAATTTATTTATTTATTATTTTAGTTATGATTTACCTTATTTAATATATTTATAAGTTGAAATTGTTGTTATCTAAGTGTTTTTGGATTTTTATTTCTTTTGAGTTAATTAAGTCTTATTCTAAGATTTTGCCAATCCAATTATAATTTTCAGTTTAATCCTATTTATTTCGACCCTATTTGATAATAGACTAGGGCCAGCATTTTTTTTAATTTTTTTTATTTTCTTCAAAAATTAATGTTAGATATTTTACGTACTTATTGAATTAATTATTATAAAAAATTAATTAATTTTTTGATCTTTAAATTATTATAAGGTCAAATTTAATAATAAAATACTAATTTATAAAAGTAGTTCACTAATTTAAATCTTAGTCTTGCTTTTAACCTATTATCAAACGAACTCTTTCAGACTTGAAAAAGATTGTATCATTTTTTAAAACTTTATTGATTCTCTTTTTCCTAGTTTTTGTTATCTAGGATTTTATTTAAGGTTCTAGACTGAATTATATTCAATTTAGAACTTGAAAAAACTAAATTCTATTAAATTAAAAATTTTTAGTAATTGTATTAATAGTCCTAATGCATTGGACATGAAGACATTATTTTTTTTACAATAAACTCAAGTTTAGTTTCTTCTCTTTTCGTTCTAAACTCAAGGAGATCTTAGTGAAATGATAGTGTTCCTTTTGTTTTACTTGCTTCTTGCTATGTTAAGTGGTATTCGAGCAAGTTTTTCTTGACTTGATGTTAAACAATGACACAAGCTGCAACAACCCTAAGGACAATGCTCTCACAATTTCTTACATTAATTAAGTATTTTGATTCATCTATGGAGGTAATCCAAAACTTGATTACAAGTTTGACATTGAGGATGAATTTGCTTGAAGGCCTAAATCAACCACCTTAACAAATTGATAAAGCATTTTGCAATCCGGTCTGGTGAGGAAAGGCTCTTTAATTGATTAGAGAGGTTTACAAGTCCCTCAAGACTCCAAGATGAAGAAATTAAAGATATTTTGCATGACATATTTCTGAGTATGACTAAAATCATGACTTTTTTCTAAAGATAGATATCCCATCTTTTAACAGACAACTTCAAATAGACAATTTCCTTGATTGTCTTGCAACTAAACAACATTCTCAACCTTCTACGTAAGTTTGGGCATTCAATGCATCAAGAAACACTATAGCAGCAAAAGAATACAAATACCAATCCATATCTCAAGTGCCATCATTGTGGCAAATCAAGACATCATTCTAATGTTTGCTTAGTAAGACAACCCGTGAACTTAGCTATTGAAGATGATTATATAGATGAACACATATATGAATTCAATGATGATGTACACTTCTAAACAAGAGGAAAATGTATAATAAAACAACATCTTTATCACTCAATGCATAGGGACTATAAGATTTGCAACGTGATCATTGATGGTAGGAGCAATGAGAATATCATCTCTATGACTAAGGTTAGCAAGCTATAATTGATGATGGAACCACATCTCTCTCCATACATAATTAGCTGGATCAAAAAGGTTGGTGAAACCAAGATAATTGAAAGGCGCCAAAATTTATTTGTTCATTAAAAAATTCTATAGGGATAAGGCAACATGTGATGCTGTGGTGATGGATGCATGTGCTATATCTTTTTTTAATATGCCATGGCAATTTGATAGAGACTCTACAAATCATAGGCAAAAAAGTCATATTTGTTGTAGTCCCTAGTTGGACAAATCTTAAGGCAGCCTTAAATATATCTGCAGAAGAGGTTAGCATGCAGACCACAGAGCATATCCAAAAGACCGATATCACCATCATCATGCTTGGCTTACCAAATCCAATGGTAGCTCATACCTCTTGAGAAGTTTTTTGAGAAATGGAGGGAAGGAAAATCTCAACCCAACTTCAAATTGGATCCAGTAAGTATCGTAGCAGAAGGAAAGGCCCTATAGTGCCTCTATAGTGCTAGAATCTTTAGGAAAAATAGATATCTTCAGGTGCTTGGGAAAGCCAAACTTTGAGATGAGTTGGCTAATCTACATCTCAGACCTCTTTCACTACGTCAACTAAATAAGAACACAGGAAGGGGACAATGCACAGGGGACCACACTCGAGTAGGTTCAAACTCCTGCTGTAGGATAGAAGATGATTCATCTTGGCTACCCTCTGAATCTCTACCCCAAACCTCAGTTAAGGAGACGGAGGGATCTCCCTTATCAAAGCCTGAAAGGGATGAGCTTGCACTTCCACCTAGAAGTGTGCATTATTCGATTTGAACCAAATAAACTGACCAAACCGAAACTGAATAATCAATTCCGTTTGGTTTATTTGATTTTCGGTTTGGTTCGATTTTTAAAATAAAAAAGTTCGGTGTTTGATTTCAATTTTGATTTTGGATTTTAAAAAATCATAAAAATTGAACCGAACTGAATTAGATGTGTATATTTATATATATACATAATATTGATTTTGATTTTAATTTGAATATGATTGAATTCAAAATGAAAAAAAAATAAAATCAGTTTAAAATTTTAATTTTCGATTTGAACTGAACCAAACCAAAATATTTTGGTTTGATTTTAGTTTTGTTTTTATAGCATTTTAGTTCGGTTCATTTTTTGAATTTTTAAAAATGAAATTTTTTTTGTTTGATCTATTCGGTTTAATTCGGTTCAGTTTTGGACCAAATGCGCAACCCTACTTTCACCCAAGGCGAAATATGATGTACCTAGTAAAGAGGAGGCAACCATCAGAGCAGGAGAAGCTACTATCTTAAACCTATTTGGGAGGGAGTCAAGGCCCGACCCTGAGTAAAAAAGGGGAACAAGAGAAAGAATACATCACACGAAACCATAGTTATAGAAAACTCTAATGATGAAGGCAGAATATCGAGAGCAAAGCATAAGGTGGGAATGGAAAACTCACTTGACATCCTAGATGTCAAAAGGACAAGTAGAGAACAAGTTGCTAGTATATAGGAGATGGAAGGAGAAGTGACAAATCAAAATTGATTTAGATACTAGCAAAGCATAGGGAAAAAGAAATGTTTCTCCACTTATAAAGAGAGACCAAGAGCCAGGACCTAAACCAGCCCACTTCAAGATGAGGGCCGAGATTGTGCATCTTTATTGTAGCGGTTATTGACTAACAACTGAGATCAAGCCTCGTTGACCTCAAGATAGGCACTAAAGGCATGTACCCCTAGTAGGGAAATTAATGCATGAAGGACACGCCGTGGTCTGACGGGAGCACAATCAGGGCAGCTTACAAAACAAAGAAGTGGTGGTGATGATATTGTGCTACCCTTCAAGACTAAAAGCTATCGATATCTTACTATTGTCAAGACACGAAGCCCAAAAAAGGTAGCACATTCAAGGAACATTGGATGAGAATAGGAAATCATAGACGTGAGTTTAGTAAGAATACTAAGAGCCCATCAAAATAATTTATTCATTTAATGACATGCAAAAAGAGAGGAGAAAGGAGGAAAAGAGGGAGCCAAACTCCCGAGACACGACAAGTACATTAGGGTCCCTATAGGGTCATAGAGCTTCATTCTCTAGAGCTTGGTCCTCAATAGTATAGGAGTCTCTCCTCATACAATGACCTAAAATGGAAAAGTAAAAGGAGACAAAGTGAGGTAGAGCCATGCTAGAGGTGGAAGCAGAGCCAGAAGCATCCAGTGGAAGCAATGGTAGAGTAGCCCCACCTCAATCGAAAGGGTCTTGAAGATACCCTGCTCTTCAAGTCCTCATAAGATAATCCTCAAACCGGAGCTGAACTGTGATCTCCTCCACACTCTAGGCAAGAGCCACCAGGAATCAAATGGCTAATCATTTTAGAAGCAAATTGTCTCACTCTTGTAGTAAGTGTATCCTTGAAAAAAGAGACTAACATGTTCTTAGCCAAGAGTCACCTCCTCTTATCAACCCCATCCTCCTACGCTTGGTCTAACAAGACCCGAAACTCATCACCAGAGTGAAATTACTTCATAGCCCTGGCTTGCTTCCCCTCAGCCTAGTTTTGAGCTAGGTTCACCTTACAAGCATGTATCCCTTCTGTTAAGCATAGATTCAAAAAGAGTCTACCCATTCTTGCTCTCAAAAAGCTCAACGTAGATGGCCTAGATTATCCTCTGTAGTTTTAACACCTCCTAGTTAGCATGGTCCAACTCTTGCAATAGAGAGCTTGACTCAACCCATGAACTCATTGCGCCACGGGCCAAGAGATGTCTGGACATATTCTAGACAACATCACCAAACTAGAATTAGCCAAGTAGGATGTCAACTCAGTGGCAATGTTAAAAGAGCTAGAGGTAGGGAAGCAACACCTACCTTCCACTAAAGTTCAGCACAAAGTGACACCAAAGTGTTGTTTAAAAGCTCATTTTTGTTCAGAGTAGGAAATGGTGGCCCTGACACACGAGGACCCTCCTCATGGGAAGGAACATGGTCATAAATTTCTGCACGAAATCTCATAAGTGCATACTACCCCACATATAATCAGATTGTAATAGTTGACTTACTGAGTGACATTGGTAAAGGAAAGAGTGCAATCTCCTAATATGAACAAGGAAAGTGTAGCCACAAAGGAAAAGGAGCAAGATTTCTAGTTGCTGGTAGAAGGTACCTTGCTTCCTCATATAGTAAACATGTCAAGTGGCTAGAATCACCCACCAATGAAAAGTCACATCTCAAAAAGTCAATAAATGGGAACGATATTCAAAGAGAGGCCCTTAAAATTTGAGGTGCTACGAAGACCACCAAAATGGGATGTTTCTGGTTCCCAAGGGCAATTTTCAAGACAAGCTATTGTGGTCGATCATCTGAGAATCAAACGAAGATTTTAGGGGGTATGATGTGTCAAGGAGCAATGATGAGCCAAAGATGGGTCCTAGTACAAATCAAAAGGCCGGTTAGGCCAAAATCAAAGTCATCAGTCTCATCATTTCATGCATATCCAATAATGTTTTGGGGGGTTGAGTCTCATAACTCGACAGCTCCATAGCCCACCCATCAAAAATCGAACTCCAAGCTTGGCTACTAGAGGATGACTCCATAGTCCATCAACTAAAATAGTGAGCTCCATAACTCAGTGGCTCCATAGATCGTCCACCAGAAGGGTGAGTTTCATAGCTCGGTGGCTCCACAACCTATCCACTAGAAGAAAAGTTCCATGGCTCGTTCATCAAAAGACGAGTTTTGCAACTCGTGGGACATATAACAAACCACCTGTGAACTTTCATGTTCTTTCTATCCCTGTGAGACAACAATACTGTTTGAGGTGATTTTTACCATAGTCAAAGTATGATCATAATTGAAACTTGTATGTCACTAATTTATGACCCCCAGTGTAGGTCTCAATTAAGTCTGAATCACGGTCAATTTTGACTGAAAATTGAATTTGATTCCAATCCAAATCATTGAAAAATTTGGGCTTACGCTAAGCTTAATCCAAGTGGACTAAGTGGACCAGATATTTGGACTAAAATTGGACCCAAAATTCATCTAAAATATAGAATAAAATGAAAAAATGTAAGAATTTTACAAATAGGTCCCTAAATTAAATAAATTCTTACAAAAAAGTTATTGGGCACATTTTTCTTTCGAATAAGTTCTTGACATAAAAAATTTTATGAAAAAAATCTAATAAAATCCTAAAATTACAAATTAATTCCAATAAAATTTAGGATTTACAAATAAATTCCTCAAAAAAGTAAAAATTATAATTTGATCTATATGAAATTATACTTTGTAAATAAACTCTTCAAGAATTCCATATGCGCAAATAAACCCTTAAAATTTTAATTTTTCTCAAATAAGTCCTTCAAAAAATTTTATTTACAAATGAGTCTAAATTTTATTCAAAAAGACCTTGAAAGTTTTAAAATTTTATAAATAAATTTTTTATTAAAAAATCTTGTAATTTATAAAATTATAATTTGGTCCAAATTTTTTTAGAAAAAATTTCAAATAACTCCTTTATAAATTTAATATCCAAGATGGGTATCATTATCAAATTATTGCTATCTACAATAAATAAATACTTATCTGATCACATCTATATCCATCCATAATCAATTCAAATAATAAATCATTATCCACAATTGATTTTTGTCACAATCAAATTTAAATAGAATATGATTAAAATTGAGACTTATATGTTCCCAAATTATGTCTCAAATGTAGGTCTTAGTCAAATTTAAATCATGTTTGAGTTTAATAAAAAATTAAGTTTAATTTAGACCTGAATCATTGGGAAGTTCATACTCAAGTTAGGCTTAATTCAAATAGTATGAGCAAATTGGATATTTAAATCAAAATTACGCCCAAAATTCATCTAAAATTTGGGCTAAAATGATAAAATACGAGAATTTTATAAATAAGTTCTTGGACTAAATAAATATTTATAAATAGGTCCTTGGTCGGATTTTTCTTACAAATAAGTCCTTCAAATAAAAATTTTGTAAACAAATTTAATAAAACCTTAAGCTTACAAATCAATCCTCACAAAATTTAGAATTTATGAATAAATCTCTCAAAATTTTATATTTATAAATAAACCTCTAGAATTTTAAGTTTTCACAAATTATTTTTTTGAAAATTTTTATTTGTGAAGAAGTTTAAATTATTCAAAAAAGATCTTGAAATTTTTAAATTTTATAAATAAGTCCTTTTTTATAAAAAAAACTCTTGAAATTTATAAAATTATAATTTAGTCTAAATTTTTCAAAAAAATTTACAAATAGCCTCCTTATAAATTTAATATCCAAGTTAACTATAATTTTTAAAATCACTGTTATCTGCAATAAATAGACACTCATCTAGTCACATCCATATTTATCTATAACCAATTCAAACAATAAATTATTATCCATAGCTAATTATCATTCAAATAAAATTCTCATACAAACAAATTCTCATCTAAATAAATCTTTATCCAAATAAATTCTCATTTAAATAAATTTTTATCCAAATAAATCCTTATCCATATAAATCCTTATCCAAACAAATTTTCATCTAAACAAATCCTTATCCAAATAAATTCTCATCCAGTGTAAAACAAAAATAAATCTCATTCACATCTATTTATCTACATTCAAAATCTGAATAAAAGATCATTATTTATGTTCATAATTTAAAATTTTAAATGAAGATGATCCACTCATGGGCTATAAAAATTCTAAAAGTCCTGCAAAAAAAAAAAGAGAGGAGAGATCATATTCTAGAGACAAGGATCAAAAAGAAGAGCTCCATAAATTGAAAGAAAAAAATGAGTAACATAATAGTCTAGAGATGAGGGAGCCAAGAAATGAGAAGTAAAATAAGGTGATCTCTCATCTTATATTTTCTATATTTTTCTCTTCTTCTTCCCTGCTTTGCTCTTGTCTCTATTCTCACATGTTCTTCTTCATCGTCATAGCTGATCTTCCATATTTGTCCTACTGAACGATGTTGACCTGTAGTCTAGGCTATACTAAACTACACTCATAGAACTTTCGGCCCTTACCTTGCCGCAAGCCACCGCTAGACCTGTCATGATCCCATTCTGCGCTGTCATTATTATCTTCGTTGAACTTGCCTTGTGGCTTCTCTTTACCGAACAAACCTCGACAATCCACCACGCACCCTTTACCCACGCTGGCCATCACCGCCTCCATCTCCAACCTACTAAGCGGAGCCTTCACCTCCAGCCCGCCCGAGCTTCGCCCCCATCTCATTGCATATTGCTCCGCCTCATCGCCAGGAGGAATGACCGGATCCAGCTGGAAGATAGCCAAATTCATCGAAAAGTAGGCTGGGCCATGATGGTTCGGTCATGAAGAAGAAAACAAGGGTTTGTGAATGAATCCCTCAAAATTCTATATTCGCAAATAAATCCCGAAATTTCTACCTTTCATGAATAAACCCATAAAATTTCTGAGATTTACAAATAAGTCCCTTAAAAATTTTTATTTACAAATAAATCTAAATTTTATTAAAAAGAGATCCTTAAAATTTTAAAATTTTTACAAATATGTCTTTTTTGTAAAAAGCCCCTTGGAATTTATAAAATCGCATTTTAATTCAATTTTTTTAAAAATTTACATATAAGCCCTCAAAAAGTTTATTTACAAACAAGTTCAAATTTTATTCGAAAAGGATCCTACAAATTTTAGAATTTTATAAATGTGTTTATTTTACAAAAAATCCCTGAAATTTATAAAATTATATTTTGGTCTAATTTTTTGGAAAATTTATAAATAATTCGCTCAAAATTTTTATTTATAGATAAATTCCAATGTTATTAAAAAAGACCTTGAAATTTATGAAAATACACTTTGGTCTATTTTTCAAAAAATTTATAAATAACCCCCTGAAATTCAGTATCAATAAAATTTGAATAATTTCATCATAGAAACAAATCCCAATTACTAGATTATTTGTATTCACAAATCTGAAAATACAATCCATCATAAATCATAATATTTTAAAAAAAGGCAATGAGGTTTTGAAAACAAAATCAAATATAATTTTAATACAAATTAGGATTCGATATCATTTCAAATTCGGTCACTCAAGTATTTGATTCTAATCTTCTTCAAAATTTATAAAAAGATTAGAAAATCTGTACAACAACAACAATGAAGAAAACATCGGAAGAAGAAGAAGGAAAAAACTTGGAGACAAATAGAAGATCTGCAAAGACAAAAAAATAAGGGGGAGCACAAGCTGATTTTACTTCTCTTTCCCTCCCTTAGTTCATCTCTTCTCCTTCTGTTCTGTTGTTATTCCATCTCTGCAGGGTCTCGGTCCTGTATTGCTACTGCTGCCGCCGAGCCTCCAGCCCTACCTGTCGTTGACCACAAGCGCCGCAGCCTCAACTCTATCTCGTTTTCTTGGTCTTCAAGCACCACAAGCTCTTGGATTCCCTCGGAACCCTCTTCCACTACTGAGCCCGAATCGGAGCTCCTCTCCAAGATCCAGTCCACCCTCCACCGCATCAGCCACCTGAGCTTCTTCTTTTTTTAAAAAAAAAGATGCACAAGGTTATCGAAAAGAAAGGAGAACTTAGAGATAAAACGGCTTCGATGTGGGTGAACCTTCGAGAGGAGAATAAGGATCACTTGCACAGCCATCACCATCACCATCAGCCATAATCATCATCGAGGCAGTCTTCACTGAAGGATATGAAGAGGACACGGTTTGTGAACGCGGCGTGCAAACACAGGGTTTCGATGCCGAACTGTGTTTGCGCACCGCGACGCACGTGGGGTTATTTAAGGGCAGGCTGCACCGGGTTAACTCACAAGACTGCCGACTAGGACTATGCCTTCGATTAAAATTGAATGGAATCGAAATTTTCGAATGGCTAAAATCTAAAAACGAATCAAACCGAACCAAAATATTTCGGTTCAGTTCGGTTATAACTGAATTGCAAACTGAATTTTTTGCATGAGTCTGTCTGGATTTGGTCATTTGCATAAATAAAAAAAAAAAAAGTACATGATATTCAATAGATACATACCCAGTCCAATTGTAACCCAATAGATACTTAATCAGTTAATCACTTAATCTCACATGTCACAAGGGCACAAACAAGACACTTCAAGACTTCAAGTCTTCAAGTTGCAGGAGCAGCAGGACAATGTATAATAGCAGTCTAGCAGAAGCGGGCAAACTACAAAACACTTCAACAGTTTAATTTCTTGTAGCAAGACACTTCAAGACTTCCAAGTTCCGAGTTTTCAACAGTTCAACACTTCAACTTCATACTTGCAGGAGCAGGCGAGCAACAATACAATGTATAGTAGAAGAAGTTGGCAAGCTGCATTACTGCAGAATACTTCAACAATTCAACTTCATGCTTGCAGAGTTGCAGGACAATGTACAATAGCAGGACAATCCTATAAGACTATAATATCATTCTTATAAGTCAAATAACTCAGTATCAGCAAGCTGTAAGACAACAACTGTGATTTTGTGATTTAGAATAAATATGATCAATTAAGTAATAAGTTAACGTTTGAACTTTGAAGGATTATATCAGGTCCAATGGTCCATTAAGAAAAGCGTGAGAAATCTCCTATAGTCCCGTGCACAGAGGTAACGGAACAGAAGTAACAAAACTCTAATATATAAGCAAAATTGCATAAAAGATAAAAAATCAGAAGCCATAATTTTCAACTTCCAAGCAGCATAACATTACTACGGTGAAGCCAAAGAAGGAGACAATCGTCCAATCAGTCACTTGCCTACATGCGAGCATAACATATGGCAATGAGCCAATGATTCAACATCTTCATCGCCTCAAACACCAAAAAAGGAAAAAAGGAACAAAAAGTTTAT
Source organism: Trichopus zeylanicus subsp. travancoricus (assembly GCA_005019695.1). Classification (NCBI taxonomy): domain Eukaryota; kingdom Viridiplantae; phylum Streptophyta; class Magnoliopsida; order Dioscoreales; family Dioscoreaceae; genus Trichopus; species Trichopus zeylanicus. The sequence goes on along the minus strand of RXID01010968.1, from coordinate 321,042 downwards.
GAAAAATTCAGCAAAAATCATTAAAAAAATCACAAAACAATTCCAAGAGGGTCATACCGTCATATTCGCCTTTGATCCATTGTCAAAACCCAGCATCCCTCTCTGGCTGTCCCCATGCGCGAATAGTAGGTAGTGGTTGCCTTCATATGCCATCCAAACAGCCATGCTATTGCTACAAAGTGAAGATGATGAAGCTAGAGTAGGGGACCATAATCCAATCAGGAAGATTAACATGGAACACCTCGGCATCAAAACACTAAAGACAAAAAACAAAACAAAGCTTACAAAAAATCAGAAAAATATAAGAAAAACCTCAAATAAAAGTAAAAATTCAAGAGGCTCGAATTTGGCTTTGATGCATCATCAAAAATGAAGATGCCTCCCCTCAAACATCAACTTGCTCCTACAAAATAATAGTTGGATACATACCTATTCTTGGATAGTTGGATGCATGCATGATGCATCAAAATAGACTAAATTCACTTTTTTTGTTGGATCATACTATTGGATCTAAAAAAGATAGTAAAATATTATCACAGTAAAAGAAATTAAGAAAATATCAGGTAAGTAGGTAACTGGGTAAGGAACTAAGAACTGTAAGATCATAACTTCACACATGCACTGATACTGTGATGCACATGAATGATAAGGAGCCACATTGAAAGGCTATGAGCCTATGAAGATATAAATCAAGTTAATATTCAGTAAAAAGGATATATAAGAATGAATCTGCAAGAGATGACCATAGAAAGTTAGAAACATGAAAAGAAATACATAAAAATAAGTAAGCATATTCAAACCTTAAATACGTTATAGAATTTGAAAACATCAAAAGATGACTTCTCAAAATTCAATGGTTGTGACATCCAATTTCATCATTATCAACTCTGAAATAAAAAAATCATTCAATAATTTTTTAATCATAATAAAAAAATATACAATCTAATAATAAAAATATTAGTAATGCAAATCTTACTATCTTGAATCTTTTCAAATTCTTCCAAACTTTCCTCAACATTAATATCTGTTTTTGATTTTTTTTAATACAATCTTGAGTGCAAAGGAGAGCTTGTACTAGTGTAAGAGTCAAAAAGCTACGAAAACGATCAAGTATATGCCCTCCTGTGCTAAAAGCTTATTCAAAGGCTACTGTAGAGATAGGTATAGCTAATATATCATGAGTCATATGTGACAGAATATGAAATCTACAGCTATTCACTTTCCAGAAGCCCAAAACATCAAAGTTTGGCTCATTTTTTTCAAGATCATCTGACAAATACTTATCTAACTCAGATTTTATTTTATCACTCATGAAACTTTTTCTATGCTCAGCAAATAGACTACTTAAGATGTACTTTCCTGATTGCGTTGGCATACTTGATCCTTCACCATCTTGCATTCCCCCCGGTTGTGGTCGCATCTTGTATTCTTTGAACAAATCATATACAACTTCATGCAATTTTCTCCTCATCATGACACCTCTTTCACCTTCATGCATTTTTTCAACTCCAAACTGAATATATTTTAACTTGCGTCTTGAATCAAAGACGACAGGAATAAAAAGAAGCATATTAATCTTCTCTGGCTCACCCCAATACTTGTCATATTTTTCTTTCATCATAACAGCCATATCTTGGACTTTTGTATCACTACTGACTTTCCACATATTCAAAAGGAGGTTAACTTGACAAATTTCATCAAAAAATAAATTACTTGTAACATACATAGAGCCAGAAACTCAAAGAGACAACTCATAAAAATGCTCTAAGAATATAATAAGTCGTCTAACATTTTGCCAATCAAAAGATAGAGAAGTTCCATTTTCATTATTAAGCTCATTACAAAAATTGTTATCTTCCTCTTCAAATTTTTCAAAAGCCTTCTCAAAAGTTTGTTCTTCAAATTCCAATCAATATCAATATAATGTGTTGTGATACACATATAGTTTATGTTTTGAATTGAGGTCCAAGTATCAGTGGTCAAACAAACTCTTTATTTGGACTCTCTGAAATATTGTTTTAACTTTACCTTTTCATCATGCTAGAGTTGAGAACAATCTCTAGTCATAGTCCAATGTGAAGGCATTCGAAATCTAGGACAAGCTTGAGACATAAAGTATTGAAAACCTTCATGTTGCACAAAACTAAAGGCAGGTCACCTACAACAATCATGTATGCCAGTGTTTTTCTAATTTTTCTTGATCAAACTTCTAACTAGTTAGCACATACTCATTTTCTACTTATTTTTGAATAGGTTGCATAGCAAATTATTTTTATCAACATTATATGAATATTGCTTGTATTGATTCATGTGATGGCTAAGAGAAGAAGTACCATTTTTTTTTGAATCACAAAAGAATTTATTACCACAATAGTTGCATCTGGCTTTGGTTGACTTATTTGACTGTGTGAACTTTGTGTAATGCTCCCATACAACTGATTGTACTGCCATTCTCTTTCTTGGCATTGGAGGCTTTGTACACGTAGATGCATTGCCCTCGTTTGAAACTTCGATAGCCATAGGCGTAGAATTTTTCTGAGAAGCAGAAATTGGCATTGGACTTGGAATAACTGGATTTGTGTTTGAAAGCCCATGACTATCATCCTCGTTTAACATCTATCAATAGAGAATATAGAATTATAGATTAAATTGTATAAAATCAAAAAACCCTATTTTAATTTCACAAAAATCAACCCTAAATTTCATAATTTCATAAATCCTCTCACATTATAGCTTGATCCTAATGATGCCATTGTAAAAAATGAGGTATTGAAGCTCAGAGCATCGAAGGCTAGTCACAAAGAGATATTGAGGCGTCGGGACTCAGAGCCTCAGAGGAGGAGGGGGGTCTGGGGGTAGACGAAAGCGATATCGTGTTGTTGAAGACTGAAGGATACCGGGTTGCTGGAGAACTTCCGAACTCTTCTCACCACGACCGTGACGATCGCAAGATGAAACCTCTTATCCTGACACGGCGCAGCGCCGCAGTTGTAGGGATGAAGGAGAAGAAAAATCAGGAGTTCGAAACTGAGGATTTACTGATCTAACAAGAAAATCATATGAAATAAAAAAACCCTAATTTAATTTCACAAAAATCAACCCTAAATTTCATAATTTCATAAATCCCTCACCTTGTAACTTGATCCGTTGTAGAAAAATGAGATATTGAAGCTCGGAGCGTCGACGGCTGGTTACAGAGAGATCTTGAGGCATCGGGACTCAGAGGTGAAGGGGGGGTGGACGAAAGCGATGTTGGGTTGCTGGAGAACTTCTGAACCCTTTTTACCGTGATGATCGGCGCAATGAAACCTTTGATCCCGATTTAGTGTTAGGGTTTAGTGATCGGGATTTAGTGTTAGGGTTGAAATGAGAGGCGAGAGCGGCAAACCGATCGCTGCTGATAGCGATAAATATATAGTTGTGATTGAACCGATTAGCCCAAAACTGAAACTAGTTGTCCAGTACACACACACACACACACACACATTTAATTCAGTTCAGTTCAGTTTTTACGATTTTTCAAAATCAATAACTGAAATTGAAACCGAATAACAAATTTTGGATTTTCAAAACCAAACTGAACCGAAAACCGAAAAACCTGAACCAAATCGATTATTCGGTTTTGATTCAGTCGATTAATTCGGTTTTAACCGAATAGTGCACACCCCTACTGCCGACACTGGTGCTGCAGCCCTCAATTTTATCTGCCTCGACTCACACTGTGGAGACGTTTTGAACTAGAAAAGCAAGGGCAAATTAATAATCCATTATATAATATATATGATAATAAAGATTGAGTGGGTTGGGTGAGTGAATAGATGGGGATCTATTTGTATTATCTCCCTCTTGGTATTAGAAAAAAAGGGAAACATAAAAAAGAATGGCAGCCTCACGAGGAGGGAAGCATGGGTTTGAAGAGCAAATGTGAAGCCAGATGTAAATAAATAAAAAAAGACAGCCCCTCGTACGGAGGGAAGCATGGAATTGAAGGAAAAAAAAAAGAAAGTTGTCTTATTTTGATTTTCGTATCGTCTTCCCTACAACCATTGTGATTTTTGGAGTCTTGACAAACTTTATCAATGTTGCATCCACCCGTAACCCTTCGAATATAGCAGAGAAGACGGTGGATTTCGTAACTTACTACAGCCACCCGCGATCTCTCAAAGATGACAGTGGAGTCAGCGAACTTGTGACCTTGTTACAGCTACCCATAATCCCTCAAAAATAATAGCGAAGATAGTGGACTTCGTAACCTTATTGTGGCTATTCATGACCCCTCGAAAATAGCAGTAAAGATAATGGACTTTATAATCCTGCTGTGGCCACCTGTGATCCTTTAAAGACGATGATAAAAATGGCAAATCCTCATTGTAACTAAGCTAGCCCTCAGGCTCGAACATAATCTATCCTTCGGACTCACACATAGTCATCCCTTAGGCTCTCAACCAAGTCAGTTTTCAAACTCGCATCCAAACTAGCCTTTGGGATTGCACTCAGCCAGCCTTTGGGTTCGTATCAAGCCAGATTTTAAATTCACAACTAAGCTAGCCTTTGAGCTTGCATAAACCAGCCTTCATCTCATATCTAAGTTAACCTTCAGACTTGCATATAGCTAACATTTGAGCTCGCATTTAGTCAACCTTCGGACTTGCATATAGCTAACCTTCGAGCTCGCATTCAGCCAACTTTCAGTCTCGCATTAAGTTAGCCTTCGAGCTCACATCTAAGCTAATCTTCGGGATTGCATCTAAGCTAGCATTGGGGCTTACATCCAAGTCAACCTTCGGGTTCGCATCCCAGCCAGCTGTCGCGTTCACACATAACCAGCTCTCAGGCTCACACATAGTCAGCTTTAGGCTCGCACTCAGCTAGCCTTCAAGCTCATATCCAAGTCAGCCTTCGAACTTGCACTAAGCCAACTTTCGAGCTGGTATCTAAGCCAACCTTCGGGCTCGCATCTTAACTAGCCTTTTGACTCTCATCTTAACTAGCTTTCGAGCTCACATTCAAACTAGCCTTAGGGCTAGCACATAGCTAGCCTTCAAGCTCGCATCTAAGCTAGCCTTCAGCTTACACTTAGCAAGTCTTAGGACTTGCATTCAAGCCAGACTTCAAGTTTGCACTCAGCCAGCCTTCGAGTTCGCATTCAGTCATTCTTTGAGTTTGCACCTAAGTCAACCTTCAGGCTTGCACTCGACCAATATTTTAACTTACATCTTAATCAACCTTCGAGCTTGCACCCAACGAACCTTCGAGTTAAAACTCAACTAACCTTCTGGCTCGCACTTGGCCAACCTTTAGATTTGCATCAAAGCCAACCTTTAGACTCAAGTCCAAGCTAGCTTTCGGGCTCATAATTAATTAGCCTTTAGACTTGTGTCTATATCTAGTCTTTGGGCTCGCACTCAAGCCAACTTTCGAGCTTCATACTTAGCCAGCCTTCAGGCTCATACCTAGTTAGCTTTTGGGCTCACAATTAGCTAGCCTTCGGACTTGCGTACATAACCAACCTTCAACCTCGCACTCAGCTAGCCTTCAAATTCACACCTAAGCTAGCCTTTGAGCTCGCATCCAAGCTAGACTTCAGGATAGTACTTAGCTGGCCTTCTAGCTCGCATCAAGTCAGCCTTTTGGCTTACATCTAAGTCAACTTTTGGGCTCATATTCAAACCAACGTTTAAGCTTAGAACCAAACTAGCCTTTGGGCTTGCACCTAGCCAACCTTCAGGCTTGCACCTAAGCTAACCTTAGGGCTCGCACATAATCAACCTTCCAGCTTGCGCCTAAGCTAGCTTTCGAGCCTGTATCCAAGCCTACATTCAGGCTTACAACCAGGTCAACCTTCAGGCTCTCATTCTAGCTAGCCTTCAGGCTCACACTTAGTGTGCTTTCGTGTTTGCACTTAGCTGACTTTCAGTCTCACACTAAGCTAGTCTTTGAGCTCACATCTAAATTAGCCTTCAGGTTTGCATCTTAGCCATCCTTCAAACCTACACTCTACTAGCCTTCGAGCTCGCATCCAAGTCAGCCTTGGGTCATGCATCTAGATAGCCTTTAGGCTTACATCTAAACTAGCCTTAGGGCTCGCACTTAGCCAGTCATTGAACTCGCATCTGAGCCAGGCTTCAAGCTTGCACTGAGTCAGCCTTTGGGATAGCATCTAAGCTAGCTCTCAGGCTCGCACCCTGCCAACCTTCAAGCTCATACATAAGTCAGCCTTCGGGCTTACATCCAAGCTAACCTTTGGGCTCGCACTCGGCCAATCTTCTGGTTCCATCTTAGCCAGCCTTCAGGCTCACACTTAACTAGCCTTTTGGTTAGCATTCAGCCAGCCTTTGAGCTCACGTCTAAGCCAACCTTTCAACTCACACCCAGCTAGCTTTTGGTCTTACATCTAAACCATCTTTCGAGCTTGCATTCAGCTAGTCTTCAAGCTCGCAATCAGCTAGTCTTCAAGCTTGCATCCAAAGCTAGCCTTTAGGCTCACACCAAAATCAGCCTTCGGGCTTGCACCAAAGTCAACCTTCTGGCTTGCATCTAAGTTAGTCTTTGGGCTCACATCCAGCTAGCATTCAAGCTCGCACCTAAGCCAACCTTTGGACATTCACTTAGCTAGCCTTTAGGCTTGAAATCAGCCAGCCATTGGGCTCGTGTCCATGGCCAGCCTCCGAGCTCGCATCCAGTTAGCCTTCAAGTTCACACTCAAACCAACCTTTAGGCATGTACTTCGCCACTCTTCGAGCTCGCATCCATAGCCAGCCTTCAGGCTCGCACTCAACTAGCCTTCGGACTCACACCTAAATCAGCCTTCGAGCTTGCATCTAGGTCAACTTTCGGGCTTATATTTAGCCAACCTTCGAGCTCAAACTAAGCCAACCTTTGGGCTTGCATCTAACTTGGCCTTTGGGCTCACATCCAAACTAGCCTTCAAGCTCACATTCAACTAACCTTCAAGCTCGCATCCTAGCCAGCTTTTAGGTTCACACTTAATCAGCTTTCAAGCTCGCATTTAGCTAGCCTTTGAGCTCGTATTCAACCAACTTTTGAACTTGTACTAAGCTAGTTTTTGGTCTCGCATCTAAGCCAACCTTCATGCTCGCACTTAACTAGCCTTTGAGTTCATACTTTAGCTAATCTTTGGACTCACATTTTAGTCAATCTTTGGGCTCACATTCAAAGTAGCCTTAAGGCTCGCACTTATCTAGTCTTCGAGCTCACATCTAAGCTAGCTCTTGGGCTTACATCCAAGCCAACCTTCAGTCTCACATCCAAGACAACCTTTGGGCTCATATCCAAACTAACCTTTGGGCTCACATCCAAGCCAACTTTTGGGCTCACATCCAAGCTAGCCCTCAGGCTAGCACTCAGTCAACCTTTAAGCTCGCATCTAGGCCAACCTTCAGACTTGCACTCAGCTAGCCTTTGGCCTTGCATCTTAACCAGCTTTCGAGCTTGCACCTAGCAGGCCATTGGGTTCACACTTAGCCAGTCTTTGGGCTCGCATCAAAGCCAACTTTCAAGCTCATGTCCAAGCTAGCCTTTGGGTTCACACTTAGTCAGTCTTCGAGCTCACATTTAAGACAACCTTTGGCGTCACACTTAGCCAACCTTCGGGCTCACAATCAATTAGTTTTTGAGCTCATGTACACAACCACCCTTCAGGCTCACATCCAGGTCAGCCTTCGGGCTCGCAACTTGCTAACTATTACATTTGCACTTGAGCAAGCCTATGAGCTTGCACTTAGCGAGCCTTTGCATCCATAGCCAGCCTCTGGGCTCAAACCCAGTCAACCTTCAGGTTTACACTCAAGTTAACCTTTGAGCTCGCACTTAGTTAGCCTTCAGCCTCACAATAAATCAGTCTTCAGGCTCACATCCATAGCTAGCCTTTAGATTTTCACTCAGAAAGTCAAAGCAAAACCAAGCTAGTATAAGCCTAAACTGAAACCAAGTTGAATTAAATTAATTTGAACTTGAACCAATGTCCAATAGACTCAAACTCTATAGAGGTCCAACATAAAATCAAAACTTAACTCAAGCTAAATAAAATTAAACTCAAACTTGAACCCTACTAGTCCTCATTAAACTAAATATGGTCAAATTAAGTCCCACTAGGAGTGTTGAAACTTCGATAATACTCCAAAGTTATGAACAAAAGGCGATATCATCCCCTGACCTGAACCTAAATTAGTTTAAATAGAATTAAGTAAGATCAAACTAAGTCTTGTTGGGTATACTACAAGTGCCTTCAGCAATACTTCAAAATTATACCCAACTTGCTAAGCTATTAGTGATGCTATCAAATCAAAGAAGTTAAGCGTCGGCACACACAAAGCTATTAGCCATACTTCAAAGTCATACCCGACTCCATAAGCTATTAGTAATGCTGTCAAACCAAAGAAATTAATCACCAATATGCTCAAAGCTATCAACCACACTTCAAAGCTATATTCAACTCCATAAGCCATCAATGTTACTATCCAATCAAAGAGGTCAATTGCTAATACATTCAAAGTTGTTGGCCACACTCCTAAACTATATCCAACTTCATAAGTTGTTGTTATTGGTAATGATACCAAATAAATAAAGTCAACCAACAATGTGCACAAAGTCATTGGTCAAACTTCAAGCTAGTCAACTCCACAAGTAGTTAACGATGCGCCTGGTCAAGCTAGTCAACCCTATAAGCAGTTAACGACACACTCTTCAAGCAAACCAACCCCAGAAGTAGTTAGTAACATGCCTCTCAAGCTAGTCAACTTCAAAAATAGTTGACGATACATCTTCAAGCTATATCCAAGTTTATAAACCATTAGTGACACCATCAAAACCAACGAAGTTATCGCCTACGCCTTATCAGGTATGAAAATACTTTAAAAACTGAATAAGTTATTGCCTATGCCTTATCAATTACGAAAATACTTCAAGGTTAAATGGAGTTATCGCTTATGTCTTATCGGCTAATGGAAATACTTCAACCCAAATAAAGTAATCGTCCATGCCTTACTGGCTAATGAAAATACTCCAACTCAAACAAAGTTATTGTCAACACCTTATTGGCTAATAAAAATACTACAACCCAAATAAAGTTATTATCTATGCCTTACTTGCTACGAAAATACTTCAAATCTTAAAGTTATCACTGATGTTCAAAGCAATTAAAAATATTTCAAACTTGTCCCATTTGTTTCCATGGTTTGGATCAAACGCCATGTGGTCTAGTGTGGGAGAGAGCAAGGCAGCAGTAGTAAATCAACTTTTTTCCCACTCTTTCTCCTTTCTTCATTTCTTTTATGTTTTCTATAATTTCATATTGAAGGGTATATCCTTACTTAATTCATATACCATCTTTTTTAAATTAATTGATCAATAATTTTTTTTTGTCTCTATTTTATTAGCTAAGTTTCTCGCTTAGAAGGTTCCTGATAATTATTAGGATAATTAACAATAGAGACTTACACTTATTGGATGTCAATGTTCCACAATACCTGATAGTATATTTAAAATTAAAACAAATTTTTATTTGTGATTTGAGGTCGCTCTCAGGAACTTCACTACTTTGGGTCACCAAATCTCGATCCCACAAAATTTGGCATGTCTAGTAGGATATAACTTCTCCTCAAAGTATAAAAACCTAGTTAATCCAATAGGGACACTGATAAGATAGAATTACGATTGAAGACTGATCAATTATTTTCTCCTTTGTACAAGAAAGAATTAAATGATAATAACAAAGAATATCTCCACTCCAAGATTCACCATCATCTTGGGGGCAGGTTTAGTCGTGTAGTTACCTCAGTCAATGATTGCTATAGATGAAGCTAAAGCTCAGATCAAGTTCAGGACTATTTCTGAGGTCTTGCAATTCAAGAGAGCAACTACTACTATACCGACTAAAGTTGTTGACATGCAAAATCAGCTTATTTCTCACCTTTCATCAAGGGGAAGGAGGCCCAATATCGTCATCTCTAATGAGAAGGGATATTTAGATGAAGAGTCAAAAGTTGTATCTCAACCAAAAAAGATATCAACCTTCCAGAGGTTAGGATTGAAGCAAAGCTCAGTCTTCAGTCACCTTCACCTAACTCCTTACAGGGGGCAATCGAAAGTAAATCCAAATATAAGCATAGAGAAAGAAGATCTCATCTTGATTGTCACAAGTAAAGGAAAAGCTCCTAGAATCTTCAGTTGGCTTGGGAGACCCACCCCTCAAATGAAGTCAGTCATTACCATTCCTACCTTCAACTTTTTTGCCAAATTAAGCAATTTGGAGAAGGGTAGGAGCAAATTATAGGGGGTACAATCTTTTCTTAAGACTAAAGCAAAAGGGCAAATCTCCAAACAAAATCACAAGAGTCACTGTAAAGCTAAAACCTAACATGAGAGTTTATTAAAAGAGACCACTCACATTGTCAAGATCATACCTCATCATGACTTTAGGATGGATTGTGAGCCGGCACCCCATATAGCCAAATGCCAAAAGAAGGATGTCTGGGTGAGGCTTACGGATAAAGAAATCTAAGAGGAGAGGGCCATTGTGAATCAATCCTTGCTACCATGCCAAAGAGAGGGTGTGATGACCCGCTTTATAAGTAGACTCTTAAATGAGATAACTCGACTAATAAGAGAAATTAGCCTCAACCCAAAACTTGATAATATGAGATCCATGAAAATATACGCCCTTTATAAGCACCCCCTCCAGTGAGAGATACCCAATCTCTAATTTCAAGGATCCCTGATAATATAAAACTCCTAGTATACATACAACAGCAGGTACAATGAATGGTGGTTGCATAGTTGAGACAAGGAAGTGAGACAGGCAGGGTCAATATTGTTAACAAACCATACCCTAACTATCACGACCGAGTGCCATATCCCAGAGGTTATACAGTGCCTAATTTCAAATAGTTTAATGGCATCGGTAATTTTAAATAACACATAGCTCCCTTTGTGACTCAATGTAGAGATTCAAGTAATAGTCCCTTGTTGGTGCTCTGCCAATTTTCAACAAGCTTGACAAGGGTAGCATTTGAGTTGTATGCTAGCTTGCATTCTGAATCCATACAAACTTGGACATAAATGAAAGAGGCTTTGCGAGTTAGATTAGGAGGAGTTAGTAATAAAGTGACCATTGTTTCAACATCAAAATGTGACAATGAATCGATTTTAGATTATATCATACGGTGAAGAAATCTCAGCATCAATTGTGAATGATTAAATCTATTAGTCAATTTGAAGTAGTGAACCTAGTATTTGGCAACATAAGGGGAGAATGGATGACACCTAATATGAGTGCTTCTTCTATCTGTAAGACCTTATCATGCAAGTCAAGAACTGGAAAGGATTGGTTCGTCAACTTTATCTAGTTCACAAAATTTCAAGCTAGAGAAAGATAAAGAAAAGTGTAGAGAACCTTCCAAAAATGTGAGGGTTGTATTCACAATAACTGAGTAAAAGAAACCTCCAAACTGCACCATGAACAAGGGTAATCCTCAAAAACCACCAACTCTTGGAGGAAATGGAGAAGTAGAATAATCCAATAATCTCCAATAAAGGCTCATAAAGAAATATTCTTTTAAAAGAGAAAGAGTAGCTAAAATCTTTCAAGATGCACTAAACTTAGGGCTCTAATTGCTAGAATCCAAGAGGCCAAGTGAGGTTAACAAAATAGATCACCCAAACTATTATCCTTACCATGGAGTCTTAGGGCATACCATTAAAAATTACTATGTATTCAATGATTGGGTTGAAAAATAATACCAATAAGATAATCTAATTCTCTCAAAGGTAGCCCTGTTCAAAACACCCATAAAACATATCAATCATATTACCATGTTCAAGGACCATGAACTACTTGCCAAAATCTATTTTCGAAAAGAAGCACAATGTACTCCCAAATAAAGGCACTTATGGAATATCTATATTTCAAAGAGGATGAAAAAGCTAATGAAGAAAACAGTTAGAAACCCTAAAGAACCTATGATGGCAATAAAGAAAGTCTCATTGGAGCAAACTACCTCAATGGCTCAAAGCATCAAGAAGAGAAAGAACAGAAATAAGAAGAAGAAGTTGGTTTAGCCAGATGAATACAATGTCAAGAAATTAGCCATCCAAGAATATATTAATGCTCTGGATGAATATGTTCAGGGAGAAAGAAAAAAGTAACTCTTAAAGAATTCTTCTCTGACAAACTCAAAACTTTACTAGAGAAACCTGATGCTGAAAATGGACAAAGTGAACTTTGGTAGCAACATGCTTTACCATATTTACCGTCGAAGGTTTAGAACCAAGCCGACCCCTACCTTATCAGTTCAATGATGAGAAAATTTAGGGTGCAAGGCAAGAAGAAGCCAATAGATTCACTTGGTATCTTACTAATAAAATGAGAAATGTCATAGGTCTCCTTGAGAGCTACTTCCAAGATTATCTTAGAGAGTAGTTTGTCTATGAGTGCAACTATGACATGCTCAAATTACAACTAGAAATTATGAAAGAGCTAGCTACAACTAACATGGGGTTTGTTAGGAGGTCAATGTAAATGCTAAATGAGCATATGAAAGCTATGACTGCCCACATGGAAAGCATGACAAATATGACTACCATACTTTGTGAGGAGGCCAGGAAGATGGAGAAGTTGTTGGCAGAAAAGATAAAGCCACACAAGAGACCTCATAGGAGTGGTAAGACACCACCTACCGACCCTCCTTGGGAATAGAATAACCACTTGTGCCACTTACTCTAGAGACGGGTGTAAGAAAGCTAGACACTATTAAAGAGAGTTAGCCAAGTTTATAGCTTTTGTTGCATGATGATACATGCATCAAGGTAATTGTGACTTTTTAGACACCATAAGAAGGTAACATTCTCAGTGAAATTTCATCAAAATCAAAAGTAAAGGGGAATGATGTAGTTGAAATGCCTTCAAATGAATCTTCACCAAACCTCACTCAACATGACAAATCACCTGGTAAAGAAATAATCCTCAGACCGAAAGAAGCTCCATCAAAACTTGAGAATGGGTGGTAAGTTATAGTCGATGAATTAATGGAGATTAATCTAGGCTCAAAGAAAGATCCCAAGTCGACTTTCATCAACACTCAACTTTCAGAGGAAAGCCAAACCTAACTGTAAACAGTGCTCCAAGAGTACATTGACTGCTTCGCATAGAGTTATAAGGAGATTCTTGGACTAGATCCTGAAAGTTACAGTCTACAAGCTGGCTATTAATCCCAAGCTTTCACCTATCAATTAAGCACCTATGAAGATAAAACTAGACCTAGAATAGAAGGTGATAGAGGAAACAAAGAAACTGATCGAAACAGGCTTTATCAAAGAGGAAAAATACTTAGATTGGGTGTCAAGCATCGTACCAGTCAAAAAGAAGAACGACCAAATCTGCATTTGTGTGAACTATAGGCACTTGATTAAAGTATATCCAAAAGATGATTTTCCATTATCAATAATAAAAATCATGATTGATAACATGACCGACTTTGAAATATTCTCCTTTATGGAAGGTTTTTCAGGATATAACCCGATTAAGATGCATCCTAATGATGAAAAACATATGGCCTTCAGGATGCCAATTAGCATTTATTGCTACAAGATGATGCATTTCGGGCTAAAAAATGTAGGCGCCACTTATCAAAGGGTCATGACTCAAATCTTTGATGACCTCATACACCAGTTAGTGAAATATTATATAGATGGCTTGGTGCTCAAAACTAAGTCCAAAAACAAGCCTATCCAAGACCTAAGAGTGGTATTCGATTATTTTAGAAAATATAACTTAAAGATGAATCCTATAAAGTGCACTTTTGGGATATCATCTTTCTCGCCTTTATTGTTAGATCTATAGGGATTGAAATCGATCCATTTAAGATCAAAACTATCTTGGATATACCACCACCTAGTAATTTAAAGCAATTGAGGTCATTTTAAGGCTGACTCACATATATAAGAAGATTTATTTCAAACATTTCTGGAAAATACAAACCTTTTTCCAAGTTGATGAAAAAAAATACTCCATTCATTTGGGATCAAGACTGCCAACAGGCTTTTGAAGAGATCAAGTAGTATCTCCTAAAGTCATTAGTTTTGGTATCACCCCCGCCTGATAAGTCCTTAATGCTTTACATAGCGACAATGGAAGGATCTCTGGGGGTACTTCTTGCCCAGAATAATAAAGAGGGTAAAGAAAATACACTCTATTATCTAAGTAGAATACTAGTGAGAAAAGAAAGCAACTACTCCCTCATCAAAAAATATTGTCTAACACTTATATTCGCGATCAAGAAACTAAGGCATTATTTGCTCTCTCATTAAGTCATTTTAATGATTAATCCCATAAAATACTTGATGACTAGTCTATACTCACAAGGAGTCTAGCAAAGTCGGCTTTAATCCTTATGGAATATGATATCAAGTTCACTCTTGAAAAGATGCTTAAGAGGCAAGCCCTCACGAATTTTCTCATAGCTTATTCAGGATCAAATGATTCTCCCTGAGTTATGAGCTCCCTTATGAAGAAATCTTTTTGGTCGAAGAAGGAGAATCTTACTAGAAGCTATACTTTAATGAAGTATTATCCATCAAACCAGGGATCAAACCAAAGCTTTTGTATATCAAGGTAGGGATTGGACTCATTTATGTCACTTTAAACGAGGGCATTTTATAATACTTTTATTCTCTTTCAAAATCATGCACAAATAATGAACCTGAATATGAGGTCCTAATTGCAGGACTAAAAATAGCCTTTAATATGAAAATATCACACCTATATATTTTTGGTAATTTACAACTGGTAATCAAGCAAGTCCAAGGCGAATATAAAGTTCACAAATCTGAACTCCTAAAATACCATGAAAAGGCTCAAAAGCTCATAAAGTAAATCCCACATGTTTAAATAACTAGGGTTCCTTGGTCCATCAATGTGAAAGTTGATTCCTTAGCCAAAGTAGCCAAGGCACTAGCTGACTCTGATCAAGGAGAAATTCTAATTATAATTTGTAGCAGACAAGTGATGAACTCAATGTTCAGCATCAAGTATAAGAGGATTGAGTCTAAACTAATAGAAGAGGCTACATATTGGAGAACACCATTTACTAACTACCTCAAAAGTGGAGAGCTCCCAAAAGATAAATCCGCACAAACACAACTTAGAAAAAGAGCTACACATCATGTGCTTATCAATAACACTCTTTATAGGAGGTCCTTCAATCAACTACTTATGTATAAAGAGGCTAAAATAGTTATGTATAAAGTTCATAATAGAGTGTATAGGGTTCATCGGTCGGGTCAAAAAATGATAATGAAGATTAAGCATACTATTGGTCCACAATGGTGAGAGATTGTATTGAATATGTGAGAAGATATCACCTATGCCAAATTCATGGTGACCTTATCCATCAACACCCAAATCATCTATATTTAATAGTATTTTCATAGCCGATCGAGGTATGAGGTACAAACATGATTGGCCCTATTAAACCACTTCTTCTAGGGCTCATTGCTTCATACTGACAGTAACCAATTATTTCTCTCAGTAGACTAAAATGATTCTATTGAAAGAGGTAAAGATGGATACTATTATCTACTTCTTTCAAGAGAAAAAAAACAGAAGAAGAAGAAGAAGAATCTTATATCGATTTGATATTCCTCGAAGGATCATCTCTAATAATAGACCATCCTTTAGAAGCTTCAAGGTAAGATAATTCACATATTATTATAAAATAGATTGGAGATATTCATCCATTTATAATGCAAGAGCTAATGGGCTCATTGAGTTATTTAACAAGACCTTCTTCAAGATCTTGAAGAAGATTGTTATCAGAAATAAGAAAGATTAGTACCAAAAGCTTGTTGGGGCACTATGGATCTATCATACCACATGTTGAACCCCTTCCTAATCAATACTATACGCATTGGTATTCGAGACTGAGGCAACCTTGTCATTAGAAGTGCAAATCCCATCTCTGGGGATTGCTTTACAAGAAGAAATCATAAGAGAGGATAATGTTTGTCTTTACCTAGATGAGCTAGATTTCTTGAATGAAAGAAGGCTTTTAGCGCAGTAAAACTTGAAAATTTATCGAGCATAAATATCCAGGACCTATAATAAGATGACTCAACTTAGGTCTTTCCAAAAGGGAGAAATGGTCTTAGTTTTGAAAAGACTCATAATCCTAAACTGTAATAAGGAAGGTAAGTTCGAGCTTAATTAGGAAGAATTCCTATATCGTTGAAAGGATATTTAAACGAGAATCTTACCAATTGATTAATGGCAAGGAAAAAAAGCCTAGGCTACCAAAAATGACCGATTCCTTAAAAGGTATTATGCCTAAGTCCTAATGGTAATAATAATGACAACTAAAAATATCTATGTTTTATCTATGATGGAACATCCGACTTTTTCAAAAGGGAATGTCAGGTCAAACATGTACTCCATGTTTCTCGAGAAAAAATATAGACACAAAATCTCATCCAATTTATGTGATGATTAAATCCACACTCCATAAAAACTCATTTTATGTAGCAACCCAAGTTCACTTTCATGTGGCAAATTAAGTCCACTTCTATGTGTCAACGCAAATATACTTTCACATGGTAAATTATACATGGCAAAGCAAATTTTACTCATTGAGGCAAATTAAGTTCACTTCTACATGACAACTCAAGTCCACTTTTACGTGATAATTAAATTCATTCTACATGGTAAAACAAGTCCACTCATTATGACAACTCAAATTAGTTCAATGTGGCAAATCAAGTTTACTTTTACGTAAAAATCCAAAGTCATTTTCATATGATAAAATCAAATCCATTCAATATGATACCTTAAATCCACTCCCTATAGTGATTCAAGACTACTTCGCATGGTAATTCAAATTTACATGATCAATTCCTAAAGTATTGACGCAAAGGGTGAGTATTTGGAGAATTTATTTACATCTACTCCCCCTACTGAAAGAACTCGTGAAGTGGATGCGAAGGAGGCATTTGTTTGAGTCAATTTTGACCAAAAATTAAATTTAATCAAAATTCAGACAAAATATAGACCTGAATACCACTAGATTGTGATCAAAACATGGGCCCCAATTAGACCAAAATTATAATTAAATTTGATTGAAAATTGGATTTAATTTGGATTTGAGTTGTTGAGAAATTTGGGCTTAAATTAAAGTGAACCGAATGGGCTAGATATTTGGATCAAAGTTGGGTCCGAAAATTTTCAAATATTTAGAATAAAATAAAATTTATAAAATTTTTATAAATGGGCTCCTTCACTGGACTTTTTTTACAAATAAGTCCCTAAAATAAAATTTTTTGGGAAAAAATCCCTGAAAGTTTGAAATTTCAAATTGATCACCGTAGAATCCAAAGTTTGAGAATGAACCCTTCAAAATTTTGTATTAAAAAATAAACCCCAAAATTTTTAACTTTCGCAAATAAACACATGAAATTTCAGAAATTTGAAAATAAGCCTCTCAAAAATTTTTATTTACAAATAAGTTCAAGTTTTATTAAAAAAAGGTCCCTAAAAATTTCAGAATTTTTACAAATATATTCCTTTTGCAAAAAATCCTTTGAAATTTACAAAATCGTATTTTGATCATTTTTTTAAAAAATTTATAAATAAGCCCTCAAAATTTTTTATTACAAATAAGTTTAAATTTTATTTAGAAAGGACCCTAAAAATCTTAGAATTTTACAAATTTGTCCTTTTTTAAAAAAAATTTGAAATTTAATAAATTATATTTTGATCCAATTTTTTGGAAAAATTATAAATAACCATCCCCGCGCTCCTCCCCCCCCCCCCCCCCCCCAGTTTCAGAATTTTTGTATGCAAGTAAATCCGAACTTTATTAAAAAAATACCTTGGAATTTACAAAAATGCACTTTGGTCTATTTTTTCAAAAAAATTGTAAATAACCACGCTGAAATTCAGTATCCAAAAATAGTATAAATTTTGAATATTTTCATCGAGAAAATAAATCCCAATTAATGGATTACTTACTATTCATAAAAATGAAAATACAATCCATCATAAATCACAATATTTTAAAACAAATCAATTACGAGGTTTCGAAAATAAAATCAAATATAATTTTAATATAAATTGAAATTAAATATTATTTCAAATTTGGCCGCTCATGAATTTGATTCTGATTTTCTTTAAACCTTCTAAAAGAGCTGAAAAACCGGTACAACAATAAGAATGAAAAAAATATCAGAAGAAGAAGGAAAAACTTGGAGACGAATGGAAGATCAACAAAGGAAAAAAAAATAGCGGGGAAAACAAGGTGGTTTTGCTTCTCTTTCCCTCCCTTGTTCTTCTCTTCTCCTTCTGTTACGTTGTTCTTCCTTCTTTGCAGGGTCTGAGTCCTCTATTGCCACTACTGCTGCCGAGCCTCCAGCCCTAGCCATCAAGTGCCGCAGCCTCAACTCTAATCTCGTTTTCTTGGTCTTCAAGCACCACATGTTAGAATTTGGACTATAAATCATGTACATTTATGCATAAGGACATGT
The DNA here is from genome assembly GCA_005019695.1 of Trichopus zeylanicus subsp. travancoricus. Taxonomy (NCBI): domain Eukaryota; kingdom Viridiplantae; phylum Streptophyta; class Magnoliopsida; order Dioscoreales; family Dioscoreaceae; genus Trichopus; species Trichopus zeylanicus. The sequence goes on along the minus strand of RXID01010968.1, from coordinate 302,514 downwards.
AGACGTACATGTATTGCATGAAATTATTGTATATATATTTCTATTATATGGTATAAGGACCCAATTGAGGTGATCTATTTAATTTAGGGTCTTTGTCATCTAAAATACAAGTGTGGTGGCTAAATTGTGAATGTGTAGAATTCCTGGGGTTTAATTATTAATTATTGATGGACTAATTAATAATTAACCCATTAAGATTTATGGGTGTGGTCGCTGACTGTGGAATTTGATATAAAAGGAAAAGAAACCCTAGATCCATCAACGGGGAAAATTCCAAACAGTCAGAAGACCTCCGCCCAAACCCTAACTCCTCCAGCGCCGCCATCTTCTCCCTCAGCTCCGCTGCCGCCGCCGCCGCAGCCAGGCCGCCGCGCTGCCACGCCGCCGCCGCCGCCAGGCCGCCACGCTGCCATGCCGTGACGCCGTCCGGCCTCCTCGCTGCCACGCCGTCGTCTCCGCTGGGCCACGGCTGCCAGGCCGTCACGCCGTCCGGCATCGTCAGATCCGTGCTCTCCCGCGCCTCCAATCGTCGTCACCCCGAGCCATCGGGCCGAAGCAGGCGCCGCCGCAGCCCGAGCAGCCTGCGCACGACGGCTGCCGAACGACGCCTGCCTGCGCACGACGCCGAGCCGTCGGGTCCCGTGCTGTCTGCGCACGACGCCTGCGCGCAGCAACGACGCATGCCGGAGCACCACACGCCGCCGTCTCCGCTGCCGGTCGCCGGAGCACCGCACGCCGCCGTCTCCGCTGCCGGTCGCCGGAGCACCGCACGCCGCCGTCTCCGCTGCCGGTCGCCGGAGCACCGCACGCCGCCGTCTCCGCTGCTGGTCGCCGGAGCGCAGTGGGCTTGATTGGGTGTCAGTCTTATCCCAATGGAATCAGGTACGCTTCTATGATCTTTATTTATCTTAATGATCTGACATGAATGTTTCTGGATTATTTTGGCATACATTCCCTTGAATTTCTTACAAGTGGCATCAGAGCCAGGTTTCATGTTGGGTTTTTGAGAATAAATATTTTCATGGATTCAGTTACTAATATTTTAATTTAATTTGGTTCAAGCAATATGCTGCCAAAGTAACCTCTATTGTGTAGATTGAATTAAACTAAAAATATTAGGAAAGCATTACATGCTTGAAGTTTCATACAGGTAATAACCGGCCCAAAGGAAGGTTATTATTTGACCGAAATCAAAGCATATTTGTGGTAATAAATATGTGACAATTATTTGGTTTTATCCATGTGGGTAATAAGTCGGTCCAAAGAAAGGCTTATTATTTGACAGGACTTTATTGTCAATATTTGATTGCCACACTAAGAATACCACTTACAAATTGAATTTTGTCCAAAGACTTAATTTCAATGTTGTGCTAGGTATCTTGAGATGGGATTTAATTTTTTTTGTGAGCTGATTGTGTTTTGAATTTTTATTCTCTTTCAGTTGACTTTATGAATGCTTCTACTGTCACTGCCAATATCAATGGCATTCCAGTACTCAATGGAAGCAATTTTAAGACTTGGAAAAATAAGATAACTATAGTCTTGGGATGTATGGAACTTGACCTAGCATTGAGGGAGCCACGTCCTGCACCTCTTGCAGATGAAAGCTCTGCTAATGATAGGAGAGCTTTTGAGAGGTGGAAACGTTCTAACCGCTTGAGTCTTATGATAATGAAAAATGTTATTCCAGAGACATTTTTGGACACTATGTCTGAGGAGACTGATGCTAAAAGGTTCCTTGAAACCCTTGAAAAGCGCTATATGAAAAGCGATAAGGCGAAAACAAGTGCAGCCTTAAAAAAACTTGTTTCCATGAGGTACAAGGGTAACGAGAACATAAGGGAGTATATTCTCGAAATGTTTAATCTTGCAGGGAAATTAAAAACACTAAAATTAGAGCTTTCGGAAGACTTACTCATTCATTTAGTGTTGATTTCTCTTCCTCCGCAATTTAGTCAATTTGAAGTGAGCTATAATTGTCAGAAGGAGAAATGGACAATGAATGAGCTCATTTCTCATTTAGTGCAAGAGGAAGACAGGATGAAACACCATAAAACAAGAGTGCTCATTTGGCATCATCTTCTTACGGACAAGGCAAGAAGAGAAAAACTAAAGATGTTGCGGTGAAGGAATTGCAAAAGAAGCAGCAAAATACGTCCGAGGGACATAAGGAAAAGAAATGCTTCTTTTGCAAGGACTCTTCCCATTTTAAGAAAGATTGTGCCAAATTTCACGCTTGGCGAGTGAAGAAAGGTACATCTTTTGCTCTTGTTAATTCTGAGGTTAATTTAGTTTCAGTGCATAGATATACTTGGTGGTTGGATTCGGCTACCACAACTCACATAAGTATATCTATGCAGGGTTGCCTGAACTCCCGACAGCGAAATGATGACGAGAAGTACATCTATATGGGGCTAGAAAAGGGGTTGAAGTTGTGGACATTGGGACTTTTCGGTTGTTATTACGTACTGGTTTTTATTTAGAATTAAATAATACATTTATTGTTCCGTCTTTTAGACGAAATTTGATATCCATTTCTATTTTGGACAAAGAAGGATTTGTTTGTTCATTTGGTAATAGAAAATATGATATTTATTTTAATTCTGTATTGTATGGAACCAGTCATTTAACTGATAATGACAACCTTTATTTGCTTCATATAGAAAGTTCATACAGTGAGTCCCATAATACTGAAACAAAAGGCACTAAACGCAAATTTTCAAATGAAAATTCTTTTAAATTATGGCATAAGCGTTTGGGTCATATCTCTAAAAGGAGAATTGACAGACTTGTGTCAGAAGGAATTCTTGAAAAACTTGATGATTCATATCATAATATTTGTGTTGAGTGTATAAAGGGAAAAACCACAAATAAGAGCAAAGTAGGAGCTGAGAGAGCTAAGGAAGTCTTAGACTTGATACATACAGATATTTTGTGGACCGTTCCCTACAGCTTCTTGGAATGGTCAACAATATTTTATCACATTCATGGATGATTACTCTCGATATGGCTACCTATACTTAATTCATGAGAAATCACAAGCATTGGATGTTTTTAAGTTGTTCAAAGCCGAAGTTGAAAACCAATATGGTATATCAATTAAGGCTATAAGATCTAATCGTGGTGGTAAATACTACGGAAGGTACGACAGATCAGGTGAACAACGTCCAGGTCCATTTGCTAGATTTCTAAGTGAGTGTGGGATCGTTCCTCAATACACCATGCCAGGTTCTCCGAACATGAATGGTGTAGCTGAGAGACGAAATAGAACCCTTAAGGATATGGTACGAAGTATGATTTGTCGTACAACTTTACCTCACTCACTATGGGGAGATGCATTAAAGACCACAATGTATATTCTCAATAGAGTTCCTACAAAAGCTACTAACAAAACCCCTTATGAGTTATGGACGGGTAAGAAATCTGTCTTAAAGCACTTACGAGTTTGGGGATGTCCAGCTGAAGCAAGGCCTTATAAGCCAAATGAAAAGAAACTGGATGCAAGAACTGTTAGTAGTTATTTTGTAGGATATGCTGAAAGATCACGGGGATTTAAATTCTACGATCCTAAAACAAGAACATTTTTTGAGACGGGAAATGCTCGGTTCTTTGAGGATGTTGAGTTTGGGGGGGAAGATAATGTTAAAGGTTTTGTGTTTGAGGAGGAGTTGGAAAATATTCCTTTTCCTACAGTAGTTGTTAATCATGATCAAGCTTTCATTCCTAACATGATTCAACAACATCCGGTACAAATCCAAGACAATGCTGAACTTCCAACTCATCAAGATCATCCAGTTATTCCTCAAACCATTATTCATGAGGAAAATGTGGATCAAACTCAACATACTCAAATTCAAGAAGAGCTTGTGCCTTTAAGAAGATCCACTAGAGAAAGGAGAAAAGCAATTTCAGATGATTATGTTGTTTTTCTTCAGGAACATGAGAATAACATTGGCTTAGAGGGAGAGGATCCACTCACCTTCCATGAAGCAGTCAATGGTTCCAACTCTCAAAAGTGGATTAATGCCATGGGTGAGGAAATTCAAGCCATGAAAGACAATGACGTTTGGGATCTTGTTTCATTGCCTGAAGGTGTGAAACCTATTGGTTGTAAATGGATTTTTAAAACCAAAAGGGATTCACGAGGTAATGTAGAAAGATATAAAGCTCGTCTTGTCGCCAAAGGATTCACCCAAAAGGAAGGCATTGACTATAAAGAGACTTTCTCTCCAGTTTCTTCGAAAGACTCTTTTAGGATCATCATGGCACTTGTAGCGCATTTTGATCTTGAGTTACATCAGATGGATGTAAAGACCGCTTTTCTTAATGGAGACATTGAGGAAACAATTTATATGTTACAACCGGAGGGGTTGGATTCCAACGAATCTAGCCAATTGGTTTGTAAACTTAAGAAATCCATCTATGGGCTTAAGCAAGCTTCCCGTCAATGGTATCAAAAGTTTTATCAGGTTGTTCTCTCATTTGGGTTTAAAGTGAACCCTGTTGAATATTGTGTATACCATAAGTTCAGTGGGAGTAGATTTATTTTCTTAATCTTATATGTGGATGATATTTTGCTTGCTAGTAGTGATGTAGAACTGCTTCGAGAAACCAAGAAATTTCTTTCGGAACAATTTAAAATGAAAGATCTTGGTGAAGCATCCTTCGTATTAGGGATCCAAATTCATCGTGATCGTTCACGAGGAGTTTTAGGATTATCACAGAAGGGTTACATCGAAAGTCTATTAAAACGATTTAGCATGCAAAATTGCAGGCCACATGATACCCCCGTATCTAAAGGAGATAAATTTAGTTTGAACCAGTGTCCCAAAACTGATATTGATTCCAAGTTTATGAAAAATATTCCTTACGCATCAGCGGTAGGGAGCTTTATGTATGCGCAGGTTTGCACTCGTCCGGACCTCGCATATATTGTTGGAATGCTTGGTAGATATCAAGCTAATCCAGGAAGAGAACATTGGGTAGCAGCCAAAAGAGTCTTCAGATACTTACAAAGCACAAAGGATTTAATGCTCACATATGGGAAGTCGGATAGACTTGACATCATTGGGTTTTCTGATTCCGATTTTGCTGGATGCCAAGACAGTCGTAAATCGACATCTGGCTATCTTTTGAAGGTGCAGTTTCATGGAAGCGTGTCAAACAAACACTCGTTGCATCTTCCACTATGGAGGCTGAATTTGTAGCTTGTCATGAGGCATCTAATCAAGCTATGTGGCTGCGAAACTTTGTTTCAGGACTGCAAATAGTTAATGGTATTGAAAGGCCACTTAAGTTGCACTGTGACAGTAGAGCAGCAGTCTTGTACTCAAATAACAACAGGAGCTCTTCAAAATCTAAGCATATAGATATTAAGTTCCTTGTTGTGAAGGAAAAAATTCAGAATTGGTTAATTAGTATTGAGCATGTAGGAACAAACTCTATGATTGCAGATCCGCTCACTAAGGCATTAGCACCCAAGGCCTTTCATGATCATGTTACAAATATGGGTGTTGTTGCATTTGATGCCATTTGATTTAGTGGGAGTTTGTATTTTTATTTATGCTTGGTACTGTACTTAATGTCATGACATTATTCAGTTATTTTCAGTTTTCGGTGTTTACTCTGAATTTTGATGTCATTTGGTTAAAGTTGGATCAGTTGGAAATAGGCATGTGCAGATCACATTACATGTAATTTTCATGCTACACATCCACACTTGATTTATGTCATTTAGTTAAATTGATGCATGAGACTAATGTGGGTTTAGTTGCAAACAATAGCAATGACTGCCTCTTTAGTCCTTGTGTTAGTGAGACTAATGGACGGAATCGGTTTAGATGACTTTTCTAGTTGTGTACACATTAAAGATGTAGAGATGTATATGCAATAGAAGTTATATGTACATGGTTATATATAGTCCAAGTGGGAGATTGCTAGAATTTGGACTATAAATCATGTACATTTATGCATAAGGACATGTAGACATACATGTATTGCATGAAATTATTGTATATATATTTCTATTATATGGTATAAGGACCCAATTGAGGTGATCTATTTAATTTAGGGTCTTTGTCATCTAAAATACAAGTATGGTGGCTAAATTGTGAATGTGTAGAATTCCTGGGATTTAATTGTTAATTATTGATGGACTAATTAATAATTAACCCATTAAGATTTATGGGTGTGGTCCCTGACTGTGGAATTTGATGTAAAAGGAAAAGAAACCCTAGATCCATCAACGGGGAAAATTCCAAACAGTCAGAAGACCTCCTCCCAAACCCTAACTCCTCCAGCGCCGCCATCTTCTCCCTCAGCTCCGCCGCCGCCGCCGCCGCCGCCACCAGGCCGCCGCGCTGCCACACCGCCGCCGCCGCCAAGCCGCCGCGCTGCCACGTCGTGACGCCGTCCGGCCTCCTCGCTGCCACGTCGTCGTCTCCGCTGGGCCACGGCTGCCAGGCCGTCACGCCATCCGGCATCGTCAGATCCGTGCTCTCCCGCGCCTCCGGTCGTCGTCACCTCGAGCCGTCGAGCCGAAGCAGGCGCCGCCGCAACCCGAGCAACCTGCGCACGACGGCTGCCACACGACGCCTGCCTGCGCACGACGCCGAGCCGTCGGGTCCCGTGCTGTCTGCGCACGATGCCTTTGCGCAGCAGCGGCGCACGTCGCCGCACCACACGTCGCCGTCTCCGCTGCCGGTCGCCGGAGCACCGCACGCTGCCGTCTCCGCTGCCGGTCGCCAGAGCACCGCACGCCGCCGTCTCCGCTGCCGGTCGCCGGAGCGCAGTGAGCTTGATTGGGTGTCAGTCTTATCCCAATGGAATCAGATATGCTTCCGTGATCTTTATTTTTCTCAATGATCTGACATGAATATTTCTGGATTGTTTTGACATACATCTCTTGAATTTCTTACACCACAAGCTCTTGGGCTCCCTCGGAACCCTCTTCCACTACTGAGCCCAAATCGGAGCTTCTCTCCAAGATCCAGTCCACCCTTCACCGCATTAGCCTCCCGAGCTTCTTCTTTTTAAAAAAAAAATCGCAAGGCTGTCGAGATAAAATAACTTTAATGTATGTGGGTCTTGGAGAGGAGAACGAGGATCACTTGTACAGCCATCACCACCACCATCAACAACAATCGTCACCGAGGCAGTCTTCACCGAAGGAGATGAAGAGGACATGGTCTGCGAATGTAGCGTGCGGACACAGGGTTTCAATGCCGAAGTGCGTTTGCGCACCAGCGATGCAGGAGGGGTTATTCAAGGGTAGGTTGCACCGGGTTAACTTGCAAGGCTACCGGCGTCAGAGCCCGCAATTTCATCCGTCTTCACTCACATCGTGGAGGCGCTTTGAACTAAAAAAGCAAGAGGAGATTAATAATCTGTTATATAATATATATGATAATGAAGATTGAGCGGGTTGGGTGAGTGAATAGGTGGGGCTCTATTTGTATTATCTCTCTCTTGGTATTAAAAAACATGGGAAACAAAAAAAGAATGGCAGCGCCTCACGCGGAGGGAAGGATGGGTTTGAAGAGCAAATGTGAAGCCATCTGTAAATAATAAAAAAAAAAAGGGAGAAAGAAAAAATGCACTTTTGCACCGCCCTCATTAGAGCTACTATGATCTTTGGCTTTTTGACAAACTTCATCAATGTCGTGGTCGCTCATAGTCCTTTGAAAATGATGGTGAAGATGATAGACTTTGTAATCCCATTGTGACCCACGATCTCTCAAAATAATGGTGAAGATGATGGGCTTCATAATCCTGCTGCAATCACCCACAGTCTCTTGAAAACGGCAATGAAGTCGGCAAACACTATGATACTATGTAGTACCTGTAGTCTTTTGAAAATGGTGGTGAAGATAGTGGACGTCGTAACCCTATTGCGACTACTGCGCCCTCGAATACGATGGTGAAGACAATGGACTTCGTAACCCTACTGTGACCAATTGCGGCCCCTCATGTTCATACCAAGTTAGTCTTTAGACTCACACTTAGATAATCATAGGGCTCGCATCTAAGTCAGCCTTCAGCCTCGCACTCAAACAGCCTTCAGACTCGCATTAAGCCAGCTTTCAGGCTCATGACTAAGCCAACCTTCAGGCTCGCGTCAACCAACCTTCAAGCTCGCACTTAGCCGGCTCTCAGACTTACATTAAGCCAGTCTTTGGACTTATACTAAGCCAGCAGCCTTAGAGCTCATATCTAGGTCAATCCTTAGACTCGTATCTAGGCTAGCCTTCAAACTCAACATTCAACCAAACTTCGGGCTCATATCCAAGTCAACCTTTGGACTCGCACTTAACTAACTTTCGGGTTGTACTCAGCCAACATTCGGGCTCATATCCAAACCAGCCTTCAGGATCACATCTTAGCTAGCCTTCGGACATGCACTCTGCCAACCTTCGGGCTCTCATCCAAGTCAGTCTTCAGGCTTACACTTAACTAGCCGTTGAGCTCGCATCTAAGCCAACCTTCGGTCTCGTACTGAGCCAATCTTCAAGCTCACATCAAAGCTAGCCTTCAGGCTCCCACTCTTTCAGCCTTCGGGCTCGCATTTAGGCCAGCCTTCCAGCTCGCATCAAAGTCAGCCTTCAAGCTCCTACTCAGTTAATACTTAGGCTTGCACCCATCCAGCCTTCAGACTCGCACTTAAGCTAGCCTTTGAGCTCGCATCTAGATTAGCTTTCAGGCTCACACTCGGTCAACCTTTGAGCTCGCATCTTAGCCAACCTTTGGGTTCGCACTCAGTCAGCCTTTGGGTTCTCATCCAAGTCAACGTTCAGGCTCACACTTAGTTAGTTTTCGAGCTCTAGCATCTAAGCTAGCTTTCAGGCTCGCACTAAGTCAGTCTTCAAGCTCGCATCAAAGTTAGCCTTCAGGCTTCCACTTAGCTAGCACTTGGATTTGCACCTAACCAGCTTTTGAGTTTGCACCTAAGACAGCCTTCAAGCTTACATCCAGGCCAACCTTTGGTCTCACACTCGGTCAGCCTTCGAGCTCGTATCTTAGCCAGTCTTTAGACTCGCACTCAGCTAGCCATTAAGCTTACACTTAACTAGCCTTCTGACTTGCACTGAGTCAACCTTTATGCTTGCATCAAAGCTAGCCTTCGAGTTTACGTCCAAGCTAGCCTTCGGACTCAAACTAAGCCAACCTTTGGTCTCGCACTTAGTCAGCCTTTAGTTTCATAATTAGCTAGTCTTCATGCTCGCATCTATAGCCAGCCTTTAGGATCACTCTTAGCCAGCCCTTAGGCTTATACCTAAACCAGCCTTCGGGATCGCATCCAGACCAACCTTTAGTTTCACACTCGACTAGCCTTTAGGCTCGCATCAAGCCAATCTTCATATTAGTATCCAATTCAACCTTCGGGGTTATATTCAGTCAACCTTTAGGCTCGCACCTAAGCTATTCTTCAAGCTTACACTTAGTTAATCTTCGGACTTGCATCCATAACTAGCCTCCGACCTCACACTCAACCAGCTTTTGGGCTCACACTTAGCTGACATTTGAGCTCATAATCAATTAGTCTTTGGGTTTACATCCATAGCCAATCTTTGAGCTCTCACTCAGCCTACTTTTAGGCTCACACCTAGGCCAGCCTTCGGGCTAACACTCAGCCAGCCTTCAAGCTCGTATTAAGCTAGTCTTTGGACTTGCACCAAGCTGGCTCACACCTAAGCTAGCCATCGAGCGCGCATTTAGCTAGCCTTTGGGCTCGCACATAGCCAACATTTAGGCTCACATTCAGCTAGCATTCAAACTCACACTATGCCAACCTTCAGGCTCACACCCAAGCTATCTTTCAAGCTCACATCCTAGCCAACTTTCGAGCCCATACTTAGTCAGTTTTCATACTCACACTTAGTCAGTTTTCGGGATCGTACTCAGCTTGCTTTCAGGCTTACATCAAGCTAGTCTTTTGGCTCACATCTAAGCCAGCCATTAAGCTTTCACCTAGCTAGCATTCAGGCTCACACTCAGCTAGTCTTCGGATTAACATCTAAGTCAGTCTTTAGGCTCACACTTAGCCAGCCTTTAGACTCGCATCTTAGTTAGCCTTTGGGCTTACATTAACCCACTCTTTGAGCTCACATCTAAGCTAACATTTAGGCTTGTGCTCAGTCAGCTTTCAAGCTCCCATCTAAGTCAGCCCTCGAAATCATACTCAATTAGACTTCAAGCTCGCATCTAGGCTGGACTTCAGGCTCGCACTCGACCAGCCTTTGGGTTTACATCTGAGCCAACCTTTGGGCTTACATCTGAGGCAGCCTTCGGGCTGGAAAACAATCGGTCTTTAGACTCACACTCAATCAACATTTAGACTCACATCAAAATCAGTCTTTGGGCTCGTACTCAGTCAATCTTGGAGCTTATAATTAGTCAATATTTAGGTCGTGTCCATAGCCAGCCTCTGGTCTCACACTCAAGTATCCTTTGGGACTCGCTCCTAAGTCAACCTTCAAGCTCACATCTGGGCCAGTCTTCGGGCTGACACTCGACCAACCTTCGAGCTGGCATCCAAACTAGCCTTTGGGCTCGCACCTAACTAGTTTTCAGGCTCACACCTAAGCTAGCCTTCAGGCTTGCACTTGGCCAGCCTTCGGCCTCACACTCAGCTAATTTTCAGACTCGCACCTAAGCCAGCCTTTGGACTCTCATTTAAGTTAATTTTTGGACTCGCACTCAATCAACCCTCGAGCTTATAGTAAGGCAGCCTTCGACCTCATGAACTAAGCTATCTCTCAATTTCAAATATGTTAAATCAAGTTATGATTCTGTCTAAAATTATCATAAATAACTAAGGACTCTTAAATCAAATTGATGTGAATAACTCAATTACAACAAATAAACAAAGGTCAAGTTGGCTCAAATGGACTTAAATTGTTCAAAAAAATAGACTAAAAGTCAAATTAAATTAAACTTTAGAAAATTCAAATTGAGTTAATCTAAATAAATAAACTCAGATTTAACCTTAATTAGACTCAAGATGGGTTAATCTAAAATTCAAATTAAATTCAAATTACATCTAATTTGCATTGAACTAAACTTAAATCAAAACCTAATTGGGTTAAATCAAACTCAAAGTCAAATTAAAACTAGGTTAGGCTGAGTCTGAACTAAAATCAAGTTGAATTAAATCGATTTGAACTTAAACCAAAATCCAGTAGACCCAAAATCCATAGAGATCCAATACTAGGTCAAAACTTGGCTCAAGCTGAATGAAATTAAACTTAGACCCAAATCATATTAATCTCGATTGAGCTAAATAAGATCAAATTGAGTCTCATTGGGAGTATTGAAGCTTCAATAATACTCCATAACCATGAGCAAAAGGCGACATCACCCCCTGATCTAAATCTAAATTAGTTTGAATAGGACTAAGTAAGGTCAAACTGAGTCTCGTTGGGTACTACAAGAGCCTTTAGTAATGCTTCAAAGTTATACCCAATTCTCTAAACTGTTGGTGATGCTATCAAATAAAAAAAATTAATCGTCGACACACTCAAAGCTATCAGTCATATTCCAAAGCTATACCCCAACTCCATAAGCTATTTGTGACATTGTCAATATGCTCAAATTTGTTGGTTACACTTCAAAATTATATCTGACTCCATAAGCCGCTGGTGATGCTACCAACCCAAAGAAGTTAATTACTAATACATTTAAAGTTATTGGTCACACTTCAATACTATATCCAACTCATAGGCTATTGTCGTCGGTGATGATACCAAATCAATTAACTTAACCAACAATATGCACAAAACCATTCATCATACGTCAACACCATAAGTAGTTGACGTTATACCCTTCAAGCTTGCCAACCCCAAAAGCAATTGGTAGCGCACCCCTCAAGCTAATCAACCCCAAAAGCAGTTAACGATATATCTTCAAGGTATACCTAACTTTATAAACGGTTGGTGATGCTATCAAAACTAATGAAATTATCCGTTATGCCTTAGCAACTATAAAAGTACTTCAAAAATCAAATAAGTTATTACTTATGCCTTATCGGTTATGAGAATACTTCAAGATTAAATGGAGTTATTGTCCACACATTATTAGCTAATGGAAACACTCTAACCCAAACGAAGTTATCGTCCACACCTTATCGGCCAATGAAAATACTCCAATCCCTATAAAGTTATTGTCAATGCCTTATTAACTAATGAAAATACTCCAACCCAAATGATGTTATCGTCTATGTCTTATCAGGTATGAAAATAATTCAAATCTCAAAGTTATCACCAATGTTTAAAGCAACCAAAAATACTTTAAACTTCTCTCGTTCCTTTCCACGATTTAAGTCAAATGTCATATAGTTCAGTATGAAAGGGGGGGTGGGTGGGGCAACAACAAATCAAGTTTCTTCCCCACTCTCTCCTTTCTTTATTTATTTTATGTTTTCTATAATTTTATATTAAAAATTACTATAAAGTGAGGATATATTTTTTCTTAAGTAATATATCGCATTTCTTAAATTAATCAATCAATAATATTTTCTTCTCCTCTTTTTTGTATCTCTATTTGGTTAGCTAGATTTCTCGCTTTAGTAGGTTTTTGATAATCGTCAGAGTGATTAACAACAAGGACTTGTATCTATTCAAAGTCAATATTACCACAACACTTAATAGCACATTTAAAATTAAAATAAATTTTGATTTATGATTTGATGTTATTCCTCGGAGTTTTCACTACCTCAAGCCACCAAATCTCGATTCCATAGTGGAGAATTCTTGACACTACTACAGCTATCCATGGCTCCTCAAAGACAACAGATCCTCTCGTATCCAAACCAGCCTTTGAGCTTGTATTAAGCCAGCCTTCGAACTTGCACTTGGTTAGCCCTCGGACTCACTCTCAGCCAGTCTTTAGACTAGCATACAAGTTAACTTTCGAACTTGTACTCAGCTAACCTTCAGACTTACACTCAACTAGTCTTTGGACTTGGATCCAAACAAACCTTCAAACTCACACTTAACCAACCTTTAACCTCACACTCAATCAGCCTTTGGACTTGCATCCAAATTAGCCTTAGAACTCGTACTCAACCAGTCTTTAGATTTGCAAATACCTCCACATGTTTGCATTATTTGTGATACAATAAATAAATATATATATATATATATATATATATTCACTTTAAGGTTAAAAATAATAATAACTCCTTGAGTATCAAGCTCAAACCGATAAAATCTTGATGAATTTACAAAAATATACATAATGGAGGAGGTTTTTCAATTATGGATAAATGCATGGATTAACCATGAATAACACAATTTCGATATTATAGTCTAAGATTTTCACATAGAACTATATTCAAAATCTTATATCTGAGAAAAAAGTGAAAATTGTAATATTTGCTCCAAATAAAACAAAGAATCTCAGCAATATATCCTATATAATGAGCTCCGAAACAAAAGGCGGAGTCAATAACATTACAGGACTCAGAGATAGCAGCACCAAAAGCAGGTCAACATTGAAATATCACATGAATCAACTTAATGGTCGTCTTCCGCACAAAGCCACTTGAAAATGTTTGTAAGCACCTACAGCCTTCATAATAGTCTTGCATTTAGCATTGTGATTGGTTTTTTGCGAAGTTCAGGTCCTGGGTCCTTCTCTCTATTAAAGCAAGAAGCAGCAGATAAATTAGAGAATGACAGGCTAAACGTAATGTCAGTAAAGCAGGCAGAAGAAATACTTCTAAACTATACCGTATGCAGAAAAATTGTTTCTGAAGGAAGTATCTGCCTCTTTTCTAATGCCACAGTTTCAGAAGATAAAAATTAGAATATATGATCAATGGCTAACAAGTAGCTTCCCACAACTGCAAAGGATGCAAGTCCACTACGGGCCATCCGCATCCAAATACCACGAAACAAGAAATTCCTGTCAGCAGGAGACATGCCTGTGACTCTCTCTATCCAAATTCCAGGTGCCTTCCATTTTAGAAACTTCCTCTCCATGATAATATACTACACAAAATCATCAGAAAAAAGAAGCAATTATTGCAAATCTACAACCAAGGATTAGTATCTGATTTCATTTCTAAAGTTCACAGAGATTGGATTTTTTTTTTCATTTTGAAGCATAAAACAATGTGTCCATCTTACACAATCAAGAAGGTTAGATTTTTTTTTTTTTTTTTTTTTGCAGCATTATGTACTCGGTGCTTTTTATGTATTGATGGATATAGTTTTGATGTGCAAAATATAAACGAGTACCTTGGGCATAACAATACACTGTGAACGACATTTAGCAGTGTCAAATGTGTGAGAAGCAGCAGCAGCTATTGAACCGGAAAGTCCAGCAGCAAGACTAGCAGCTAGTGGGGATACAGGACCAACTTCATCAATGGACCTGAAAATTGCTACTCAGTTTGCTATATTTACACAAAAGACTAAAACAAGTTGACACATGGAACAGTCAAATTACATGAATTTGAGATTTTTGAAGTCAAACTAAACACACAGAAAAGTTATATTCCAACAACTTTACATCTCCATCAGTTAATTTGATTTAGAATAAAAATCATTTCAACAAAAGACTGCATTACACATGGAACAGTCAAATTACATGAATTTGAGATCTTTTGAAGTCAAACTAAACACACAGAAAAGTTATATTCCAACAACTTTACATCTTCATCAGTTAATTTGATTCAGAATAAAAATCATTTCAACAAAAGATTGCATTACACCTTTGCACACGTTTGTGTGCCATAGCGTGTGTATGTCACAGACACACACACAAAGTGAGAGAGAAAGAGAGAGGGAGAGAAAAGACTTGGGAGTTCCTCCACATTTGTATGGTGGTGAATCACTTGTAATAGCAGTAATATACTATTGTTATCCATCAAAATAGTGTAGTCAGGTGCATACATAGTAATTTGTATGGTGACCAAAAAGTAATTTGTAATGAGATGGACATATAGGAATTTATACGGTGACAGAGAAAGTGAACCTGGGAGGAGGGTTTATATCCAAAGCCTTCCAATTGAGGATTCCTATATGAATGAACTGCCAAATTGAGAAGAATATGCCACCAAAAACACAATCTCGAGCTATTCCAGGTCGAAGACCTCTCCACAAAGCATTCCAGCCTTCCAGTGATATGATTTCTACTGGCTGCTTAACCTCAGATGCAAGTGGTGGCCTACCAGAACCAGTAAACATCCACGGATATTGCTTTAATTTAAGAGCCAGGTCTGGATGCTTATCGGGTAAGGTGGACAGAAGACCAAGAGTTTGGTTCCATGCCTTTCCATCTGGATTATAGCCTGGTAATAATTTTGAAGCAACTAGAACAGGCTCCTGTAGGTTCTTAATGGAGCTCATATTTCGCAAGTGGGAAGTAGAGCTCACCTGTCTTCGCAGTTTGAGGAGTTCAAATGGGGTGGTCACAACAGATTCTATGGCACCAGCAGCAATGCCAGCCAAAAGGGCTTCAGAAACATAAACATACTTATCTTCTCTTCCATCTGCCAGTGTATAACAAAATATCATACTTAGTCAAGATCTTAACAACCAAGAATAAGATTATTTACAATTTAATATTGAACATGCGAATTTACTTATAAGTTACATTTTTAGCTACCATTATATCATCCTACAGTCATATTCAGTAGCAACATAAGTATATAACTAAGGACTAGATGATCATGCTACTTCCCAATACTAAGCATAGAAATATTGTTAGATTCCACGAAATGAGATCCAAGGCTCTAAATCATAAACAAAAATAAACATACACATCAAGTTTCGGGTATTCCTAATATTGTAATTTCTACAGCTTTGCTCCACACCCGACTTCCACCTTCAATGGGAAAGATAGAAAGGCAAGGGAGAGGGTTATGTGCATGGTTGATCTCAAATTTCTCAGAGATCCCTGAAACAGTTTGAGTTTCAGCTAGGGCCAAAATCCAAACAAGAGACCCTGAAGCAAAATAGTATGACACAAGCAATACCTAATAGTTTTGAACATTCAAGACACAAAATGATGGAAATGTACCAAATCCAAATAAGAGAGAATGCAGCATCTAATAGTTTTGAACATTCGAGACACAATGATGAAAGTATAACAAATCCAAATAAGAGACCTTGAAGCAAAGAGTATGATCCATACAATATCTGATGGTTTTGAACATTCAAGACACAAAATGATGGGAGTTGTTGTGGTTCAATAACATAATTTTCAGGTGACCACTCAAATTGGTTTTTTACAAGGCTAGAATAGAAGTTTGAAACTAATAAGTCAAATTCACAGAATAAGGAAAGAAGAATTAGCAAACTATAACTGACGTGATGAGTGACATTCAGTGGTCACAACACAAAACAAAGCAAATGCCAATGGAAGAAAGTGTGGTTCAACCCCTGATTCGAGCATAAGTTTGACATTGTAATTAGTCAATACAACTATTGGTGCTTCAATTATCTGCCACTTGATTTTCACTTTGTTTCACCATTGGTTGCATAATCCAACAGTCCACTCATACTTTGGCACAGTTGTCATTGCCTTAAATGTGAATACTTGCTGAATATGTTCAATGCATACAATCTATACAAAAGAATATAAAATAATAATTGGCAATAAACAAGAATATCATATTGGGAAAAGACATACCTATACAGAATGCAGACAAGATTTCATAAACACCAAAACGAGCTCCCATTCCAAAAATCATGCCCGGAATTGACCATCCAAGCCCATTGTATAAGCCTATATTATTGTGCAAAGAATGCATCTTATGAAGGATTAACAAAAACAAATGCAAGAAAACCAACATCATGCAGTTGGCATCCATAACAAACATCTAAACAAGGATGCAAAAAAAATAACTTCAACTCCTAAGTAGCTCATGCAAAATCTAAAACTAAATAGTCTTCTTCTCAACCTGCATCTTATTCATCTGACTCTCCAGCTCTATTTAAACCAAACTTATTTCCTCAAAATCTAATACTAGAAATATTTTTTGGAGATTAATAGGCTAAATATTGTTGATGTTGGTCAGTGCCCAGGAAGCAAAATCCCATACCACTTGAGTATTAATAGCCTAAATAGTGATGTCCCCTTTCAAGGGCAAAACCGACTTGTGAGGATCCCTGAGAGGAAATATAGGAACAGTTATGCAATATCAATGTTAAAAAGAAATAGAAACTAATTTTTTAAAAAAAAAATCTGACTAATTGGAACTACAAAATCTCTCCAAAGAGAAAATGAATAAAAGAAAATTTCACCTGAACGAAAAAACCAGAAATGAAAATCCATAACAGTGATGGCAAGACAAAGATGATGTTAATTGCTCAATCTAACATCCAGAGGCCATAACCTATAATTTTTTTTTTCTCGAAGACAATATAATATACATAAACAGAATGAGAGCACATGCGAAAAAAATACCACCAGAAATAGTCCAATTTGGCCACATGCTTTTCTCAAAAGACCCATCGACGGTTTAGAGAAGGGCCCTGATCAATAGTTAGTAACTGAAGTCCCAAGTATCATACTGTCATGCAACAATATGATAGCAATCAACAGGGCAGGCAACTTTCCATTAAATCAACTAGCAACTAAAAAAGATTCAATAAGCATTTTCTTGTAGGGATCTACCTGAAAGCCCTGACATTGATTGAACTCGACCAACCACCTGAGAGACGCCCAATTTCTGGCCACGTCCGGCACCAACCTGGATTCCAGATTCCAAGTCCAGATATCCCAAAAAAGTCATGCATTTGAATTGACAAGATACCATCTTGATAGGTTTTCCAAGAAAAATAATATTCAGAACATATCATGTTAGATTAATACCTGAAGAAGGCTTTTGAGGGTGTCAAGTGGGTGGCTGAGTGAAGTGGCGACAGCAACGGAACCAGCAGCTGCAACAGAATGGCCTGCAAACATGTGATCTTTCAGCAACCCACCCACCATCACGCTTTCTGTTCTCCGTTGCTGTCCTTAAGGTTCCAATTCCTTGAATGTTTTCCTGCTACATTATAGCATTTAAGACTTCATTATTTTAAAAAAACTTTAATGATTTAAAAATGAAAAATAGAAGAAATTGGGAAAGAAAGGAAGAAGTAACAAGTCAGGCAGGAGAAACAAATGAGAGGCACAAACAAAAAGACACAGCATACACCGAGATGATAACCAATAATACATGTGATTTCTAGCAAAAAAAAACAACTTTTTCGCAAACACACACTCATCTTCTGGGACAACCCAAAGGCATTACAGCTATCCACTAATCTGCTTCATTAAGCAAGATTTTTTCGACAGTATGCTAACCATGGGTAGATGTTTTGAGACATAAGCCGCAAGCCATGCTAACTGACATAATGTGGCATCAAATCAAGAGAACATATGCTTCCTTTATCTCCATTTTCTCACACCAAAGAAGCAAAGATTGCAACATGAGATTTCTGAACTGCTTTTTTGGGTCCACAACATGAACGGAATCAATAATTTCAATGCTTCAAGCTTGCAGCAGTGTTTTGATTCAAGTAGTTGGAAGCAAGACAACGACTCAAAGGAGAAGATGAGAAGTGGATATCCACAAAGAGGTGTCCAACAAAACAGAAACCAGACAAAGAAACCAAAAAATACCTCGCCGGGAACCGGATCTCGCCGGATCTGTGAATTTCTGTCTTGGATCTGGTTGATGAGGCGGAGAAGAAGAAGATACAGTTGCGCAGGTCAGACAGAGACGAAGCTCAGACAAGTCCGGCGAAGAAGACAGGGCTGTGCTGATTTGGAGGCGAGGAGCAAGCGCAGGAAAGCAATTATAGTTTGAGAGAAGGGCAGGCAGACGCGAGGCTGCTGGGAGTGTTTGTAGAATGAATCCTTCTCGGCGAGAGACGAGCTCATGCCTGATCTGGCGGGAAATGAGATCGTGCTGCTCGGACGGTTGAGAAGCTTAGGAAAGAAGCGCTACTCAGGCGAGGAAGAAGCTCGCTGGTCGAGCAGAAGACGAGCTTGTGTCTGATCGGGCAGGAGACGAGATGGCGATGCTCAAGCAGTTGAGAGAAGCTCAAGGAAGAAGCTTGATAATTTTAGGAATTAAGGTATTGGTGAATTCCTCGTTAATTCCTCAAAAAAAAAACAAAAAAATGAATCTCATCTCAATTTCGAGAATTGAGCCGATTCCTAAAAATTTTTTTAGAATTCGGATCCGAAATTAAAAGAAATTGAAATTATTCAATTTTCTTAATTTTGAATTTCAGAATTGAATCAAAGTCTTTTAATTTCTTCAATTTTCTCAATCTCAAATATTTAAAATTCAACCAAACAAACCCTAAACTCTTAACAGCAGAGCTATCCCCAAAAGCCACTAACTGTGAGACAATTCCAACTAAGGCATCAGGGATTAAGAAAATTTGGGAAAGAGATTTGTAAACATGTCAAACAGGCATAAATAAATATATGTGTATATATTGAGTAAATAAAATCATTAAAGGTTTTTTATTTTCTTTCAAATGACTTGGGTACAAATCTTAGCAATGAAATTTTAAAAAATAAAATTTGCAAATATCTAAAAAAAATTGAAAGAAATTAAAGAAAAATAAAAAAAATAATGTTCATAAAAAAAAAAAAATATTTACAAATAAAAAATTTCAAAAAATAAAAAATATTTGTACTTTTGACTATTTTTATTTTTTATTATTTTAAACTCATTTTATTATTTTTTAAATTATATTTAAATAGAAAAAATTTAATGATTATAAAATTCTGTTTTATAGTTTTTTAAATTTAATATTGAATTTTTTTTTGAAAAAACTACAATGGCTCCTCACAAAAAGTAGGGAGCACTTGCTCCCAATCAAAGAGAGTAAAGATCAAGGAAGAAATTTCTAATTTTTCTTTTAACAAAATTTACGAGTTAAAATGTGCTAGTCCACATGTCATGTTGTGTTTAGCTCAATCATGGCACAAGCCATGCTTAACTTGCAGGCCTTGAGGGGGCGCCAAGCATGACCCCACCTATGCCTTGTGTTAAGCATAACCCTAATACTGTAAATTTCAAGTCATGTTAGCTGGCCCGTTGGCCAAAAGTTCATTTTGACACCTCTAAAAATTTACATATAGCCTCCTAAATAACTAATTCTCTAATCTAATCTACATAATCTCTCGGTTTGGGAGATTTTAACAAATCCAAATCTAGATAACTCGTTATCTAATCTAATCTGTGATAATTTTATAGCCAGTAAAGTTGTAATTGAACCTATTGCAATCCATTTAGCTTCAAGCCAGAGTCTATGAACTTTTTATGATTTTCTCTATCTAATTTCAACATGCATAGAACGACAAATATTATCTATTTGATCTTGACCGAAGAAGAATACTCTGATGCTTAAATCAGTATACATTTTTTGTGATCCATTTCATCCTCGAGAGAGTTAGGATTTTTTTTATTGAAATAATTTGTAGGAATTGAGATTGCCTAGGAAGAAGAAAAGAACTGAAATTCTTTTATCTGAATATTCTCGGCCTCGTTATATTGAGTGCACTGGGTAATTTGACTCAAT
This sequence comes from Trichopus zeylanicus subsp. travancoricus, assembly GCA_005019695.1. Taxonomy (NCBI): domain Eukaryota; kingdom Viridiplantae; phylum Streptophyta; class Magnoliopsida; order Dioscoreales; family Dioscoreaceae; genus Trichopus; species Trichopus zeylanicus. The sequence goes on along the minus strand of RXID01010968.1, from coordinate 281,980 downwards.
CTCTTCAAGTAACTCTACGATAGTTGGTATGTGAATTAATTAAAGTAGTTTGAAAATCCATTTGTCCTTGCATATCGCAATTCGTTAGGGGTTTGTTATATAGTGGGAAGTGCAGCAGAAGTGACAATCGGCTCAGGTAATGCAAGTAGTTGGTAGTGCAAGAAGCAGAAGCAGTGCAGGCATTTGTTTCTTAGAGCCGCCTATGGAGCCAAAATTAATCATCTGGAATAGTGAAAGATCCCAAAAAATAGTCTCGAAATAATATATCAAAATATGGGTGGTTTGAATGCATAATCAAATATTATACAAATATGACTTTCAACAAACGTAAATCCTTATTATTAATTATCCCAATAATTATCATAAATCTTCTAAAGTAAAAAATTTATCAAGATAGAAACAAAGAAAAAAGAAAACACAATTGATTAATTTAAAAAAAGAGATATATGCCTTAAATAAAGGTAATTTCTCGCTTTATAATATATGCCTTGATGCTTGCTATTGCCCCACTCCCATGCACTTGACCTAGTGGAGTTTGACTCGAACAGAGGCTTGGTTTGATATTTAGTAAATGTTGACAATTGCGATAGATTTCAGGATGTGACTAATTGTCTTAGCTTCTGTCAGTTAACCTTTAATAAGATTTGAAAGGCACCCATTGTACCCGGAGTTGTTTCTTGGCTTTATTCAGTCCATGATGACCCCAATATTTGGTTTTTCAGGAAATTATTTTACCTGAAAGGTGTTCAACAACTTGATAAAATTGGTATCGACTTCTCTCCATGATTAGCAAGAAGCATGAACCATGTTGTAAACTAGAACAAAAACCATTTCAAGATAGGAAAAGACTCTAGATATTTTAGAGAAAGGCATGTATACCAAGTCATGGTGATGAAAAGGGCCCATGCTTGGGGCTTGGGACTAAGAATGTGATGACCACAAGTTAGTATGACCAGCTAAACAATGCCTAGTTTAATATTTAACTTCAAAGATTGCACAAAGGACATCAAAAGGTTCGATCATCTCAAAAAATTTCAAATACTCAGATCAAAATGTTTCAGAAAGGACTATAATGAAGAAGAGCAATGTTGTTGTCCCCAAAAATACAGCAATATTCTACAGTCTTCTTAACAAGAAATCTATGGGGTTCTTTTAACAGCCTTCACTAACAATCGCCTGGTCCTAACATTATTGAAAAAATTAAAAAAAACATGAAGATACTCTAAATTCTAAAATACAATGCAAGACTATGAGAACACAATGCAATGGACATGGAAACTATAATCCACCTTCCTGTTAGACATAGACACTTTCCTATTACCCATGAGTGGTAGAATTAATACATGACGTGATCTTATGCAGAAGTTGAATGAGATATATTGGCATCAGAGGGAGAGTCATGAGACCGATTAGTGTATATACATCTGAACTCAGAACTTCATTTATTAGTTAATTCTTAAAGATAAATTGCTTTAGATCATTCTTTGCGCAATAAATGGTTGAGCTCATATTCAAACTTGATATTTATTAGATCCCGATGGACATGAACATGCCTCAGTAAGACCTAGTTTACATGTGGTAGTAAACTTTATCTTGGGGACTTCAAGCCCAACAATTTCCCAATCCTAATGTTTTTTTCTACCTTATTGATTATGGGGTTACAAAGTAGCCTCTACCTAACAAAAGTAGATGGACAGAGGCAAAGTTGAATGCTCACTCAAGAAAAATTGCAAACCAAACATTCTACTGGACTGAGATATCTAGACCACTCAATTCACCGAACCAGCAAGCCCTCAACAGCTGAACCACACCACTCGTGTTTGTCCACTCATTTTTTTTACAGTTGCCCTCTGCACAGCACATTTTAGACCCAAATGCTGGGTTACGTATTTGAAATAAAAAATTTGCTGTTGTGCAACAAAATCAGAGTTTACAGATAAAAAAAATTATATTAAGGCGATATATTCTGGAAGTAAAATACTTTCAACGTATTGCATTTCTGATTAAACATCTTCCTAAATCATCTTGTTCAAATACCTTCCTAAACAATCTCCCCAAAGTGCAAGAGCACAAGTTGTCAGCTTAATCCAGCTGTGTTCACCTTACAATATGATGATAGATCGTCTTCCATGAAACAAATAAACTTCAATAATGACTCACACCAGTACTAAAGAGGAATTTTCTAAACCAATTTTGAACTTTTGCACATCACCAATTGTGAAACCTAGACAACTTAAAAGTTTCATACAATGTGTAACAAATAACTAGTGGCAGAAAAACTTAGGTTTGAGATCCAAAAGCTAGCATGTGTACTTTTACAAATGTTGCTACAGCAAACAAACCAAAATAGATGACTAACATAAACTTAAACTTAAAACTTGAGAACAGAATTAGGTAATTTCCCCAAATGAACTTTCAAGAATGCAAATTATAATACTTCAAACACAAGAATTTCCAATGCAATCAATGACACCTATGAAGCAATAAGCAAAGGACTGCTCAGGAGGTGCCAATTAATAGAGTCAACAAAAATTAATGCATAAAGCAGTGCCTAAGACAAAAAATTGATTAACTAGAAAAGATGTGCAAAGACAAGCTTCCCGTAGTGCATGACATTGGCATTAGATGGAACACATCAAGCCTCAATAACTAAGGGCCCTAACTTTTGATTCAAGATAATCATTAGTGCTCAAAGCATTTGGAAATGAACAATGATCATAAATCTTGAAGTGCAAGTGTGCAATTTTGGAAGCAAGAAAAAGAAACAATAACCTGAAAATGAGAGCCTCTAAAACTCTGTTCAGTCTAATCAACAATCCTCGCATTATGAAAAATTTCATACAAATGGAGAAGAAATAACATCTCCTTCAGCATCTTTTTTTCTCTGGACATCAAACATTACTCCAGTTCAACATCAAAACCGACCGCGTTCCTAAAGCATGCCCAATATAAGAAATGATCGCCTCAAAAAAGCTCTCGGTTCAATCTACTTATCAAGTCTCAATCTACAACGAATTTCAAGAAAACAGAACAGAAATGGCATTTCCATCAGCATGTTCTTGCGTGAAATCTAACACAACTATCAAACATTATCTCAATCCAACACCAAAAGAGAACTCTGCTTTGCCAAAGCATGCCAAATCCGACCAACTAGTGCCTCCGAGAAATCCCTCAGATCGATCCAATCGTCAAACCCCACTTCACAACGGATTTCAAGAAAACGGAAAAGAAATAGCATCAATTTAATCCAAAAAGATAAAATTATTTCACAGCGGCAGCTAATTGCACGAAAATGAGATCAAATCGATAGCAAAGCAAGAAACGAATGAATCGAGAGAGCAGATGATACCTTCTGCGAATTCCAGACGGAAAATGAAGACGCGCTCGGGGACGACGGCGCTCGGGCCAGATGGTGACGGGAATTCGGCGGACGGCTGGTATTTAAACGGGTGAATTAGGGTTTCCGGTACGGTGGAATTCGGATCCGGAATTGCGAATTCGTCTGTCCGATCCCCGATTCAAACTCAGAATCAGGAATTATCGGAATCACCCCATTCCGAATTTTTAATTAACAACCAAACAGCGATATTGAGAAAATTGAATCTTTAATTTCCTCAATTCAACTAATTCGTCTAATTCGGGTTGTTACCAACAGCCCCTTAACCCTGAAGGAGGGTTTTTCGGGTCCTTCTGGATGTTTCTAGATGTCGCTTGCTTCGTCTTAAAGCCGAGCGACCCTGGTTGGACCGATTTCGGCTTATTTTTTGTCCCCGTTGTTTTAGAGGGATAGAGCTGGGATTATCAGTTTTCAGATGCACTGAATTGGAAGAGAATATCTAAATAATGGTGGAGTAATTCGATAACTATATTTACACATACCATTACCAAAGTTAAAGAGTCCATTTGCTTGCTTCTAAATTGAAATTCCGATCAACAACAATTAAGTTAACTTTTCATCCTTAAAAGGTTTACTTTTCTTAACAAAAACATTATGAACATTAATTTACAATCAATTCATCATTGAGCATCCATAATACAACCAGGACTCGGTCTCATTTATCTTCAACCATTCACTTTCCATACAAAAACAGCACAACACCAACACTACAAACCACAACATATACAGACATCAAACCACAGCAGATTCGTTTATATGTATCTTCATCCGGACTCCCAACATCTCACCGAGCAGCAGGAGTTGACGGCGGTGTCTCCGCCCCGTCGTTCCTGCCATACCCTGGCAGCTTCTCCTTGATCTTGTCCAGCAAACCCTTCTTCTCCATCCCCTCCTCCTCCTCCTTCTCCTTGCGCTCTGCAGCCGGCACTGCCGCTGCTGCTGCCACCTCAACGGGCTTCCTGCCGTGCATGGGGAGCTTCTCCTTGATCTTGTCCAAGAACCCCTTCTTCTCCCCCGCTGCCGGCACCGGCGACTCCTCGGATTTCATCAATGCATCATCTAGGTTCTCCACCTTGATTGTTGAGTCATCCATGGTCACCCCCGCGGCCTCCACGCCAACGGCGTCTTCATAGACTGCGTCCGGCTCTTGTTCCGCGGCTTCGTGCTCCTTCTCACCGGAAAGCTTCTCTTTGAGCTTGTCTTTCAGGCCTTTCTCCTTCTTCTTCTTCTTCTCTTCCTTCTCTCCTTCTTCTTCCTCGTCACTGGACTGCTCCCGGGAAGAACGGGGGACCAAGTGTGAGCAGCTCATAATTATGAACTTAATTACAAATATTTCAAGATACAAAAGCTCACGGGTGTAAATGCAAAAAAACCAAAAATTACTGAAAAGCTAACCGAGCTGGAGGTGGCGCTGTGAGAACGGCGCAGCTTCTCAACAAGCCCAGGCTTCTCCTTCCCCTCCTCCTTGACTTCCACCTTCTCCATTCCGACCACCAGCTTCTCCTCTTTCTTCTTATCATCCTCCTTCTTCCCCATGAAATCAAACATCTCCTCCACCTCCGCCTCCTGGCCTTGGCCCCCCTCCACCCTGCGCTGCTGTTGCTGCTCCGCCATTATTCTTGATATCCTTCTCTGATCTCTAAACCACACTCAAGAAAGCAAGAAAGCTTGAAAGTAGTCTATCTGGAACTGGAGATTATGTCAGACTAATGAAGGTGGTATTTATAGAGAGGTCTTGTGCTACGCGCAGGCAACGCGAGGAATTAAGGGGCATACATTAAAAAGGAAGGGAAGATGATGATGTGGAAGTGTGGGGCCACTCTGGTTCTGTAGCGGACTTCTCTAGAGGTGGTAGCATAATTAAGGTCATTTTGCACTTAGCCCCCTGTGTTCTGTGGAAATTCGAAGATTCTATTGCTTATTAATATTTTCAGGAAATTTTTTGTGGATCCTTAACACAAACTGCATATTTTACTAGAGTTGTATTGATTTGGATATTGTACCCAGAGGCATTAATTTACCAAGGGGTTTTTAATCTCAACTTGTCTTTTTAAGAGAACGAATTCAATTTTAACTTAGAGCTTGATTTGCTTTGGAGTTCGATCCATCTTGCTCAATTTTAATTTAAAAGTTTGATTAAATTTTTATTATTTTTTATATAATACATAATATGATTTATATAAATTATATTTTTAATTTTTTTTATGAAACTCCCAATTCGAGAGCTCAATTAAATTTTAAATTTTTATAATAATAATAACAATATATATTTGTTATTTGGCTAAAATATTTATTTATATTATTATTTAGGATTATTCATATTTTTTTCGTTTCATATATTATTATTTTATTATCTTAAATATTAATTAGTTTATCATAAATATCATTATATTTGGTGTTAATTTTATTATTTAATATTAATATGATATTAATTGGCTAAAATAATTATTAAAATTTAAATTTGATCTCAATTTTTTAATTTCACAAGTCAAGCCAAACTCAAACCGATATTTTTTATCATAAGCTAAATTTAAGTCGAAATCAGTTCGTCAAACGCAACTTGCCAACACCCCTAATTATACCTATCTCTTATACATTACTTATATTATAATATTAAAATTCTAAAATATTTTATTTATTGTGTATTGAACCCTCATCTTCTAATCATGAGCAAATTGGGACTTAGCTCGAAATATCCTGTAATGTAAATAATCAATGTTAGAACAAAAGTTCATGAGTTGTAAATTTTAAAATTTTAAATTTTATTTACCAAAATTAAAAATTCAAGTTGTAAAGTTGAATAATAAAATATTTTAAAATCTTAAATTTAATTTATGGTCAAATTTGAGAGTTTATTTCAAATTCATTCAAATAGATGGACCTTAAAATATAAATCTATATATCGTATATTTATATATATTTATATATAGTTGACTATAATGTCTATTTCAAGCATTGGCTTGACATTTATATTGGAGTATTTTTTAAACACGTTTACAAAATACTACAAGGAAAGGGGCCATTAAGAAAAATTTCTCCGACGAAACTCCAATAATCAAAAAGTTGGGGGTAACTGCAAATATCCAACAGCTACTGACGTTGCGAAACGAGCCGGACTCCGTTATGGAAGTGGACCGCGGCGTCAACATCGAGAGGACAGCGCGTGGCGGCAACTAACAAGGGTAACGCTCATCCGAAGGCACTCAGGCTGCAGTGGCCGGTGCCGTGTCTCGCAGGGATATCATAATAAACTGCGCTCGTTAAGTTCGATTGGTCCCCGGCCAACGAGTCAGACAGACGCCCCACGTAGGCACGCTTTTGGCGGAGCAGGTCTCGCGTTTAGGGTCCAATATTTAGTCGAATTTAAATATTACAAACAAATCCCTGACTTTTTGGATTTTGTTGGAAAACTACGATTTGTTAATCTTTTGAAGGAAAATTCCCAAAAATGCCACGAGCATTTTCGAAATCTCCAGAAATCCTCTTATGAAATTCTCATTCAAGTATTTGAAATTTCTTTTACTATTTTTTACCGTTGTAATAATATTATAACAATACTATAATATTATTATAGTAATATTGTACTAATTATATATATTTAGAAATTAAAATTTATAAAAAATAATTTTTAAATTAATTTTGATAATAATATTTTATTTTAAATTATATATATTTAGTTTTGATCATATTACCTTTCCTTTACTCATATTTACTTGATTTTAATTATTTTTTAGTCACTTAAGCAAAATTAAGATAAAATAATTACAACTAAGTATATATAATTAGAAATTAAATATTATTATCAAAATTAATTAGATATGATTAGAAAAACTATTTTGTTATCATAAAAATTATATATATAGATATATATATATATATAACTGCTATAATGTTGTTATAATGTTATTATAGTATTGATATAATATATAATAATAGTGTAAATATTATATTAATTTTATATTTCTATTAGAACGTATAGCAATAGAAAATCGTACGTAATAATGCTCGTGATACATGACCTAGGATTCACCACATGAGTTTTTTGGCAAATTACGATTAATGAAGCCAATAATTGAAATTTTCAAAAATTTGAGAGAGTTTCAAAAATTTAAAATTCTAGGGGGTTATTTGAAAATTGTCCCCCTCTTTTGCGATTTTTGGCTTTATATCCCTCTAAATTACACTTATGTCCTTTGAAAAATCGTGATTATTTTTATGTCTGCAGAAATTTAATTTATTTAAATAAATACTCCTATTATTGATTTTTATTAGTATTCTTCTGTGCTATTTTTTATCAAACTTGCTTAAAATTATTAATTTAAAGATAAACATTCTCTAGTTTATTATGTTATATTGATTTCGTCTTAATATAACGAACACTAATAGAAATTATTTAGAAATATTTATTTAAATAAATTAAATTTATAGTGACATAGAAATAATTGCACTTTTTAAAGATATAAATATGTATTTTTTAAAAAATATATGAGCAAAAAATCTTTTTTTTAATTGACAAGGCAGTTAGGATTTTACTTCCATTTTCATCCTTAAAAATGATATTAAAGTGTACTTAATAAAATAAAAGGCTGAAAACATCCTGAAATTTGAAAATAAAAATCCACAAGGGATGTATATGTATGGCATTTGTTGAAATTGCATTGAAACACGATGGAGTTGGTGGGTGTCCAAACTACACGGCAGGTGTTTGATTGGGTTTAACTGCAAATCTAATTTGCTTCAAATGCTAGCTATCCAGCTGTTAATTATAAAAACCGGAAATATCAATGGCTTACTCAACAATGTCCGCGTATCATTATCCATAATAATTCCAACTCTATGCCAGACTTCTTGGTCCACGTGTCTAACTGTTGAATGCATATTTCAGTCCTTGACAACGACTTGTGGTGATGCATATGGATCGTATAGCAATTTCCCGCGGTGGGTCAACAGTATAGAACAAAAAATATTTTAAACTTTAAATTCTTGACTGCTAACATAAAATTGTCGTAGAATTCATTGTACTATTATGCTTATAATAATTAATCTTTCTTTTTTATCATTTTCCAGTTTGATATTTTTTTTATTTTTTTTATTTTATTTTTATGTTTTTGCGTCTGTTTTACATGTTTTATATTAATGCAAGATAATTATATATGATGTTTGACACGGTAAAATAATTTAATTAATGGACAAAACATCAGTTGAATAACTTGATTGAACTAAAATCGAATTGTTAATTCAGTTTGAGTTATTTAGTTATTTATTTGATCCGATTTTAAAAATAAAAAACTTAGTTCTCGATTTGATTTCAATTTTAAATTCTTAAAAATTGCTAAAATTAAATTGGACTAATATATATATATATATGGATTTTGGTTATAACTTATATGTATATGTTTGAATTTGATTATTAATTTGACTTTTGGTTCATATTAAACTAAATCAAATCATTTCTATTGGATCTTGGTTTGATTTTTGGACCAATTCAGTTTGGTTCAATTTGATTCTAGAATTTTAAAAATCGAATTTATTAGTTTGATTTATTTAGTTCAGTTTGGTAACCGGATTAAACGACCAAGCTGAAATTGAACAGTTTTCAATTTGATTCGTTTTTGTAAAAAAAATTTAATTTTTAATTCGATTTCAATTTAAATTTTTTAAAAACTGTTAAAATCAAATCCAACAATATATATATGATCGATTTTAGTTTAGAGTTAAATATACTTAATTTTAGTTACAAATTATATACATATATAATTATTAATTCGATTTTTGGTTCATATAGAACCAAACCGAACCATTTCCATTGGATCTAAATTCGATTTTTGAATCACTTCGATTCTAAAAATTTAAAAATGGAATTTGTCAGTTCGATTCATTTAGTTTGGTTCGGTTTGTTTTAAAATTTTAAAAATGGAATTTGCCGGTTTGATTTCGATAACCGAATAATTAGGGGCTATCTGAATAAATCGAAAACACATCCCTAAGCGAGGAATTGCAAGCAACATTGTGAAAATTAGGGGCTATCTGTCAATAAGACAAATATCATGGAGATAATTGTAAATTTCCGTTTTTAAGTTGGAAAAGTTCGCCCCTTGTCTTAGAAAACTAGGTCGGGGGAAAAACGTTCACCGGCTCGAACCCGAGAAAAGTATCAGATCCCTTTCGAGTGGGATTCTGCTGCTGCAAGCACATGCTCCAGGTATATCTTCTCATCGCTGCTGCAAGATTTCTCTTTGATTATTATTTTTCTTTCTCATCTCTTGCATTTCAGACAAATGTCTGTCTGAAATAGGATTCCTGTTCAATATTTGAGTGTTGCTGTTTTCATCTCATTTTTGCATAGATATTTTTTTTGCTGTGATGTTCATGGCGATGGCATGATGTGCTGCAGAACTATCTCGAAATTGATTGATTAGTTCATTCACTGGAAAACTTGTGCAAGAAATTTGTATAGCGTTTAATTGATTAGAATCCATACTCGAAAGGAAAATTTTAGCACATTGTTTGATGTATGATACCTGGAATCTATCTATACCCACTGAAACATGTACTTCTGTCCATGGAATTCTTTAGAATCTGTCCCAAAAGCTATTATTGCTTGTTCATATATCTTACAAATCAGAAGTCTAATGCTTTTAATTTGAAACATTATTCATAGCAAACAGGAAGGAGTGCGCTTCCATCACAAACTACTATCCGAGGTACTCTTCTCATCGCTGCTACAAGATTGCCATAGATTGTTTTTCATAATTTCTTATGGTGTTGTTATCGGCATTTATTATTATTTCTTGAGACAATCAATTCACACAAAATGCCAAGTGAATACATGCACAAATTAAAAGTGTCTTGTTAAATTCTTAACCTCCATCCAAAGAGGATCTTAGGATGCTTATTTTTTTCTGACATTTAAGTTTGTTGACTGAAAAATTCATCTCCTAACACAATTATGCGCATGATCATAATTACCAAACTGGAGTCTACATACTAATGAACATGAAATGTAATTAGAAAGGGAAAAATTATAATTTGCTCTACATTTTGTATAAAATGGGCTGGAGCTGAAGCGTGTGGAATTTAGTTTTCCAACCATATAAGAAGGATCAACAGGGAACACTGGAAGAAGGATCATGCATGGCACACAGAAGAGAAATTGGACTATTTGGGCTTAAAAAACAAACAAGTGAGTACAAAAAAATCATGGTAATGTTGTTATTGGAAATGATTATTAAGTGTAACAGCTTATAGTGAGGAAGGGTACCCTTCTTGAAGTTTGTCAGGATATCATAGTCTACAATAGGTGTTGCTTTGTACCTGCTATTTCTTTAATATTTCCATGCTACTTGTAGAAAACAATTCTCAAAACAAATGATTTGATTAAGAAATTATGGTTAACAAGGACAATGTCAATTGACAATAATGGTGAGTAGCAACATGGCACTTCTTTAAATTGAAGTCATTTGATGGGGTATATCTGTGTAATTAGGTTTTAACAAGTGTGACAGAATATCTGCTATTTCAACTGTTGATCAATTGAAATCTATTTCAGCTAAAACTGCATTTTCTGAAGCATTTTAACATATGTGAAATCATGTTTATTGTAGTCTTGGTTTATCCTGTCCCATTGGCTCTGAGTCAACTTTATTAAATCTCACAAGTACTTTGCCAAATCTAACTACAAGTGTATAAGTCTATTTTCTTCTACTTAAGCAAAATCCTCCCTCTATTGGTTGGTATTTTCATTTCAATGTTTTCCTTTATGTTCTTCCTTGCATTAAGCTCCAAAATGTTAACCTATTTTATACCTCAAAAAGCACAAGTCTGGGATTTTTGCAGAATCAAGAAATAATTTGTCCTGAGTGTGTATGGGGGGCAGGGGTGTGGGGTGGGTGAGGTGGAGTGGTTATCTTTGCTAGGGCATATTTGTGCGTATTTGTATGCAAATGTCATGATTTTGTTAGGATACGTATGGAAATATCTGCTGATTTATGTGTAATTTTCTGATTTTACAATGGTATATATCCAATGGAATATAGTTGAGTTCAAACAAACTTTCATTGTACATCACCTATGACAAAATGTTATATCTTTATCATGCCACAACATACAAGGACCAGAAGCACACTTCACCTTCATCTCTACAGTCCACCCATCCCTTTTCAATCTATGTTTGCTCACTGTGGCTTGAAGAACAGTAGCTTGAGACCAGTCTTCACTAATCCCTGGCAACGAGCAAAACACTCAGACACATGCCTATGATCCCCAAGCCTCAATTAACACACCACATTGCACTGTACTTCTCAGGCTTCTTGATCAGCACCCACCTGAAGCAGGGTAAGCCAAGGTCGCTGGCAGAGTGATGCCACCAATGAAGCCAGTCAGGTTCAATAGGAATGGGAATGCGACAGCGATGAAGAAGTTGATGGCCCAAAGAACACCCGGAAGCCCAAGCAGAGCCAGCGGGGACAGGGCCTGTTGTGCTTGCTGGTGTATCCTGATTCCATCTGGTTGAACACTGTCATGGCATAGATCTGGAATGAGCTGAGGCCACTGATGACTACAAGCAAGCTGGTGAGCCCAAGAACAGCTCTGGATGTGTCCTTCCCATGAAATTGGTACAGAGCTGTTAGTCTCCCATTTGGAGGTATCTGCTGTTCAAATTGTTGCATGAGTCATTAGTTCCTACATTGAAATATCTATAGAACATGATGTTATTTCTAATTAGAATTTTTTTTTCACCAGGTTGTGATAAGCCCAGTATCCACCAAGTGCTGTAGGAAACAAGCATAAGCTAATCACCAAGTATGCCAACTTGACTCCTCTCCACATTGGCACATGAGAAGGATGCTTCAAACTTGATGGCATGGTGGCCTGCAAACAAAAATAAGCCAGTTTATCAAGGTTTCATATCCCTTTATTTTAATTTTGTTTTCTTTGTTTAGCTCGAAGTTTGAATCACCTGAATCTCAAGTACAAGGTTGTGCCTTCTGAAGGCTAAAGAGATGATGCCAAGTGCCTTAAGGATGTCTTGCAGGTTAAATAATGCGACTTTGTCTTGACATGGTCATCGGAGGCCCCAGCGAGCGGGCCCTTGCTCAGTGATAGGACCCATATCAAGTTACAGCAGCTGACAGCAGTGACAGCCCCAGGAAGCGAGATGCCAGCGATTGAGTTGAGTTTTGGAAGCTGTGAGAGGACGACCGCCGGGCACGTGAAGACCAAGTACCATTCGACAGGAGTGAGGGCTTGGCCCACAGACAGTCTCATAGAAGAGCTTCAGGCTCTGGCCACTGACGGCGATGAGGGCGGTGCATATGCCCGCAGATGGGTACATGATCGGAATTAGAGGGAGGAATTTGGGTCGCCTCGGTCCTAATTTGAAAGATCATGAATATGAAGCGAAACTGGAATTTCAAATTCAAGGTTATGGATTATTAACTGTTGTTATCGAAGGCTGTTTTGGAGGCTGGAGCATCGGCCATGGTGGACGCCGGGGACCGATTCATGTAGCTGGATAAGAAGCCAGTGTGTAGAACTGCCAAATGAATGTGAAGAAGAAGAACAGAATTCCCCAAGTCCTGCAAAGCTTGAAGAAAGATGTCGGAGCCCCAAGTCCGGCAAAGCTTGAAGAAACATGTCGGATTACATTGATTTTCTTAGGGTGCAATTGAACTTTGTTGAGAGTGCACCCTGCATCTTAGAGTGCATTTTAATTGTGATTAGCCATTAGCGGCCCACAGTACTAGGGCCTGCGAATGTCTGAAAAGCTTCAACAATTTGCAACGCCACTCGAAACCGAGCCCATCAGCGGTGCCACTCGAAATCAGTAGTGGTGTAAGCCATTAGTGATGTTAATAAATTTTAAAGGGCTAATTACGTACCCTGTAATATCCGGTGATTATGAAAATTTCTCGAAATTTTTGTAATTACCTATACCATTTATCTTTTATCTTTCGTAATTTTTATAATTAAATTTTTAAAAATGTATTTTCTTACTTCTACTCTTTTTTTAAATATTTACAAATAAATTTTTAAAATATTTTTATTTATAAAAAAATTTAAATATTTATAAACGAGCGGTGGGCGAGGGCGGCAAGGGCAGCGAGCGCGTGGGCGCTGGTGCGGACGTCGAAGGCCGACAAGTGAGAGCAGATGCCGGAGGCTAGCCTGCGGGAGAAGACGCCGAAGGCCGGCGCGCGGGCGTGAACGTCGACCGGCGAGGGGTGTATTCGTAAAATTTAGTTTTAAAATAAATAAACTTTGAACTTATTTATAAATAAAAATATTTAAGGAGACTATTTTTAAATGTATAAATATTAAACTTGTAATTTTAAATTTTAAGTTTTAAAATCTTCAATATCTTTTTTGTAAAATTTTATTTAAAAAATGATAAAAAATTTAGACTTATTTATAAATAAAAATATTTAAGAGGTCTATTTGTAAATGTACGATATAAAATTTGTAATTTTAAATTTTAAGTTTTCAAACCTTCAATGACTTATTCGTAAAATTTAGTCTTAAAATAAATAAAATTTGGACTTATTTATAAATAAAAATATTCAAGGGGTCTATTTTTAAATGTACAAATGTTAAACTTGTAATTTTAAATTTTAAGTTTAAAAACCTTCAATGTCTTTTTTGTAAAATTTTATTTAAAATATGATAAAAATTTAGACTTATTTATAAATAAAAATATTCAAGGGATCTATTTGAAAATGTACAAACATGAAATTTGTAATTTTAAATTTTAAGTTTTCAAATCTTCAATGATTTATTTGTAAAATTTAGTTTTAAAATAAATAAAATTTGGACTTATTTATAAATAAAAATATTCAAGGGTCTATTTTTAAATGTACAAATATTAAACTTATAATTTGAAATTTTAAGTTTTAAAACCTTCTTTTTTGTAAAATTTAATTTAAAAAATGATAAAAATTTAGACTTATTTATAAATAAAAATATTCAGGGGTTTATTGTAAATGTACAAATATGAAACTTGAAATTTTAAATTTTAAGTTTTAAAACCTTCAATGTCTTCTTTGTAAAATTTTATTCAAAAAATAATAAAATTTGGACTTATTTATAAATAAATTTGTTTTAGGGGTCTATTTATAAATGTACAAATATTAAACTTGTAATTTGAAATTTTAAGTTTAAAAACCTTCAATGTCTTTTTTGTAAAATTTTATTTTAAAGATGATAAAATTTTAAACTTATTTATAAATAAAAATATTCATGGGGTCTATATGTAAATATATAAATACTAAATTTGTAATTCAAAATTTTAATTTTTAAAACTTCAATATTGTGAAATTTTATTTAAAAATTGATAAAAGTTGAGCTTATTTATAAATAAAAAAATTTGAGGGGTCTATTTGTAAATATAGAAAATATTGAACTTGTATTTTAAAATTTTAAGTTTTAATACTTTCAACTCTTTTTTATTAATTTTTTTAAAAAACTCATAAATTTTCGACTTATTTATAAATAAAAAAAATTAAGGGACTTATTTGTAAATTCACAAATATAAGATTTGTAATTAAATTTCTTATGTAGGGTTAATTTATAAAATATTTAAAATATTTAAGGTCTTTTATAATTTTCATATAAAATATTAACATTTGGACTTTTTTATAAATAAAAAAATTTAAGGGGCTTATTTGTAAATATACAAATATTAGGTTTTATTTATATAATATTTAAAATATTTCAGCTCCCTTATAAATATTTTTTAAAAAAATATTAATATTTGGACTTTTTTATAAATAAAAAAAATTCAAGGGTCTTATTTACGATTTATTTATACAATATTTAAAATATTTCAATTCCTTTATATATTTTTTTAAAAAATTATTAATATTTAGACTTTTTATAAATAAAAATATTTCAAGGATTTATTTGTAAATACTTTGGAAGAAAGAGTGGGAGTGAGAAAATAAGTTTTTAGGGGTTTAACTGTAAAAATTACGGAGAGTAAAATTGAAATTTTTGGAGAAAAATTTGATTAAATAACAATCAGGGGAGTGTAGATAAATATTTTGAAAAGGAGGTGGTGTAGGTAATTACGAAAATTTCGGGGGATTTTTTGTAATTACCGTATATTGCGGGGTGTACGTAATTAGCCCTTTTTTCTTTTCTATACAATTAATTTTGATCATAATGGTTATTTTATAATTATATTGGTTTGATTTTGATCATTTTAGTTTATCTATGTTTATATTTATTTGATTTTAATTATACTAAATACAGTTTTATCAAAAAATTCAAAAAATTACTACAATATCTGTTACAATATTTTAACCGAGGTATAGTGCCATTAATAACTGTAGTGGCTAAAATTAAATATATGTCACATTATAAGGAATTTTGGGGAATATCGAGCCAAATTCATTGAGAAAAAACAGCAACAGCAATGGTGAAATGACCTCTAAAATATTTGTTCAACTGGTAATCCCTCGCTTTGATGGTCACAATGATCATTGGAGTATGTTGATGGAGAACTTCTTGAGGTCCAAGGAGTATTGGGATGTAGTTAAATTTGGCATAGTAGAACCCACAATCAAGATGTCCAAGACGCAGAAGGCTAACTTGGAGACATTAAAGTTGAAGGATCTTAAGGACAAAAATTTCATCTTCCAAGCAATTGATCTAGCAATTTTGGAAACTATTCTTTGCAAGAGCACATCTAAGCAAAATTGGGATTCCATGAAGAAGAAGCATTAGGGATTGATGAGGATAAAGAGGCAGCAACTTCAAGCACTTCAGTCAAAGTTCCAAACACTTCAATGAAAGAAGAGTATGTTTCATACTATTTGTCAGGGACAATGGCAATTGTCAACAAGTTACGGGCCCATGTTGACCAAACACAGGACATTATCATCATAGAGAAGATACTTAGATCTATAATACCAAAATTTAATTTTGTTGTTTGTGCTATAGAGGAGTCTCATGATCTTGATGAATTATCACTTGATGAGCTACAGAGTTCGTTGCTTGTACATGAAAGGAAGCTAAATCGACAAGATCAGAATGATCAAGCTTTGAAAGTCATAATCTTTAGCTCCAAATAGAATGAACAGAGATAGAAGTAGAGGCAGAGGTAGAGAAAGAAGTCAACAAACTATTGGCCCGAATTGGTAACCCTTGAGAGGGAAATAGATTTTCAAATAGTAAAATAAGTTTTCATTGAGAGCACAAAGAACTCAAAAGTACTTCAAGCCAAGTAAATGATCAAAACTCAATAGAATTAATAAAACAATTAAAGCACAAGAGAATGATTAATCTACAATCAAATATAAGATAATTTTCAGTCAATATCAAAACAAGTGCATAAGGTAAAAGAAAAGTAGAAAGAGTATAAACCGATATATGTGATTCCGTGACGAATCACGCCTACTTTACGGTCTTTGCCTTAATCCTAAGGACATAGATTCATTACTAGAGTTGTCATTTCGTTAGAGTGAAGTCACATTTTTACAAACTCCACATCGAAATGTTGCTCTCCAATGGAGCCAATCGGCAACTCTTCATAATTTGAGAAGTGAGAACTCTCACCACTTTTCTAAAATCTACAACAACACTTTTCTCCTAATAACCTAAAAGAGTTACAATAATAAAAAATAAAAAAATAAAGATAAAAATACTCAACAAGAGTCTTTTAATATTTAAATACAAGGACATTTAAGGATTTGAAGGTTAATTCTTAATTGAACTCTTGTTGATGGATAGAAGTTTTGGAAGGAAAATCTTACTCTATAAATATAAAAACCTAAGTCCCTCACTGAGTAAAGAAATTTCAAGTCCTTAAATACTCATTGATAAGGGCACTAACTATTAATCTATGCTATGCCGAGTTCGAGCGTATGAACTATAAAGATTCAAGCGTCCGAAATATCCTAATAGTCAAAATTGAACTAGTCAGTATAAATGATGTCATAGGTTCGAACGTCAACTCATCGTGTTCAAATGCTCGAACTCTATAGTGTTGGATGTTTAAAATAATACCAGACATTTGAACTCTAAACATAAAAAAATTAGAAGTTACAATTTTTAAATCTTCGGGGGTCCGATCTTGAGGTTCAAATGTCCGAATTTGTCAGTAATTCCAGAATTATTTCCACTAGAGTCAGATGTCTGAACTTGAAAGTTTGGGCGTCCGAAGTTAATAGAAAAACCTATTAGTTCATTGTAACTCTAGTTCCCTGTTTGACATTAACTCATAACTAATTTTGAATAGAAAAAATAGGTTGGTGAAGGTATTCCAAGATGAGTTTGTGTACTAACTAAAAACTCAAATAAACTAACTATCAAATCATCGACTTTGCACAAATAAATGAAAATTATAAACATATGAGTCTTAAAGTTGATCTCACATATTGAGCATACTCTGAGTTTTCATCTTTAACCTTAAGGTTCATTTT
The DNA here is from genome assembly GCA_005019695.1 of Trichopus zeylanicus subsp. travancoricus. Classification (NCBI taxonomy): domain Eukaryota; kingdom Viridiplantae; phylum Streptophyta; class Magnoliopsida; order Dioscoreales; family Dioscoreaceae; genus Trichopus; species Trichopus zeylanicus. The sequence continues at coordinate 264,163 of RXID01010968.1, read as the reverse complement.
CAAGATATCATCATCTTTATTTTTGAGTCACCGTCTTCATCATCCAATGAACTTTAATTTAGAGACTCAGTCCTTCATGAGATTGGATAATTATTGTAAATCCTAAAGCTTATCAAAAACTTAATAAATTTATAAAATATTAATTTGATCATTATCAAAATCTAAAGAGCAATACAAACTCTCCTTCTTGATTGAATAGGAAGGGGATGAGACAGATTTCACTCAACCACCTACAGACCAAAGTCAGCAAATAAGTCTAATGAAGACTGCTTTTGATGCCATAGCCCATAGGTATGGACATTTTAAATTTGAATGTCGAACTAATTTGTCTAAAAATGAAGGAGAAAAATCAAATTTTGCAGAAACGGAGAAAAAAATGTCCTTGTTGATGGGTTGTCATGATAGAGAAGAGACCAACAAGAACCTATGGTATCTAAACACCAATTGCAGTAACCATATGTGTGGAGATAAGGCATCATTCTCTATCTTAGATAAATCTTTTAGAGATAATGTGAAATTTGGAGACAATTCTAAAGTCTCGGTCATGGGAAAAGGGTAGGTAACCTTTCAAACCAAGGGCAATGCTACTCAAAACAATTTCTAATGTTCTTTTTGTCCCAGAATTGAAAATCAATCTGCTAAGTATTGGTCAATTGCAAGAGAAGGGTAATGAGATCATTATCAAAGATGGAGTATGCCAAATTCAAGATGGAAATTTGGGCTTAGTTGCTCAAGTCAATAAGATGACAAATCAGATATTTCCGTTGTATCTTGACAACACCGCTCAGTCATGTTTCTATGCGAGATTGAAGGATGAGGCATGGCTATGGCATTTTCACTATGGACATCTGAATTTTGGTAGTCTAAAATACTACAACAAAAGAATATGGTGACAGGTCTCCCAAAAATTCAGAGTCCTCAAATTTGTGAAATGTGTTATTGGCTTTCAAAAAAAAAAAATCATGGAGAGCAAAGAAAGTGCTGGAGCTGGTTCATTTTGATATATGTAGGCCTATTAATCTGACATCAAACAGTGGTAAACGTTATTTTATAATGTTCATTGATAATTATAGTAGGAAAACTTGGGTTTATTTTTTGCAGGAGAAGTCTGAAACATTTTCTGCTTTCAAAAACTTCAAGGCGTTGGTTGAAAAAGAAACAGGAAGGCCCATAAAGATTCTTTGTAGTGATCATGGTGGAGAATATAATTCACAAGAATTTATAAAATTTTGTGAGGCTCATGGAATTCAAAAGCAACTAACAGTAGCATATATATCAAAGCAGAATGACATTTAAGAAAAGAAAAATAGCACAATCTTGAACATGGTAGAATTATTTTGGTAAGAAGCAGAATTCCAAAAACTTTTTGGCCTGAAACTATCAATTGGAGCATTCATGTATTGAATATAAGTCTCACACTTGCTGCTCAGAATGTGATGCCCGAAGAAGCTTGGAATGGACATAGACCAAGTGTTAATCACTTCAGAATTTTCGGTTGCATAGCATATGCACACATTCCAGATCAAAAAAGAAGAAAGCTTGACGACAAAGGAGAGAAATGCACTTTTCTTGGTGTTAGTGAGCAGTCAAAAGCATACAAATTGTACAATCCTATGAAGAAAAATTCTAGATATTGGATGAAAACAATGCCAAACAACAATACAAGTAGTTTTTGATGAAGAAGATGAAGATGAAAAGCATCAGCATTTGGACAACGTACAATCCATGGAGAATAAGCAACAACTACTAGTCAATCAAAGCATTCCAGCAGTTGAAGCAAATGATGAATAACAACCCCAACAAGTTAGAAGAAGGCCTGCATGGATGGAGGATTATGAGATACAAGGAATAAAAAATAATGAAGATGCCTTTACTCATTTTGCTTTATTTTCATATTGCAATCTTGTGGATTTCAAAGATGCTGTTAGAGAATCAAAGTGGTGAAAATCAATGGATGCTAAAGTTGTTGCCATTGAAAGTAACGACACTTCAGAGTTGACAGAGCTTCCAAAAGGGCAAAAACCATCTGTATGAAATGGGTTTACAAGACAAAGTTAAAGGAGAATGGTGAAGTTGATAAATATAAGGCACGGTTGGTCACTAAAGGCTACAAACAACAGTTCAACATTCAGATTGGTGATTGCATTGGCAGCACAAAACTCATAGTCTATCTTTCAGTTAGACGTGAAATCAGCATTCTTACATGACAACTTGAAGAAACAGGTACTTATTGATCAACTTCCTAGTTATGTGAAGTTTGGAAATGAGCATAAAGTATATAGATTAAAAACATCACATGGACTAAAACAAGTCCCACGGGCTTGGTATAGTCGAATTGAAGCTTATTTTTTGGAAAGGTTTTCAAAAATGCCCATATGAGCATACACTTTTTTTTAAAATCAGTGATGGAGTAAAGATGCTCATTGTGTGCTTATATGTGGATGATCTTATTTTCATGGGAAATGATAGTGTCATGTTTGACAAGTTTAAGAAGTCCATGATGCTTGAATTTGATATGTCTGATCTTGGAAGGATGCATTATTTTTTGGGTATTGAAGTAGTACAATCTACAGCTAGGATTTTTATTTCTCAAAAGAAATATGTCCAGGGAATTTTAGATAGGTTTCAGATGAAGAATTGCAATTCTGTGAGTATATCAACTGAGTTTAGTTTGAAGCTTGTGAAAGATCCTGAAGGAAGAAAGGTGGACAATACTCTTTATAAGCAAATTGTGGGAAGCTTGATGTATTTAACTGCAACAAGACCTGATATAATGCATGCTGTGAGTCTCTTTAGCAGGTACATGGAATGCCCAAAAGAGATGTATCTTCTTACTGCTAAAAGGATCTTCTGATACTTGAAGGCTCCATTTGTTTTGGGATCAAGATCAGGATTAACTCGTTTCAGAATTATTTTTTTTCTTGTAAAATTAATATTTATTATTTTATATTATTATTAAATTAAATTATTATAAAAAATTAAATAGTTTTTTGAACTTTAAATTATTGAAACCTTAATTTTGATAAAAAGATATTAGTTTATAAAAATGGTTCACTAGTCTTGACCTTGACCATGACCTTGACCTTGACCTCTAACCAAACGGCCCCGAAAAGTACTACTAATTATGGGCTTTTTTACAAGGAAAAAAAAATCAGATTTATTTGGCTTTCACAAACAGTGATTATGTTAGAGATCAATATGATAGAAGAAACACTTCAAGGTATGGTTTTATGCTAGGTTCAAGGGTTGTTTCATGGTTTTTTTAAAAAATAACCAATTGATACTTTATCAACAATTGAAGCTGACTTTGTAACTGCAACTTTACGTGCATGTCAAGCCATTTGGATGAGGAAGATTCTTCAAGAACTTTAGTTCAAGCAACAAGAAGCCACTACAAATTATTGTGATAACAATTCAACAATCAAACTCTCCAAAAATCCTGTTTTGCATGGAACAAGCAAGCACATAAATGCAAAGTATCACTTCTTAAGAGACCTCACAAAGGAAGAAGTGAGTGATCTTATTTATTGTAGAAGTGAAGATTAGGTTGCTGATATTTTTACCAAGTCCCTCAAGTTGGCTGTGTTTCAAAAGCTAAGGAACTTGCTTGGTATTTGTATATTGAAGAAATCATTAGACTGAACTTGATACAAAGTTCATTTCAAGAAAGGGTTTGTTGAATAAATCAGATTTATTTATCCTGTTCTTTGGGAATCACTTAGTTTATTATTCTACTGGCAACTTTAGTGCGAAATCAGTATGCACACTATCTTAGTTGCCATTTTTTAAATTTATTTATTAATATATTTATCTATATAAAAACCTTCCATTAGTGAATAAAGTAATACATCATCATATATCTTTCTTCTGCTTACGAAGTGTTTCTTTGTCTCTATTCAGCCTTAATTTTTTCCAACAAATTTGTCAAATCTTTGCAGATCATTCGGGAAACCAAGAAAGTTAGGAAGAAAAATGCAAAAAAGCTAAATAGTGAAAACAAGGAAATGCCTCGTATATCTAAAATTTCAGTAATAAATGAGCAATGTGGACATGACTCAAGACAGGACGGAGATGTGGGAGATTGTTCCAGCTTGCAAAAGAACAAGACCCATGGCAAAGCCTCAGGGTTCGTTTGTTTTGGGATCAGAATCAGAATCAGTTCGTTTCAAAAAAAAATTTTATAAAATTAATATTTATTATTTTATACTATTATTAAATTAAATTATTATAAAAAATTAAATAAATTTTTGAGTTTTAAATTATTGAAGACTTAATTTTGATAAAAAGATATTAGTTTATAAAAGTGGTTTATTAGTCTTGACCTTGACTTTGACCTTGACCCCCAACCAAATGGACCCTAAACGATCCATCTCATCAACTTTGCGACCACCGTGCAAGTGCATTTGTTGCACAATTTTGCCAATCATCATCCACCTCGTAGCCATAACCAAGTTTTTAAGTTTCATTTTCAATTTCGACCGAAAGATTTTTTTATTTATTAATTATATATTGACCAGAATTTGACTATATTTTGACTGTACTTTGACTTCAAATTAAAAATATGATAAAATTTGCACAAAGATTTTAAAATTATAAAATAATTTATAATTAATTTTACCATAAGATTAAATATTATTTTAATTAATTTAAATTAATTTTGATAATTGATAAGTAATATAGTCTATTTTTTATATATTATTGTATAAAAAAATATATGAGAAATAATATGGATATGATTAAAAATTAAAAATTAACATGAGTAAATTTAACTTATCATTAAAATGTACTTGACACATACATAATATATTAATTATAACGTAATACAAGTAATCATCATCATCATTATTATTATAATCATCATCGGTTGTGTTTGGAAAATTTGGTTGTGGATTATAAATTCAGTACTTGGACGATTTGGATGAGCATTTGTAGACATACAAGTACGAACAATTAGCTTTGCCCAATCTTATGATAGCGGTTCTGAAGTATAACTATCATCGAAGATCCAAAATGAAAATAATAACCATATTTATTAACAATATATAGTAAAAGTGGTCCAATAACCTATAAGAAATAAATATTACATTGTGCGAAATGTTCAGGAAAAATTGTGGAAAGACGTTGATTGATAGCATTAAGTGAACTTTATTGAAAGACACGATGAATTTGACTTCCACGTTTTTTTAATATCTGTTCACTTAAAACTTGTTCAAGTATATCATAAACCGAAGATAAAATCATTCTACGATAGAATATAAGTTTTTGGTGAAAAATGGACATAATTATTCTTCCTGCTTCAAGTATAACTTGGTCTGAAATTATAATATAATCATCCAGATTTGTCATTATCTGTTTTAAAAGAAATATTATATAATTGTTAGGATTCATGAATATAAAGTAAATAATAGGAAATACGTCAGAAGAAAAATACTACAATAAAATGTGATAATGAAATAAATAAATTATCATGCAATAAAATAAACCCCATAGACATTAAATTTGAATATCATAAAATTACAATAAGATATCAATTTAAGACAATAATGAAAACAACATTTCATAGGTAGCATAAATTCACATCTTATAATCACATGCTATTCTGAGATGGATCTTGAAGAGATTGGTATTCTTCATCACCATACTCATCAGTACGATGGAGTTGTGATCGATAGTATTGTTCAGCATGCGGATAGTACGAAGTCGCATGGTTATGTATTGACTGATGATATCCTGAGTTGAAAGAAGACATCTCGCTATGATAACAATCATAGTAGGTAGAGCCCACACTATACATTGAACCTTGATTAACATCTTATCTACTATATGGAGCATATGGATATTGTAGTACATAACCGTCATTTAAATTAGAGTTCAAAAACTCATCTTCTCCATACCATGAAAAAGATGAAAACAAATCCTTATATTGTGATTGTTGGAAATTGGTGTCACCAGCTATACCACCATTGCTGCTATCACTGGTATCAACAGTATTCTCCATTCTGTCAACTTCCTTTTTCGATTCTTCGTCTAAGAGACGGCGAATAACTTTTTGTGTTTGAGGATGATTTAAAATAGGTTCTTCTTTCTCGAATCCACTCTATTAGAGGATCATCATTTTCGAATATGACAAACAAGTTAATTATCTCATCTTCTGGTGATGTTTTTTCTATAAGTTTCAGGCTCTTAAACGCATGTTATAATGACAAAAAATAAATTTCTCTAATTTTTCCATTTTAAGTTTGTTTCTCGTCTTTATACAAAATAATCCAAAAATTATCCAATTCCTCTCGTATTGTGAACTTGAAATAGTTTGATTTAAAATTCTAATTGCTCTTTTTGCAAAATTAGGTGTTGTATGCTGACCATAAATACTCCACCATTTAGATGTAATTTAACAAAAAAAATTTATTTAGAAATAATTTTATAATTTAAATTAGCAAATATGTATAATTATTAACTATATTTGGAGTATCATACTTAATAATTACAATTGTTTATTGTGTGTCGAAGTCCTTGATTTTATTTTTGAAGTCGTCTGTCTGCTTAATGGACGTACTCAAGTTAAAAACTTTTAAATATGTAAAAAAAAAATTTCGATTTAGAATGTAGCTCGCGCAATACCAAGATTCTTGTTCTCATATCTGGCTTCATCATCTTGATTATCTTACGTAACGCTTTGAGAATTATATTACTGTTGTTGACATCATTGGTATATTAAAATATTGGATTCAGAAAGTATCCTACAACATGATTAAATATTAATTATTAATATTATCATTATAACTTAATAAAATGCTATATAATCACACTTTACTCAATTACCTGCAGTATGAATATCTTCGGATAATGTTTTGTCCCAACGACGATTAATAATCTTCTCTTATTTACAAAATTCAATCGTTCCTATATGTTGTCTTATTTGCGATTTTGCTCGTTCTATTGCTTTATATAAAAACTCTATCCGCGAATGATCATCTGAGTTAACAATTCGAAACACTTTAACTAATGGACTGAAAATTTCGATTATATTTTCAACTGATTTCCAAAATTGCTCATTCAAGACTTGATTATAGAATTGTTCAGAAAGAATTTTCTTGGACCGTTTCAACTTCAAATAATGCTTGTCATATTCTTCATTGGTAAATAATCTCTTCAATGTTTGTCGATGAGTACACAAGAGGAGATAAATTGTATAGCAAACCGAATAATGTCTGGCCTAATAATCTCTCATCTCCGTGTTTCCTTTCTCATCAGTTCAAGACACCAAGTATAGTTTTAAATGAATGACGTCAACTTCTGAATTTTCTCAACCACTTTTCTAATATCAAGATCCTTATTTATATCCTTAAATATTAAGTCAATAGAGTGTGTTACACAAGATATGCAGAAAAGATGTTTTTTTTTTGTATTAACTTTTTTCCAACATATACCAGCGGAGCTGCATTATTATTACAACCTGTGCTACTCTTGATTCCCCAATCTCCTCAATGACACTGTCAATCAAATGTTATAAAAAATTACCAATCTTCGACTCCCCTGATATATCGATTGACTTTAGAAAAACGGTCCCTTTAGGATAATATACTTAAAAATTTATCAAATCTTTATTGTTTGTGTCTTCCATCCATCACACATCAAGATACACTCAAATTCATCCCATTATTTGTGAAAGGTCTGTATAAAAGCAGTTATCTCTTCAACTTCAAGATTCAAATACCTTTTAGAAATTTTAAAGGCACTTGGTGGAGGAACTCTTGGGCCAACCTCTTGAGCGGCACGTATCATTCCATGATAGTAACCGCCATCAGTTAAATGGAACATGGCTATAGAAAAAAATTTGGATACTGTCCTACCCAACCACTATTTTACCTTTTGAAAATCATTTGATACTGTACTTAAATTTAATTGAGTATCATCTCTTTATTTCAATAGAAATGGGTCAATTGGAGAAATATTGATAGATCTGATGTCAGAAAAATGGAAATCCTCTCTAACTTCTCAAGGGACAATTGTGTGTCACTGTGTACGTCATTCTGTGAAACTAGTAATTTTGTGATCACGAACTATCTCGGAAGGAACAGCACTACCTTGAGTTTCTTCGTACAATTTTCGACTCTCGCGAATTACTTCATGAACCTCATTATCACCGTCTTTATCATTAGAAACTTGTTGCGGATCTAGATTACAGCGGTTGATAAGTTCCTACTCGAAGCGTGATTTTTTGGCCGTATCTTTTTTTCTACCTTCTCTGTCACTTTGTACTATTATCCAAAATATTTGTCTCACTTCATTCGGAATTTTCTCACATGTTCAGATTGAGTCGGTTATTTCTTCCAAATGCTCTTATAATCTTGTACTTCTACAACTAAGAACACGACCACACCATTTACAACGAACATTTCGCTTTTTTGCATTCTCTAATTCACAATGTTGTTATGCGATATCGTCATCGTGAGTCGATTATTGCGTATTTTGCTTAGGAGCAATATGCAGTACAACAACAATAGTAATAGAATAAATGATGGCGAAAGAAAATTTACTTATGATTAAGAAAAAAAATTTCACATAAAGTTTTTAATTTACTAACTAATTTTTTCACAAACTCAAAATTTTTTGATTTATTAGCTAATTTACACGTTAATTTCAATATTCTTAATTTAATACATAATTATTGCAAAAAATATAAAAAACTCTATTTTCACATAAATTTATTAATAAATACTAACTAATTTTTACGTAATTTCAATACTTTTTGATTTAGAATTTAGGGTTTAAGGTTTATGATTTACTAACAAAAATTTCAATTTATTAGCTAATTTTTACATTAATTTTAACATTCTCAATTTAATACATAAATTTTACATAAAATATTAATTTCAAAAAAATATAAACAACTCTATTTTGGCATAAATTTATTAATAAATACTAACTAATTTAGACGTAATTTTAATAAATTTTTATTTAGGGTTTAAGATTTACTAACGTATTTTTAGATTTATTAGCTAATTTTTTCATTAATTTTAACATTTTCAATTCAATACATAATTTTCGCATAAAATATTAATTTCTAAAATATAAAAAACTCTATTTTTGCAAAAAAAATTTGATAAATGCTAACTAATTTATACATAATTTCAATACTTTTTTATTTACTAACTAATTTTTATATTAATTTTAACATTATCAATTTACAAACTTACAAACTGTAATATACTACGCAATTATAATTACATATATGACATGTATAATAATTCAAAATTCAAAAATATTTTCTTAAATATGATTGTAGTCTAAAATAGAAAGAAGACAATAGACTCATAAAACTCTGCAAATGAAACACCAGTAGTATGACAACGCCTGAAAAACTCTAAGCACATTATTTGCAGGATGCTTACTCTGACTATATATAATGAATACTAATATTTCTCACAATCACTTCAGTGTTGAAAAAGAGATAACAGAGTAACTAATATTTCTAACTTGTAGCTAATATAATACACCATATAACTGCTAACAAATAAGTCACAATTTGTATCCATTTGCAAACAAAAAAATCACAAGTTGCATCTACTTGCATCCATGTACATCCACTTGCATTCAATAAACTCCACAACCTGCACATCATGAACAGATCCATCAACTTGCATCCAATCCACTTTACAACCTGCACATCCATAAATAGCATGAACAGAACAAATGAACAGCCGTGAACAGTAACATGAATATGCAGTTTTGTGACATCCGTGAAACGAGTTGTCTTACCGACAACTGGAGAAATGAGTTATCTCGCCGATAACTGAAGAAACTAGTTGTCTCGCCGGCAAGGAGGTGGTCGCCGGCTTGGGTTGGCTCTCATCGACGACGATGGCATTAATGGACCTGCGACATCCTGGAACTGGATTCGATGGTGGAGACGTTGTTGGACTAGAATAAAGGCTCCGTCGTTTGCCTCCAGGAGGATGTACGCGCTCCACTGCCGCTCGCTGCTCCGCCATTGCACGTCGCTCTGCCACTACTTAAAAATATAAAAGTAGAAAAATTCTTCGCGCTTATAAGGAGAGGAAAAGGAAGGCCGTACAAAATTGGAATAGAGGCTCGCTGTGCGTTGGTTGTTACTTCTGCTCCACTGCTGCTCGCTGCTCCACACGTTGCTCGCCACTCCACACGCTGCTTGCCGCTGCTTCTGCTCTGCACACTACTTGTTGCTTCACTGCTACTGCTCCGCACATTGCTCCGCTGCTACGGCTTCGTGCACTACTCTATGCTCCGCCGCGTATGCTCTACGCGCTATTGGTTGCTCCGCATGTTGTTCGCTGCTTCGCGGCTTTTGCTCTACGCATTGCTAGCTGCTCCGCACGCTGCTCACTGCTCCGCCGTTTCTGCTCGCTATTCCACCCCTTTTGCTCTATGCTATCTTGCTGCACTTGCTCTGCTCGCCGTCATTGCGTGATCTCCCCGCATAATCTCGCTGTGCCTGCTTTGCTCACTGTTTCTGCTCGCTGCTTTGCCATTTCTCCTTTTGCGCGATCTTGCTGTGCTCGCCGTCGTTGCTCGATCTCCCTGAGTGATCTCGCCGCGCCCGCTTTGCTCCCTGTTTCTGCTCGTTGCTACGTTGCTTCTCTACACTATCTCACTGCACTTGCTCTGCTCACTGTCTTTGCGCAATCTCCCTGCGTGATCTCGATACATCCGCTCTGTTTACCATTTCTGCTCGCTACTCCGTCACTTCACCTCTGTGCAATCTCACTGCGCTCGCTTTACTCGTTGTCACCGTGCGATCTCGTTGTGCAATCTCCCCACACTATGTTCACTGCGCAATCTCTCTACTGCAAAATCCTAACCCCAAAATCGAAACTATTTTAGGCGAAATATTTTACCACCGGCCGAACTGAAATTTTTTGGCCAAAACATTTTGATTTGGATCGAAATTTAATATCTTGCTCATAACTATCACCCGTGGTCAAATCTTTGACCCAAAGCTACCTCTGTACTTCATTGACCGCATTAGAATCTCACTTTCAACATAGATGCAGCATTCAACATGCATGCAGTATTGGTATATATTATAAGTTAGAGATGTCAAATAGACTTGCGGACCCCAAGCCCCGCCAGCATGGTTCACGATAGCCCAAGCCTAGCACGGGGCATAGCGGAATTATGCTTGACACCCTCTCGTAGACCGTAGGCCAAATACGGTTCACAACATAATTAATTAATTAAATTATAATTTGTTAATAATTAATTTAATAATTTATATATTTTATTTATATGTTGAATATTTTTTCAAAAAAGCAGATCTTATTTGAGATTTTTTTTCAATGGGTCATGCTTACCGCAGTCCATTATTATTAAAAACCATGCTTATTTTTATTTTTTCACAAACGGTGCTCATTTGGCATCTCTACCATCAGCATAGGAGTCACGTGGAAGTGCTCCGCAGTCACACAAATCTGTGTGCAAACGAACTCTCAAAATTCTATCAAGGGCAGAGGAACACAACAGTGATAGTGGAGTTAAGCCGTGAGGGATCGCTCAGCAGAGCAATGGTGAGCGTGCTACAGAACACAGCAGCAGACCAGGAGTGTGGCGCTGGAGCTGACACGAAACATGCCGATGAAGGTGGAGCTGGAGAAGATGAAGCTGTAGAGGGTGAAGCCGAGGGTTAAGCGTGACCAAGGATCACTAAATTGCCTCGCATGATATATAATTTAAAGCAACAAAAATGTGAATCAAAGAAAAATACAACCTGCTGGAGGCTGAACAATATGACGATAGCAAATTTCAAACACGGAGACAGACACACTGGGGACACAGCAGAAGAACTGCAGGCCAGAGCAAAGATACTAAGCTTTGTTAAAGTGGACAGGGAGCGATCCAACTCTTCAACCTAGACTGAGAGAAAATTCTGAATTCTGATGCAAAATTTCATGCAAAACGATCTATTCCCTATTTATGATGAATCAAATTTGCAAACCAATGAAGGCAGAGGACTTGATCCATAAACACAGTTTCCCCCAAGAGTTATGTTTAGACTAGACTACATACAGATCCTTCCCCAGCCCACTAATCATTTTGTTAATAACTATTAAGTCCATTGTTGCAATGGATGTGTTAGCATTTACATTACCTGGATATAAAAGAAAGTTTCTTTTATGGCAAGGACAAAAAGGATGTTCAGAAGCAAGGAATTCAAAAAATAATAAAAGAGAATGATGGTACGTGCACAAGAAGAAGCACAAATGAGAGACTATTCTATTGTTGTTGCATTATTCCTACAAATATAAACTTTCCTGAATTCATCCATAAGACTTGCTTATAGCTTTCCAGAATCCATTCCAATTAATGAGTATGGTGATTCCAAATGATTAGATGCACATCAATAATGAAAAACAAAAAATGTTATTGTTTTGCTTCTGTTGGCAAGTCAAGATGAATATGATAAAAACAACCAATGAACATTACCAAAACAATGAGATTCAACCAACAGACAAATTAGGGTTGCTGTTCTATTCTAAGGGCTTACAAAAGTTCCCTGCCTCACATTCTCTCCATGTGAGTCCTTGTCAATTCCAGCGGACTACACTATCCATAATTCTTTATGAACACTACCATATTCATATTTGGAGCATGCATGTATTGTTGTGTCACCCACTGGTATGAATATGAATTGGCAGATATGTATCCCTATCGGCCAATATTTTCTAGAAAATGATTCTTGATCCAACAATAAGAAGCCAATCCTAACAATTAGGTAGAGAAGAAAACCTATAGAGCTCTTGGCATAGACCTTCAACTTCTCAATAAATGCCAAAATGATACAATCGTGAATTTCAAAGAGAGCCTGCCGAAAATACAAGGTTCTGAATACCCTTTGTAACTCTAAAATAAATTTTAAAGAACACATGATTACAAATCAACGTCGTGTGCTATGCTAACCTATTGTCATCACAATATTTAGGTCAACATACATCAACAAAGTAGGTAACTCAAGTCAAATCAACACAGAAGTCTGACATAACCGGCTCAAGCAACAAAAAGAATCACTTCAGCACTAAAAATTAACTTAAATAATCAGAATATGGTTGCCACTAGTATCTGATATCATCTAAAAACCATGTATAAAAAATCATGCGTGGTGCATTTGACATGATCCATGCTCATGCAAAACCAATGATCCACTATCCGCAACCAAAACGATGCACTCACTATGAACTCCAAAATCATCTCAAGCATGCACCGCATCACATGACTAGAGATGATATATCTTCTTGATTGGAAAATAAGATACAAAAGGAACAAATATAGTATTTGTCTCCAGATGGTTTTTAACTTTTTATACTACAACAATTTGATTAACAGAAAAATCTATAACTTGCAAGCAGACAACTATAAGCAATCCAGAAAACACACAAACGGAAGGCACTCCATTTAGGAGCATAATTCATTGGAATTGAAGTTAAGAGTGCAAGGAAAATAGAAAAGGAAGCTTATTCAATCTCGATCTGCTGCGGCGCATCATCCTCCCGGCCCAATCGCGATCCTTCAGCATCAATTTCAACCTCAGTATCAATCCCCGATGCCTCAACAGTCCTGGCAATCCACTCCTTGAGGGGCTCCTCATTCAAATCCAGCCTCAGCAGCCCAGCAAACACCCCGCCCATGAACGCCACGGGATCCTGCAAAGCCAGCAAATACACTGAAATTGAAAAAAAAAAAAAAAAAAAAACCACACAAAGGAAAAAAAAAAATCAATTCTTTAAGGAGGAATCATCTCAAAGCTCCCACCTTTAGGGCGTTCTTGACGATTGGCTGGTCCTCGAAGGGGTTGAAGAAGGCTTTAACCCTCAAACTTCCTCGTCCTCCTTGTCTTCTCGTTGCTCTTGCTTTGACTGAAATTGATTGCAAGGGCAAACCTTTGCTTCTGTGGACGCAAGAAAACTAAGAATTTGATTGATTTGGTGAGACAAGGGTTCCACGGGAGAGGAAAGGATGAAGAGAGGAGAAGAGGGCGTGGACTCACTGGCGTTGTCGCCGGATATGATAGGTGGGAGAGCACGAGTTGAGCCATCTTCCCCCGCCGTTGCAGAATGGAGCGGAGCGCCTCACCGCTCTTTCTCCAGACCCTTCTGCGCATAAATCTTGCGTAATTGCATATTAACCCTCACATATCTGAAATTGAGAGTTTTGCAAATAACTCCACATGAGCTCAGATACAAAATGCGTCTTCAATAACATTACTGGACTTGGATAGCAGCACCAAAAGCTGGTCAGCATTGAAAGATCACATGAATCAACTTAATGATCGTCTTCGGCACAAAGCCACTTGAAAATTGTTCGTTAGCACCGATAGCCTTCATAATAGCCTTGCATTTAGCATTGTGATCGGTTTTTTGAAAAGTTCAGGTCGTGGGTCCTTCTCTATATTCAAGCAGGAAGCAGCAGATAAATTAGAGAATAACAGGCTAAGACGTAATGTCAGTACATTTCAGTTGAGCAGGCAGAAAGAAATACTTTAAATATACCGCTTGCAGAAAAAATTGTTTCTGAATGAAGTATCTGCCTCTTTTCTAATGCCACAGTTTCAGAAGACAAAAATTAGAATATATGATCAACGGCTAACAAGTAGCTTCCCACAACTGCACAGGATGCAAGTCCACTATGGGCCATCCGCGCCAAAAACCGCGAAACTAAATTCCTGTCAGCAGGATACATGCCTGTGACTCTCTCCATCCAAATTCCGGGTGCCTTCCATTTTAGAAGTTTCCTCTCCATAGTAATATACTGCACAAAATCACGAGAAAAAAAAAAAACCAATTATCTCCGACCAAGGATTAGTATCTGATTTCATTTTTTTCTAAAGTTCATAGAGATTGGATTTTTTTTTTTTTTTTTTTTTTTTTTTTTTTTTAAGCATGAAACAATGTGCTCGTCTCACATGATCAAGAAGATTAGAGACTTTTTCTATGAATTTTTAGCAAATGAACCATCTCCGCAGATCTATCACTTCTCAATTTTTGGAAAATGCCGGAGATCTGATGCTTTTGAACTTTCTCGGGAAGCCGATCTCCTTTCTCAGATCTCGAAAGATCCCTCTGTGAGTGCAGCGACTTCTGCTTTCTCTTCATTTTTCCAATTTGAAGCATCACATTTCTGTTGCTGCTTTTTCTGTGGTTTTTGGTCTGTGTTGCTTGAAATCTTGAAAATGTCGGGGTTTTGGTGCTTGCGGTTGTCATCTGAAGGTGGATTTTGGTCTTTGATGTTGTTTTGGACATTGGCTAGCTCAAAAGATGTTTTTTTTTTTTTTTTATGCTGAGTTTTGAATCTCTTCGTTTTCTCATGGTTGAATATGTTATTAGGAAACTTTCCTTCTTTTCTTCTTTGAATTAGCGAGAATAGCTTCCAAGTTTGTGATTTCTCTGTTTTCGTTTAACCACCTTTTTTATATTTTCAAAAGCAACCAATTGCTGCTACCAATATCAGGCTCGTGTCTGTGATCTGACTGCTGCATGTTCTTATTGAATCCTTTAGAGGTTGGACATTTATCATGTATATTGTGCACTGATCAGATGGTGATACCATCCACACTGGATTACGAGGTGCTTGATTCAAGAAATAGAAAATCTAGCGGATGATTAACCATATCATTGTTATGTTGGACAAGCATCTCAAAGGGCTTGCATGTGATGAAGTATCAAAGATGTCCCAAAAAAGCTAGGCATTTGAATTGGGAAGATACCACCTTGGTAGGTTTTCCAAGAAAAACAATATTCAGAACATATCATGTTAGATTAATACCTGCAGAAGGCTTTTGAGTGTGCCAAGTGGATGATCCATTTGACATGTCTCGATAACAATGTGGTTGAAGCACATGTATTTCGCTCACGTAAATTGCTACTTAACACAATTCATATATTTGTTGAAAAATAAGTAGTTATATTTTTATATATTGTGGGACATAGAGTAAGGAATAGGATTATCAGAATTAAAATCAAAGATATTAGATATGCTTATATATCGTTATCTAGTGGAGAGACTCACCCAAAGTAAGAGGGTAATCCTAATTAATATTCATATTTTAAGGTATAACTATTGAATATATTCATATTATTATTTTTACATTACTTTTATGCTTAAATTTATTTAATTTTGTGGGATTGTATTGGTTTCATTAATGGTACACACATAGATATCACTGTCTCTGTCTCTCTTTAAGCTCACTTTCAATGTAGAAAGAGTATTACACAAAATGTATTAACCGCTTGTGACACATATTTGAAGTTTATTTATGATTTAACATAATGGAAAGGAACAATAAATGATTTTATAGTGTTAAATGATGCTTTAACACGATCATTATTTGAGGGATTATGTATTCCAAAAGGTGAACTCATATCTTCATAATGATGTTGAATTTCAAAAGTTTGAAAACATTAGTTATAAAATTAACATTGAAAATTTTGTACAAAAATATTATATTATTGATATCGAGTTCACAACAATGCCTAATTTTATTATCCCTTACAAAAAAGTTAGATATCATTTGAAAGAGTGAAAAAATTGTACACCAAGTAACCCTCAAGAGCTATTTAACTTGAGATATTTTTCTCTTTGAACGTGAATTGAGCGAGCATTGAGACACTTGAAAAATAGATTCAATATTCTTGAAAGTCAACCTAGGATTCAACTTGCTCTCGTGCTTGCATGCACAGTTCTCCATAATTACATTAAAGAAATTGATCCTGATGATGATATTGTCATTTACCTATACACGAATGAGAAGATTTAAATTCTCATTCTAATATGAGCGAGCAATAAACACAATATGGAAAAAGAGATTGATAGAAGGATTTTCATGATAAAATTACTAATAACATGTGAAATTATTACAATGCAACATGAATTAGTCTTAATGCTTTACTTTTGCAAGAAATATATGTTGTCATAATATTTTGTTATATATATATATATAATATGGATCAATGTTTTATAAGAAAATATGTATGTTGTAGACCAATGTTTTGTAAGATAAACATATTGTGGCTCACTATTTTATACGATTTATACATTGTGTCTTAATGTCTTAATGTCTTAATGTTTGGTGATGAGTTTTAGATATTTTACTATATATTTTAAATTAAATAATTTAATCCCAATTGTAATGTTTGAATGTTAATTGTATTATCCATAAAGGAAAATAAATGTTGTTTGGTGATAAACTTTTTATATTTTACATATGAAGTGGATATTTACTTTACTATTTGCTTCAAGTTTGTTCAAGTATATTTTATAACTATTTTTTTGGTTTTAATTTTACATAAAATGAGTATCTCAAATGTACCTACCTCAAGTGGTACCAAGCGAAAGAGAATATCGAATAAGAGGTAGATAACAAAAACAATTGACTATCTTATGAAGGTACCTGTTGATTTGACTTGAAGTGGAGACAAGGTAGATAAAAAGTTTCAAGATTATTGGTTTCATGGAAGCCACCGGGAGAGTGAATAAGCATTTTCCAAGTGATGTGAGCAATGTCGAAATTTGCATGAAGATTATTAAAGATAAATGGGTTGTTATCAAGAAGGAAATTGGAGTTTTTGGAATTGATTGAAACGAGAACTTGAAAATAATTATTATGGATGTAGAGGCCGAAATAAATTTCATTATAGTTAGTATGATTATACTAATATTTTAAAATTATAAATTATATTTTCGTTATTGATATTAAAATTTAAATTATGTAGGCACATACCTATACAAAAGGTCTGATTACTGTTTCTACCAAGTACTTTGATGAGTATCATGTCACACATGTGGCGACAATCAAGTAGTAGAGGACTTTTCTAGGGGAGCATATGAAAATTTTAATAGTGGCATAAAATCTCAAACAGAGGATAATTTTACATTTGTTACCCCTAATATGTTTAGAGGGGATATGGATGCGGGATCGAAATTAACGGTCTAGGATAACGGAGACCTCAAGGAGCGATCTATATATACAAATCAAAGTGTATTTAATTTAAGTGTGCTATCAGGTGTCATAGAAAAACTGACTTTCAATAGACACAAACTCTTATTGTTTATTATTCTAACAATTATCAAAAATCTTCTAAACCAAGGAACCAAGCTAACAAAATAAAGACAAAAAAAAAAAAGAAAAGTATTATTTATTTGATTCAAGAAATTATACATGTCTTAAGAAAGAATATACCCTCATTTTATAATGAATTTTAATATGAAATCATGAAAGAACATATGAAAATAATTTTAAAAAAAAGAGGAGGGGGCGATAAAGAAATTCTAATGTATACTGTTGTTCTGCTCCCGTATGTTGGATCATGTGGAGTCAAATTTGGGCAAATCTTGACTTGATTCTCGACAAGTGTTGATGACTTAATTTGGTGGTGTTATTTGAAAGTGTTTTCAATAGTTTTGAGCTTTAACGATAATTTTTTTTGAGTCAAAGGATTTTCAATAACTAATAAAGCGTTAGCGATAACTTTATTCGTCTAAGTATTTTCATAGTCAATGAGACATAAGGGATAAATTCATAATTTGAAATATTTTCATCAGCCAATAAGCCATAGATGATAACTTTATATTTTGAAATATTTTCATTAGGTAATAAGATATTAGTGATAACTTCATAAATCGAAATATTTTGATTAACCAACAAAACATTAGCAATAATTTTATTTGATTTGAAGTATTTCATCCGCTAACAAGGCATTGGTGATAATTTCATTTGATTTGAAATATTTTCATTAGCTAATAAGGTATTCGAAATAACTTTATAATTTAAAATATTTCCATTAGTCAATAAAATATTGACAATAACTTCATTTAATTTTAAGGATTTACAGTATACTAATTTCTAGATAAATTTAATAATGTAAAACCTAATAGGATTAAAAGTAAAATTTTATTGATATGATTTTATATCCACTTAATATATATATATATATATATATATATATATATATATATATATATATTATTTATTTATTTTAATTCTCCATGTCTGTTTTTCATAAACCATCGTGTATGTATCTTTCTGATGCAAACAACTTTGTTTAAACTGACTTGTGTAGGCTGAAATTTTACAAATAAAAATGTTACAACTATTAATTTTGCAATAAAAAATAGTTGAAGTTTAAGGGCCTGTTTTGGTAACAGTCCGAATTGGACGAATTGGCTGAATTGAGAAAATTAGAGATTCAATTCCCTCAATTGGACTGTTTAGTTGTCAATTAAAAATCTGAAATTAGGTAAATTCTCAATTCTGATAATTTCGAATTTGAATTCGGGATCATAAAAGATGAATTCGCAATTTCATATTCGAATTCAGTGGGCCACTACTATCCGAAACCCTAATTCGCCCCATTAAATAACAGCCGAATTCGGCGGAATTCCGCCGAATTCCCGTCACCCGAGCCCCGAGCGCGTCTCCCCCGAGCCCGAGCGCCGTCGTCCCCGAGCCCGAGCGCCGGCCATGACTCCACCACCAAAGTCCAGGAGCTTTACGTCTACGAAATCAACGAGCATGACCGCAGCAGCCCGGCCTACCTCCACCTCAGCCAGAAGCCCAAGAACTTCCTCAGCGACCTCGTCCCCTTCTCGAACAAGCTCTACTATGGGAACCTTGAGAAGCGGCTCGGCATCACCGCCGGCATCTGCATCCTCATCCAGCACGTCAAGGAGCGCGGTGGAGACCGCTACGGGGCCATCTACAGCTTCTACTTCGGCGACTACGGCCACATATCCGTGCAGGGGGCGTATCTCACCTACGATGAGTCCTACCTCGCCATCACCGGCGGGTCTGGGGTTTTTGAGGGGGTTTACGGGCAGGTGAAGCTGCAGCAAACCATGTTTCCGTTCAAGTTGGTCTATACTTTCTATTTGAAGGGGATTCCGGACTTGCGGAAGGAATTGTTGGGGAATTGTTGGGGAAGTGAATTTGGCGGTGAACTGTTGAAGGTTAGTTGTTGTGTATATAAATACTAATAATATTGAAAATGTCTTTTTAGATTATTTGTATTTTCTATCAGTATGTTTGGTGTGCTGCAACAGAAATATAGAGAAGTGAAGATGATATGTTCTATTGTATTTTATGTGAAGTTGAGGTTTGCAACAGGGCATTAAGTTTTATATTGTTTCATTGCGGTAAAATTCCTTTTTCTGTTGCTTGGAGCTCAGCTAAAAAAATATTTTATTGATTTAATATTGTTTAAATCAATTATCCTTTATTTTAAAAAAATTAGATATTATCAATATATAATTCTAATATTATTTATTTTTAAAACCTCAAAAATATGTCTAATTAATTTATTAA
Source organism: Trichopus zeylanicus subsp. travancoricus (assembly GCA_005019695.1). Lineage (NCBI taxonomy): Eukaryota > Viridiplantae > Streptophyta > Magnoliopsida > Dioscoreales > Dioscoreaceae > Trichopus > Trichopus zeylanicus. Next base: position 243,834 of record RXID01010968.1, on the reverse strand, counting down.
TTTAATATCTATATTTATTTTAAAATTAAATACAGAAAATGTCTAAAAATAGGGGTAATTTCACCCATTAAGAATTGAGTGATCATATCTCCAATTTCAAATCCAACCAAACACCGGAATTTGAGGAAATTGGCGGAATTCGTTAATTTCAATTTACATTTCGAACAACCGAATTCACAGAATTGATTGAATTGACAATTCCTTTTTTTTACTCAAAAAGTACATCCAAATACCGAAATTATCAATTCGGCCAATTCCCTTAATTCTTCGTAATTGATCGAATTGACAATTTCCTCAATTCCGAAACTCGGAATTATCCAAACGGCCCCTAATTCAACAAATTTTGTAAAAACTTTATTACCAATTTCTCCGTTACTACCCCATAAACAACATCTGCTAATTGCATGACTAACAAAAAATTTATAATCACACTACTACAACTTGATATGTGACATTTTATACAAATCTTAAAGTGATTTTAACATAATTTAAAATTTATTTTTGTATTGTAATAAATATTAGAAAAAATATTTTAAAAAAGGTAGGTAGGAAAAAATTACCAAAAATATTTTTTAATTCTACAACTAAAAATCTACAAAAAAATTTGTAAAAGTTAGGTAATAAATTCAGGTTTAGTATAATTGGGTTCAGATCGTAATCAAGTCAATTCGTATAATCTATTTATGACCTGATTGATTCGTTTATCTGTTAGGTAATAAATGGGTCAGATCGATTTGGGTCAATACATTTACCGATTAGACTAATTATAATTATTTAATATTTTTATTGTATAATATTATTTAATTTTTTAAAAAATTATTTTTTATAAATTAAAATATTTTATTATTATAATTAATTTTTAATAGTATCATTATTTTAATTATTTAAAATATATTAAAATTATTAATGTTAGTTAAATATGTCAAATCAACTTGGGGTCAATTTGGATCAATTCGAGTTAATTCGGGCTAATTAGATCAATTTAGATCGGTCAAAATATAATATATTTAACTAAATAGCTCAATCTAAGTCAAATCAGATTATGATCCAAACCCAATCTACTTAATAAATAGGTCAATTAACGTCATGTCGGGTTATCGATTTAAAAATCAGATCAATTTTTGGTTCAAAAAATTGACTATTTAGTATAATATTGTAGGTCTAACTCGATCTCAACCTGATCCGTAAATTTGAATTGCAAGGTCTAACTGTAGATGGAATTTAATTAATTCATTGGCATTAAGGACTTCAAAAATTGATATAAGATTAGAGCAAATAGATTAATTTTCATCGTATAAAGATTAATTAATAATATTTCTTTAGTAAAATTATGTGAATCAAGAATTCTTCAGTAATTTGTATTTCTTATATTAGTTATTTTCTAAATATTTAATATTTTAGATAAATTAGTTGAAATTATATGCAAAGAATCACAATTTTTATTTTTGTTTTCATATGTATAAACAACTTATGATGTTGTACTATTTTTTCCAACTTATCACATTTGCATAGTATTTTAGACTTATGTTTTTTTAGACAACTAGCTTGTGTTAATAAAAAAAATCAAATTGTGAGACGAATCTGTTCTTATTTAATAAAAAAAATATTGTGTATCGATACACTTATGAGTATGTTCGGAATTAAAATACATCATAATTTTAATGATAACCAAAATAAAATATGAGAATAATTTCATCAAGTTTATGACTCATCCATGAGAATAACTTGATTCATAAATATTTTAAATTTGTAAAAATTTTATTTTTTGACCTCCTCGAGACCAATAAATTCCTCCAACTCCACGTCCAATCACTACTTTTATTATAAATAATAAATATCAAACTTCAACAAAAATAATGAATGACCTATTTTGTATATATTTTTGGTAGATTTCTGATTATGTAGTTACAATACAATTTTTTTAAATAATTTTTCATACTTATTTATTTTTTAAAATATTGTTTAATAATTATGCAATTTGTTTTGCCATATAAAAAAATTTAAAATAATGTTAGTGTGGCTCTAAAATTTGCATTAAAAAAATCACATGTCAAGTTATAATAGCATAACTATAAATTTTTTAGTCACACAAATGATTTTTTTACTAATAATAATAAGATAAGTATTTTTTTCGTAAATTCATAATAAAATAGATGACTCATTACCAAAAAAAAATTTTAAAATAAGGCCTTTAACATTTAGTTGATTAAAAAAGAGCGACCTAACTAAAATTTGATTCACTTTTATTCAAAAATTTGAAATAATGCTGTGGCATGATTGGATCAGACACAATATATTGGCACAACCCAATTTATTTATTTATTTTAAAAAATAGAAGCTTCTATAGTTCTCGAATCCCGTGGCTTTGGTCTTTGCTCTCTTGGACTAGGGAGCAACAACTCTCTTCTTGTATTTTTTTTAAAAAATATTAATTTTATATTTAAAAAACATATAAATTAGAATTTTATAATTATTTCATTATTAAAGGAAGGGTTCGGATATGAAATTCGAATCATATTGGAAGGTATAGATATATGAAGTAGTATAGAATTATGAATAAGCATGCTAGGCTTGCTGCTCATGCGAAGGATACTTTCTCAGTTTTTTTGTATTTTTTAAATAATATGCTTAATTTTATTTGTATTTTTAATTTTGCTTTATACAAATAGGAGTAAAAGGTATGTTAGAAAGCAAATGCTTTTCTTTTAGTAGGAAAAAGAAAATTTATCAGGCCATTATGATATCCATATTTAGAGATGTTTATCTGAGTCAATTTAATTAGTTATCTATGCTTCGTTTGTTAACAGGTCAAGATCAAAATTAGCTTTGATTTTAATTTTTTTCTAAAAAAATAATATTAATTATTTTATGCTACTAATTAAATTATTATAAAAAAAATAATTAATATTTTGAACTTCAAATTATTATAGGGTTAATTGTGATAAAAAAAAATATATTAATTTATAAAAATACTTTACTAATCTTAATATTAACCTTAATTTTAATCTATTACCAAACTAAACGAGTTCTTAGAGAAATTCTCAAATTGCGTACTTCTCACATTGCGGATTGTGTCCATACCAAATTAGCCAATCTCAAAGTTGATTGCCCTCTTTATATTCAAAGGAGATGATGCGCTTTACAAGGGATAAACAAGCAACGGGACACTCTCTTTGGAGATAATCAATTTATTTATTTTGTGTACTTGTCCATCAAGTTTCTTTCATATTACAGTTCTCTTCTTTCTTCAAAGATCCTCTTCAAATTTAGGCTACATACATGTTTAATTGAGAGAAAGTGATGGAGAAGTAGGAGAACTAGTTTCACTTTTCCCATTTTAGCATATTTGATTGTAGGAAAATATTATGAGAAAGTGAAACTTCATTTCTTTAACACTTTCCTCCATTTTTTTTGAAGAAACAATTTGATTGATTGAAAGTAGACGAAAGTATTAAAAAAATTATCTTTTCTCTACTTTCAATTCACTTTTATAAATATTTAAAAATTATCCACTTCTAAAATTTAGTTGGATAGAAATATATTTCAAAGCTATAGTTATTAATATATAAAATATTATTTAATTAAAATTTAATACTTTTAAAAAATATATATTGGTATCGTATATAAGATTACTAATATTATTATAATTTAAAATATTATTAGATTCATTTGTAAAAATCACTTCGAATCAAAAAATAGAAAAGTAAAAATTTATTTATTTTTTTATTTATAAATCATTAGTGAACTAAATTTCAACAAGTCATTTTTGGATAATTGGACACCGAAATTTAGTGAAAGTGGTCACATTTTTAACCACTTCTTTTCCCTTCCTGACAACCAAACAAATAGAATTAATAATTCAGATAATAAGGTCATGTTCAACTTGAGTTGGACTCATAATATTATACTAAACAGGTTAGTCCAAATTCGATCCGTTTATTAAATGTATCAAATTACTAAATCTGACTCATTTATTAAATAAATTACCTCACCCAATTGACTCAACCAGGCCTGATTAGACATGGTTAATTAAACAGGTAATAATTTGATCTGAACTAAATTAACCCAAATCAATCGAATTGTAGTATATTTCAAGCAATTATTTTGTAAATAGTTGACCCGACTAATCCGACTTGATTCTTGATCTGATTAAATTATTGGATTAATATGTCATAAATGAATTACGTGGATCATTTTTCGAGTCATCAACTCGATTATGATCCTAACCCAATTATAACAAATTTGAACTCATTTAGTTCAAATCAAATTAACATATCAAGTTATCTATTGTCCTAATTTGATTTCTTCATTTTTTAGAGGGAAATCACCAGAAGTGAAAAAAGAGTAAGGGAATATAGCATTTTAATTATGAAATGACTTAAAAAATAAAAAATATTAAAAATATTTTATTTAATAATTTGTTAGTATATGATAGAAGCATGTAATAAATTACTTTTTTACATGTAATCATTAAAATTTTACTTTTAAAAAATTCTACTATAATTTCCTACTTACTTTTAATTTCAAATAAAACAATAAAATAGAGTAAAATATATGTATCTAAATGATTTATATAATAAAATTTTGATTACTAAAAATAAAAGTATCGTACCTTTAACATTAACTTTTTTTTGTGGGTTTTGAATTTTTTAAAAACATATAGATTTTATTTTTGTGTATGATTTTTTATTGTTAACTTTATTAACATGTATTTTTATTTTATATTTAAATATTTGCTTATATACATATATGTATGTGTGTGTGTATATGTATATATATATATATTATTTAAATTAAATATTATAAGTGAAGAATTTTCAAAAAAAAAAGTCACATCTTCAAAAATAGAGAAAAAAATTAGAAAAGTAATAATTTTAATTCTTCATATTTTTCGATATTTAGACAATCTTATATCTATTTTTCATAAACCAACATGCATGTATCTTTTTGATACAAATAAGTTTGTCCAAACTGATTTGTGTATAACGAAATTCAACAGTAGAAGTCTAATTCAACAAATTTCTTAAAAACTGTATTTTTGTTGCCAATTCCCCCCATCAAAGAACATCTGTTAATTATATGACTAACAGAAAAAATCCGTAATCAATAACTTGATATGTGACATTTTTAAATAAATCTTAAAGTGGTCTTAACATAATTTAATATTTGTTTTTGTTCCATAATAAATATTAGAAAAAAATATTTTTTAAAAATGGTAGGTAGGAAAAAAAATATCGAAAAATATATTATAATTCTATGACAAAAAATATTCAAAAAAAATTGTAAAAAGAAGTAGTTCATTGTTCTTATTCAATTTCAATATTCATAGTTTTTGCTAGATTTAGGTAGCCACAGATGGAGTTCAATGTGTTCATTGACATTAAGGAGTTCAAAAATTGATATAAGCTCATAGCAAATAGATTAATTTTTATTGCATAAAAATTAATTGATAATACTTTTCTCGTAAAATTATGTGAATCAAGAATCCATCAGTATTTTATACTTCTCATATTTATTATTTTGCATAAATTAATTGGAATTATCTGTAGAGAATCAAAGTTTTTATTTTATTTCATATGCATAGACAACCTATGATATTGTACTATTTTTTCTAAGTTATCACACTTACATAGTGTGTTTTTTTAGATAATTAGACTTGTGTTAATAAGAAAAATATATCAAATTGTGAGGTGAATCTATTTTGATTTTAATAAGAAAATAATCTTGTATATTGATACACTTGTGAAGTATAATGATAAAAAAAATAAAATGTGAGAATAATTTCAGCAAGTTTATTACTCATCCATGACAATAACTTGATTCATGAATAATTTCAAACTAATAAAAAAATATCTTTTGATCTCTTTGACACCGACAAACTTCTCGAATTTCACCCAAGGTTGCTACCTTTATTATAAAAAATAAATATTGAACCCCCAACAAAAATAATGAATTACCTATTTTATAAATGTTTTTGGTAAATCTCTGAGTTTATGACTACAATACATTTTTTCATAATTTTTCATACCTACTCATTTTTAAAAATATTTTTTCAATAATTATGCAATTTGTTATGACATATAAAGAAAATTTAAATTCTATTAAGGTGACTTTAAGATTTGCATAAAAATATCACACGACACAAGTTACAATAGTGTAACTAAAAGTCTTTTGATAGTCATGCAACTATGAGAGGTTATTCCTCTAAAACTCTCCCTCTCCACCCCCCTCCCCTCACAAAAGGACAAGCAAAAATATGCTTAAATCATAGCAATAATATTTCTTCTATGATGGCAAAGTTCTCTCGCAAAAAAATAATGCTCATCAAAATAATGTTTAGCACAAAATTTTATAAATTGTTTATAAATGACAAGTAAAGACCCATTTGGATAACACAAATTCCACAAAAATTGAGAATTACATAAAAAAATCCATAGATATTTTTACTATTTAATATTTGACACCATAGTTATCACACTTACATAGTGTTTCAGACTTGTATTTTTTTAGATGATTAGACTTGTGTTAATAAGAGAAATAGATCAAATTGTGAGGCAAATCTATTTTTATTTTAATAAGAAAACTATCTTGTGTATTGATACACTTATGAATTATGTTTGAAATTAAAATATATCATACTTCTAATGATAAAAAGATAAAATATGAGAATAATTTCATCAAGTTTATGACTCATCCATAAAATAACTTGATTCATAAATAATTTTAAACTAATAAAAAAATTGTCTTTTGACCTCCTTGACACTAACAAGCTATTGAAACTCTACCTATGGTCACTACCGTTATTATAATAATGAATATTGAACCTCAACAAAAATAATAAATTATCCATTTTGTAGATATTTTTGGTAAATCTCTGATTATATTATTACAATATATTTTTCTATAATTTTTCATACCTACTCATCTTTAAAAATATTTTTTTATAATTATGCAATTTGTTATGGCATATAAAAAAATTTTAAATTCTATTAGGGTGACTTTAAGATTTACATAAAAATATCAAATGTCTAGCGTAATAAAAAAGTTTTTGATAGTCATGCGACTATCACAAATTATTCCTCTAAAATCCTCCCCCTCCGCACCCTTCCTGTCACAAAAGGACAAGCAAGAATATGCTTAAATTATAATAATAATATTTCTTATATGATCGCAAAATTCTCTACCAAAAAATAATGCTCATCAAAATTATTCACAAAATAATGTTTAGCACAAAACTTAAGCAAGATGTTATAAATTGTTTATAAATGACAAGAAAAGACCCATTTGAATACCTCAAATTCCACAAAAATTGAGAATTTTATAAGAAACCCATAGATGTTTTTCCTATTTAATGTTTGACATCATTAGATTTCTTATAATTTCATAAGGAAATGAAGAAAATCTCTCTTTTTTTGCTTTTCTATAAAATAAAATTTACATATAAACTACTTCCTATTATTAATGTTCTTAACTACTAATTATACAATTTGTATAGGACATAGAGTTGGATGCTATGAATATGAAGTTCCCATGAAATTTTCCTAAGTATACAAACATAACTTCATATTTGATCAACATTGACTATAAAGAATGGGACGAAGAATTCACAAGAGATCTGAGTAAAACACAAGCAATATTCATAATTTGAGTACTTGAAAATCCTAAAATTGATAACAAAAACTACACCGAAGATCATAGTTTCTTCATTAATTTACAAACACTAAAACCAAACCATTATTGACTAAAAAAGCAACTCCTGCATCTCAAACATATGCACATTGTTGCCCTAAAATGACGAGGCACTTATTATTATTAATAGATTATCATACAAAATAGCCAGAGAAATGAAGGATTCATTTTTGTCTGAGACACCAAATGTCTAGTCATTTTTGGTGCAGCTCTAGAAGAAACTACTAACCAAAGGATCTATCTCCAACAAGCTTCCAGAAAAGTTAACCTTGCACGATTCAGGAAACTGCAATCCAGCATCATCACAGCTCTGCTTTGTTACATGAGGGCAAGATCTCACATCAAGGTACTCCAAAGACTTGCAGAACTGAAGTATGATGCTAATTCCAATAGGTGTAATCCTCGGGCAGTTGCTAACCTTTAAAAAATGTAAATCCGAAACACCTCTGACTTCAAGGGCTTGAAAAGCTGAGTCTGTTACATGATCACAACAACCTATGTTGAGAGCCACAAGATTCAGACAGTTTTGCAATATATGACTCAGGGATAAGTTGGTGATGTTTAAACACCACTCCATCCTTAAAATCTTTAGGCTGTGACCATAGGTTTGGGCCAAAACCCTAACTGAATCATCAGAAATGTTACGACAACCATCAATGACTAGGGTGTCAATGTTGTGACATGACTTGGTAAGCGAGTGTATGGAATTATCACTAATATTGAAGCAGTCATATAGCTTTAGAACCTTTAAAGATGAACAAGCCTCTGCAACCCTTGTGACTCCAACATCTCCAATTTTGCTGCACTTACTGAGGTCCAAAGATGTGATACGCCTACACCCATCAACTAGAAACAGAAGTCCAGAGTCAGTAATTTTGAAACATCCATCAAGACCCAGCTCTTCGAGGTGGAGGCAGTTCTTTGATAGGGCCTCAAGCAAGTTGTCTGAAATGAATTTGCACCCAGCAAGCAGTAGTTTTTGCAAATTGGAACAACCAAACGCAACAGCTATTAATCCCTTGTCTGAAAGTTTTCGGCAGAAAGAAACATCCAGGGACTGTAACAAGGAAAGTCCATTTCCCAATGATATCATTCCGACATCACTAATGCCTGGCAGATTGCAAAAGATTATTTTTACAGAATGAATGTATACTTAACAAGATACCTTACTATGAAAATTTCTTGCAGATACTGACATACTGCACCAATCAATTAAATATTTCCACTATTTATGTAAAAAGATATACCTTAAGGAAGTTCATGAGTTCTTATAAAATTTATAATATGGACTATTTAAATGTTCCCATGACACAGCAACTGTCAAGTTCTAGGAACCAAAGAATGAAGATAAAAGCCTCATAAAAACAGCAATCTTTCTTCAGATAGACATGTGCTAGGTGCGATAACAAAAGCACAACAGAAATTCCAAAACAGCTTCACATTTTCACCTACCTACGATGTCAGATGAGAGTTTGGTGAGAGATGATCTTTTCACCTATTCTTTGTAGGCATAACAATTAAACCACAACTTAAAAAAAATTACAACTTTTAATAAATGTGCCTTACAGAACTTAATAAATTAGTTATGGAAAAAAAGTCACATCCTTTCCTTTATCAGGAAAAACTCACACCTATTCTGCGCATGATAACTTACTAAAACAGAGTGAATGAACAACAACAGTACAACTAAAAAATGGAAAGAAGGCAGTAGTCTTCAGAAATGAATGGAATTAAGATTCTAAAGAGAAGGTTATACAGCCTTCAGCTCAAAGTTCTGAATAAAAAAATGAAATGCACTAGCAATAAATAGTATGCAACTCAAAGAAAAGAATTTAGCATTCCCTGAATGTAATTAGCACCTTCCATCCTTATTACCAAAAAGAAATTATGAGCAAAATGAACAAACACAGTCAAGAACTTAAAAAACAAAGAAAAGATCCTACTTTTACACCTAAAGCATACCTACACAAAGAAAATCACGCACCAAAGAATTGCAGCATTAAGTTTCGCACAAAAACTAGTTAAATCAAACCATCTAAAAATCCCATTTTCCACAGGAAAACAGCTAAAAATCGCACCTTTGCATTCCCGGAGATTGAGAACCCTGAGCCCGCGAAACCCCGTAGCAATCACGTCCAAATCCGCGTCAGTGACACCCGGAAAGAACGATCTCGAGACGGACTGGGAAAGATCGAGCTCGACAAGGGCAGGGAACCGGTGCACCAAGCGGCGGAGCATGACGAGACCAGCACGCGCGCGGAGACGGCGGCGCTCGGAGCCCTGGATGGTGAGCCAGCGCTTGCAGACGAGGCCGAAGGAGTCGCGGTCGGCGGACCGATTGAGACTGGACAACACTGCGCGGAGCTCGTCATCGGTGAGTACATCGTTGATGCAGGGCCTCTCGCCGCCCTCCCGCTCCGCCATCGGAGGGATCGGGGAAGACTTTCCGCGAAACCCTAATTCTAGCGTGACCCAGGAGGAAGATGTGTTTTGGGGAGTTTGCTCGGTGGATCTCATGGAGATGTTATACGAGGTTGAGATTTCGGTTTCGGTTTTGGTTTTGGGCGCCGAGTCCAACCGATACTTTTGACCATTTTCCTCGTTTCAGCCGAAATTATTTTCGTTTCGATTTTAACCAAATTTTTTTTATTAATTATATGTTAATCAAAATTAAATTATATTTTTATTTTAAATAAAAAATACGATAAAATTTAAAAAAAATTTTAAAAATGATTTAAATGTAATTAATGATGAAGATGAAAATGAGATCAAATGTTTGCTACATGGTGCGTTTTTCGAATATATTTATAGAAACAAGGTCATGACTAGTTGATAAGATATTTTTATATTGACTATATGAATGTATACAACTTGACTCCAAAAGAGGTTTATGAACATATAATAATAAATGGATAGAGTTTGTCATATATTAATTGGATTTTTTATAGAGAAAAGTTATAGTATTGGCAAAAAATCCAAAATAGCCAAGTTTCTAATTTAGATGCAATTAATGATGAAGACGGAAATGAGATCGAATGTTTGTTATATGGTGTAGTTAGTATTTCAACTAGAGATATGCCATCAAAAGTTTCAGTAAAAGATTATATGATTACATAAAGGATATGATTTTCATGATCAGCATCGATAAAATATTACTATTAAGTATCTTTTATCTAAATAAATATGTTAACGATTGTAATTGGTGTATAGTAATTATTCAAATGTAATTGTTGAAATATAATTTTGAAAATGTATACATGTGATGTACATAATGTATTGCACAGGATGAATTTTCTTCATTCGTCATTTTTAAAATTAAAACTTTTAGAAAAAATTACACATTTTTGACTTTTTTTTACCACAAATGCCTAGAAAACTCCTAGTGTTTTTGGACAAAAATATCGGAAAAGTTCCTTGCGTTTAAAGTTCTTTTTGCCGACATTTTACAAACACCATAAAAAATAATTTTTTTCTCGGCATTTCTAAAAGATCGAATAAAATGTCGAAAAACTTTTCATGGTGTATTTTACACTTTGTAGTCATGGATACAAGACCCTTTACATGTAAGACTTATTGCTCATACAATTTGAATTGGTCAACTGCCGTAGAGGCCTTTACTCCAGGCTAATATGAAGGGCATGAATACAAGTTATGCCTTGAACAATGTTGTATTAGACAAGCTAATGACTGGTCTTAAGATCAGACTCACGGGCTTCGATGCAATTAGCCAAAACCCAATCAAATAAGAGCGGGACTATTGGCATCACGCTAAGTAGAGTCAATGATGATCCAACAAAGAAGTAAACTTCTGCGATGGCGAGAATCTGGATGCCAAGAAAGAGCTCTTTTCAGGTTTTTATTTCAGGAGAAAATCGATTCTTTTTTAAATATCCGGATAGATGGATGGATCTTTCTATTCATCTATATGTAACAAAAAGTCCCAAAAAAATACCCATAAATGTTATAATATAGAACTGCAAAAAACTCACTAATAATACAAATAAAGCCCTAATACAAACAGAAAATGAATTGTATCTCAATAGCTTAAGTGCACTGATTGATGACAGCAAGTTGAGTCCAAGTTGGTCCATTTGCCAAATGAAAATATACATCAACATGATCTTGTTATAAAAAAAAAAAAAAAAATCATAAATCGTTTGTGAATATCTCATATGAGGTGTGTTTTCTTGTTGTTTGTGAGAAAACAATGCATCCTTATTTGTCCCAAACCACAAGCCGGACAAAACTTATAAACTCATATTATCATCGATTAAAATGATTTGTTCCATCAAAACATCCATTGCTAAAAACTCACATGCACACACGTACACAAAGAAGCTCCATGATGGAAAACGAGAGGAGCTTTGGAACAATTAATGAAAGTAAACAAATAATTAAAGAGATTCTATTCTATAAGATAAACGAGATTGCCCGCGTATCCTGCAGTCAATGAATTGAACTACACTACTCAATTTTTACATTTATCCCAATTCGGTTATCTCCAACCCAAAATCATGTGCCCCAGCAATTAACACTCTGAAGATAATACAAATCATTCGCTTATTAAATTATGCCCAAGCCATCCTCATTAAAACCTAGACAAAATCCTACATTGTGCATCAAACTCTAGATCTGAAAAAAATTAGGGATCAAGTTCATACCTTGTATTCAAGGAAGGAGATGCTGGGGAATGGACTGTTGTTCCTAACGACTTGCAATTTGCTGTCGGAGGGTGGCTGCCGGCAGCTCGCAACGCGTGGTTGCAGGCGGCTTATGCAAATTGGGAACAAGCGGCTCATCAGATGGAGAACAGGTAACAATGGGGCACAGGTGCTCGTTGCCAGTGGCGAGAAACTTTCAGTCGGTTGATGGCTTGCAACGACGGTCTCGCGATGGCAAGGACGGCCGACAGCTCGGGATACAAAAGCGAGGACCAGGTGGGGGGATCAATAATTAGGGGTTTGGCTAAATTTAATGAATGATAGGGTAGTAATTTCATGTATGTGATTAACAAATTAACTATAGATTAATTGGTAAAATAAATGGATAAACATTTTGTAATAATAAAGAAGATTGTGAAGAGTTATTATAATTATTAAAAAGATGAGAAATTATACGTAATTTTGAAAGATTATAAGGAATTAAATACAATTAACCCTATTATTAATAAAACATATTTATTTTATATTATAAATTTAAATTATTTTTAACTATTTTAATATTTTAATAAATTTATAATATAAGCCCAATAATTTTTTACTACTGATAATAGGCTATAACACATGCAAAAAAAATTTTAAAAAATTTGGTACTATAAAAAAAAAGGAAGGATTAATAGTGAACTAGATATTAATTAAGGTGTTTCAATTTCAAGGGAATTTTTGTATGCACACCCCAGACAAATTGAGAAATTGTTGGTACACACCTGTAAAAAATGCAAGTTTAATTAATTTAAATCCTGATTTTGTTTCTCAACTGCTAAATACTTTGGTTATCTTGCATCTCTCCCTGCAAGCTGTATGATATACGTTGCGACGAATGCATCTGTACAGTAACTCATTAATATATAATATTTAGTTTTGTTTCTTCCTTATTTTTCAACCATATTCTTTTTTTCGGCTCATCTTTTTCTCAAGTTTGGGATAACAAAGAAATATGCATGCAAAATTCGGAGCCAAGAAAATCTGGATTAAATCGAAAATTTTCACCAACATTTGCCATTTTTGACCTACAATTAGGATCATGTTTGCTAGAATTAACTGCATTAAAATAGTGTTTGGATAAGTGTTAATTTTTAAAAGTGATAGAAGTGATAAAAATAAAAATATTAAAAAAAAATGAAAGCGTAATTTCGATCGTTTGCTAAATTTTTATATAAAATAAAAAAAAGTAACAATTCAGTGAATTTCGTGATTTTAATAGTTTAAATAGCGAGATCCAAAATAAAAATTATGAGAGCGGAAAAAAATTTGATAGTTATATTAATTAAAAATATAATATTTATTAATCAATAAAATTCATATAATTATAATTTTAAAATTAATTATAATTATGATAATATTCAAATATATATATTTGTAATAATTAGGATAATAAAAATAATCAGCTGCCATGGGTTAGGTTAGATGATTTCTAAGTTGCAAGTTTGGATTTGCGTTATGTTTTGCATGTAGATTATAATTAAAAGTTTACCTGACAATGAACGCTGACAACCCAAAGACACCCTCTTGCTGTTGTTTCTGACCCTCCATGAGTCCATGAGCACCTTTCCTCCCCACACCACCTTTACCACGGGGTTCTAGGTTCCAACAACATTTTCTCTCTGCAATTGCTTTCAATTTCACATTTTTCTCATTAATTTCACATTGTCCAAATTCTATCCAATTTATAAAAATCAAACCACGCATCAATAGCCGCAAAAAAAAAAAAAAAAAAAAAATCATCGAATCCGCAAAAAAAAAAAACAAGTGAAGCTCAGCGCAAATTACCTCCTCGTACCGTTGGGTAAGGGCGAGGCGCTCATCCTCATCCTCGATCATGTCCGGAAAGGACACAGCCATGGTCTCGTACTCCCGCACCCCTGTCGGCACGCAAGGAGGGCCCTCGAGACCATCATCGTCGATTCCGTACTCGAAGAAGGTGCCGGAGAAGTCAAGGGTTTGGGCACGGACGTGGCGTGCGCCGGCGGCGAAGGCCCTGGGCAAGAGGCGGGGTCAGAGGAGCCGGTAAACGGAGGCGATGGAGGAGAAGGAGGAAGACAAAGAGAAGCGGGAGGGTGCCGGAGAAAGAGAGACGACGACGACGGGCGTGGGCATGGACGCCATGGATGGCGCTAGTAAGTGGAAGATGGCGGTGGCAACAACGGCGCGGGAGCGACGAGGACGAGCGAGGCCAGGCGCGAGAGGAAGAAGGGCCCTTCGAAGTGGGGAAAGTCGAACCGTGGGCCCCTTCTTCTCAGCCGGAACTGCGACTTACGAATTCAAAAGCTGCGAAAATGACAAAAGTCCTACCTAACTCGTTTTGGGACAAGTTCGGATACTTCCGTCAATTTTAGAAATTCTTTATATCTAAACAAGCGAACCGACGCTTCTGAAAGTTACCTGCAATCCAAAGTCTAATACTTGATTTCAGAAACAAATTAAAATATTTGAAAATATGGCAATCCACAGTGCACAAAAAGGTAGAAAAGATTATATGCAAATTATTTTTGAAGTTGCGTTTAGTAATGAACTAAATTAAAATTAATATTTTGACTAAAAAAATCAGGTTATTTTTTTTTTTAATATTTAGCAATTAGTGAGATTAGTGAACACCACTTTAAAATTAATGATTTTTTTATCCAAATTAATCATACAATAATTAAAGATTAATTAAAATTTTTATAATAATGTAATTTTTTAAAATAAATCATAATAATTAATTTAAATTTTTAATAAAAATAATTAAAGTTTTACTCTAATTATTTGTTTGGTATCTAAATACCGATCCAACTAGCACTATCTAATTCATTCCAAAGAGCCCTTCGGAGGAGTACCACAGATGTTGTTGACTTCACAAGTGCTTGAGTTATCTTCAAAAAGCATAGAATGGCTATTATCCTCCATTCTCATTTCTCGATGCTTTCGCTAACAAAATTTTGATGTTATTCCATTTCTAATGCACTCCTGCCAATCTCCAAGTCCCTGACCCAAAGAAGAAAGGCTAGCGTCACTGATAGTTGCTTTTTTATTTTGCCGACCATAAACATAGAATTTTATAAGTTAATTAAATTATAATAGTTTTAGAATTACTTACATTCGTTCAAAGATATGATGGATAAAATTTTCAAGATAAAAATTCAAAGAATCGAAATGTGAAAATAATCATTAAAAAAAAGAATAATAATGAAAAATAATGATTGTATTAGAGAGTCGACGACGACTTAAAAAACTTGAAAGCCATGAAGATTGTTGGCCTATCAGGAGCGGTAGTAATACATTTTTATTTGTCTATCCTATATCTTGATATTAGCTCCCAATTAGATATTATTTCATAATTTTCTTCTCCTCGAATACCCGAAGCCTACCGTACCCCAAATCACTTCATTATTGTGACACATGAATCTCAAGAGCGATAATAATTTTAAAGTGATGGTACAAAAACCAAGCCAAACCACAAAACTCTAATTTAATAATTTCAATAATTTTATAACTTTGGATTTTGTTGCAAATTTTACATTTAATAATGTAATGTAAATAAATCAGATAGAGAGGATTTTTATGTAAAATATTGTTAGTTTCGCAAAACAAATGCCAAACACGTATAGCATTACAAACAAACCTTGCAAATCACGTTTAGCAGATAATTTGTCCATAACGAACCTCCACAGGGATCTGCCACACTGTGAATGCGGGACCCGCATTCCGATCCCAACTGTCACCCGACTTGTTCAGCATCTTTAAAACTGCTGTGCCGACGCTGCCCGACCGAAGAAATCTGTCAACAACTAAAATTACAATTATTTATTACAACCTTTCGGAAATTAATAAATGTTATCATAAAATTGGAGTTATAATTAGTACGAGCTAGGCGGATAAAAAACGTGAGAAAACGACAGCACTAGAAGCTTCCGCTAGCTAATCAAGACACCGCGACAAAATCCCCCGGTTCCGAGCTTTTGCCCGAAATATTCCAATTTTCTCTATCTAACCAGGAAATTTAAATTCGAAATCTGCAATCAAATTTTGAGGGAAAAAAATGAAAAATCAGAAACCCCGGCCCCAGCAACCCTTTTCTGATGCATGAGAACAGAGAAATTTCCAAAAAATTTGGATATCCTAAGAATATTTACTGCATTGAAGTCGATATAAAATTATAGCAGAAATTCGAATGATAGAATCAAGAAAATACTGGTTGAGATTTTTGTTACTAGATTCATCAGCCAAACAAAGAAAAAATCGGAGAGAAATGGTAATGGTACATGTGAATCGGAGAAGATTCATCTCCGCTTGCTTTCTCCCAATGGAAACGAAACCACCAATGAACAAAATGGACAAAAAAAAGGAATAAACAAAAAAAAAAAAACGAAGTATCTCCCTTCTTATCAAATTCTTCCACTAATCCCGCCAAGACGAACTAAAATCAGGAAGTAATCCTGAAAAAAAAAATCCAATCGCGATATTCTATCATACCTTCAACTAGATCCCGTTCACTTTCTCCCCAAGACGCTCGTGGGTATCCTCTCGCTGCAGCCGCATCCGCGCGTGGTTCATCCGAATGAAGTCCTCGAACCTCCGGTCGAGCTCCTCGTACCCCGCCGCTGACGGCGCAGCCGAGATTGTCTTCCCTCTCGGCCTGTCCCCCGCCTCCGCGATCGCCCTCCACGCCTTCTCCATTGTCTCGTTCTCCACTGCCGCGGCCTCATCCACATCGGGCTTCTCTTCCGATTCATCCGTGATGCAGGACCCATCGTCGGACGACGTATCCGGGTCGATCTCGGGCTGGTCGCATGGCTTGGGAGGGGCTTCGATGGCCGCGGACGAGTCGCGCTGGGGATCGTGGGGGTGCTTCTTTTCGGAGAGCTTCCAGATTAGGACGATAATGAGATGGGTGGCGGCGAAGAGGTAGGGTTGGACAAGCCAGCTGCGGAAGGAGGCCGAAGCGGCGTGGAGGAATGCGAGGGAGTCGGGGAAGGAGACGCCAGTGCCGGCGATGAAGGCGGCGAAGGTAGAGCCGGCGAGTAGAAGGGTGAGCATGGGGGCGAGGATCCCCGGCGAGAAGAGGTCCACTATTGATGAAGGTGGGGAAAAAGCTAGCGGCATCCGCGACGGCGATGATTGCAGTGCGATGGTTGTTATTTATAGGCGTCTGGATCGTGGTCGACTTCAGAGAGCGGAAAATCTGGGCCGTTGGATGATGTGAATTGAAAAACAGGACATGCTGATATGCAGCTCACGATTTTTTGGTGAATACTGGCTAATGCTCTTTGGCGAGTCTGATAAAAATGGGGTGAGGTTACCGTTTGGGAAGGCTGTAAACCAGCGCCAGAGACGGGAGGGCGATGTCCCGCGAATGAGAAGGTGTTTGTCAAATGCGCAGGTCGCATTATCGCATACTTATGCCTGAACACAAATGCTAATCATAAAATCTCTATAATCATTAAGAAATACGTAAAATTCACATAAAATACGAAAGCAATTTTCAAAACTCGCTACAAAGTAAAGTAAAAAATTGTGAACGAAAACAACTTGCCAATTACTGAGACATGAGAGTCGACCACTCCAAAAAAAAAATAGGGGCTGTCTGCAATTTGCCACCCATCGTATCATTCTCCCCAAACCCTCAACATTGATTCGCCACTGCAACTCACAATTACTACTTGTAGGTGTAACCCATTAGATCAACAGCAGATAACTAGAAGGGTCCATTATATATAATTTTTTAAAATTTTATTAAATTATATATATATTAAATTTAAAAAAATTATATATAACTTCTTAAAATCTTATGAAATTGTATATTTTTTAAAAATTTAAAAAATTATATATAATATTTTGAAAATTTCTCCAAATTGAATAAAACTCCTCCAAACTTAAAAGTTAAATATTTTTTGGATTATTGAATATATTGTAAAAATTTCATTACATATATATTTATCATTAGAATAAAAAATATTTTTAAATATATATCATTTAACTTTATTTCGACTTAAAAAATAAAAATACTTCTAACTTAATTAAAGAAGACTTTTTTAGTTAAATCCTTTTGTTTGGTTGAAAGATTTATCTCATATTAAATTTCAACCTAAAATGTAAAATTATTATTTTACTTTTGGTTGATTTAGATTAGTCTCGGTCCGATCTCGAATTAAATTTAAATTCAAAGTGTAAAATGATAGTTTTGTTATGATCTGATTTAAACTCGTTTTAATTTGATTTTAACTAGAACTAGAGCTCAATTTAGATTATATATGAGACTTGATATAAATAGAGTTGTGTACTATTCGATTTAAACCGAATAAACTGACTGAACCAAAATTGAATAACTAATTTAGTTTAGTTTATTCGATTTTTGCTTTGATTTGATTTTTAAAACTAAAAACTTCAGTGTTTGGTTTCATTTTTGATTTTTAATTTTAAAAAAATCATAAAATTTGAACTAAACTAAATTACATATGTATATATATATACACACACAACAAATAGTTTTGGTTTTGATTTTCAATTGGAATTTGGTTTAAATTCAAATTGAAAAAAATAAAATCAGTTTAAAATTAATTTGAGTTCGGTTTGAATTCAATTTTTGTAGCATTTCGGTTCGATTCGGTTTTCGAATTTTTAAAATTAAAATTTTTTATTCGATCTATTCAGTTCAGTTAGATAACTGAATAAGATTGAATGCACAATTCAAATATAAACTAGATTTGAAACTAGTTTTTATCCATGTTCTCCATTACATGAATTTATACCTAATCAAAATTATTTTCATTTTTTCAATTCAACCTAAACGAAATTAAACAATATATATTTTCTAAATATTATTGATTATAATAACAAATTTACATTCAAAAAAAAAATTTTAACACAAGAAAAATTATAATTTTTTAAGTTTTGAAAAAATATGTAATTTGGAAAATTTTTTTAAGGAATTATATACGATTTTTCAAGTTTCAAGAAAAAATATACAATTTAGTAAAATTTTAAAAAATTATATATAATTGTTGAAATTTAAAGGAAAAATATGTAATTTAGTAAGATTTTAAAGAATGATATATAATTAACCCTAATTAAAAATAGAAGAGTTCCATCTACCCCTTACAAGTTCACATATTTACAAAAACCCACAAT
This sequence comes from Trichopus zeylanicus subsp. travancoricus, assembly GCA_005019695.1. Classification (NCBI taxonomy): domain Eukaryota; kingdom Viridiplantae; phylum Streptophyta; class Magnoliopsida; order Dioscoreales; family Dioscoreaceae; genus Trichopus; species Trichopus zeylanicus. The sequence goes on along the minus strand of RXID01010968.1, from coordinate 224,320 downwards.
GAGTTTCATAATTACACATATCGCCTGCAATTTTCCCGAATTAACTCCTAGTTAGACAAAAGAGCATATTCCTAAAATATACAGTTAATTATCATTAAACTTAACAGAATTTAAAAAAGGCATCATAATATAACAAATCACTTCATAATCTGTTGAACTTTTTTGGGTAAGTAAAGATTTCATAGTAATTATTAACAAATACAAAGCTTATGTTGATACTCAGCCAACGGTTAATTCTATGATTTCCAATGAATCCGCCAGTTCAATCAACCAAACTGGGCATAAGCTGATGCAGGTTACCAGACAACAATTCTGTTGAATAAACTAAACACTCTCTTTCCTCCATGCAGACAACAATAAGCTAACAAAACCAACTCCAATAATAAATAGATAAACAAAAAAAAGTGAACCCCTCTTCGCTTGTTAGCTGCCCCATCACATTCAACACCTCAGCCCCAGTCAGGCCATTCCAGCACTATACTTCAATAAGATCCCTCTTTTTTCGTCTTTATCTTCTTTAATCTTTATCCACATATGCAATCATACAACCACCATGCCAGCGTGTGCTATTAAATAAATAATTTCATTGAAGTAGTTGGTTCATGAAAAATCCACATAACTTTCAAATACGCATGAAATTAGGTGCATCATTATCACTGCTATTACACAAGTGCAAATGATGCTATGATCTCACTCAAAAATAATAGGCCAATATCTCTTTGTCAGGTTATTTACTTAGTTCGGAAAATATCCCTATTTCCATGTCTTTGATGTATTCAAGAATTAATAGAAAGATCAGGGGATATGTTGGTTAGTATTGGATCAGCGAAAGAAAATATGCCTAGCCGTCTGCGTTGGACTGTTTGGTTCATCAAACAGCCCACCTAAGCTGGCCAGTTCGAAAAATTAACAAAATAAACCATGACTTCATATGATTCTAAAGAACTTGCAGTTCTCTCTGAAACTAGACCATAGTACTTGTTGGTTTCAGCTCAATCTAGTTTGAGCCAGTTCCAAGGCTTCAGATAAACGGGAGCACTAAATAATTTCTCTAGAAACAAGTAAGATTCATGGAGGTATAAATAAAACAAACACAAAAACTCTTTCCATAATTATGCCAATCCATAAGAAAGCAAATTAGTATTTATTAAGCAATTTCAGTTGTCTGAGATCAATCACTTGGAGTGTAAGTCAATCATATATGGACAAAAAGGCCTTTCAAGACAAAAATGCATGCTCCATATGTACAAAAAATGGCAAGAGTATATGATTAGAAGATATGTGAAACCAAAAGAAGATTTTTATATGTAGTTATCTACTTGATATTGACAATTTTTTTGTTTTCTCCATGTACTAAAAAGAAATTTCCAGCTTGATAAAGAACAAGAGAGAATTCAGTCACAATCCGGTAGCAATTTGTTTTGACTATTTAGGCTGGATGCACTGGGAGAACAATGTATCACCACCAAAGAAGTTAAAAATTTGTGTAAGGTGTCTCGTGTATATATGAGCCTTATTTCTGCGTTTGGTTCAGGGTGGTTGACCTCTGCTTACTAGACTAAGATAAGCACAAGTTTAACCTGGCTACCTCAGCCTAAGCCAGGTTAAAACATTACAAACCTGCTTACCCCCATCTTACACTGCCTTAGCTTGGTTTAACCTGGCCAAAATACATGCTTGGCTATGCCTGAATAAACTGGAATTAGTGTCAAACAAGACAGCCTGTATGGTTCCACAACTTGCAGGGTTTTGTAACTAACTGAACTCAATTCAGTTCCATTGGTTCTGCAGGTTTGGAGCATAATATAGGGTGACCTGACATATCCTACATCTTGAAACTGAGAAGAACTATTAAGTAATAATCCGCTGGCAACCATTTTATCACATAACAATCCAACAGAAATAAGATTTACACCACAAATGTAAAGCAGATGCTCAGAAGTTAATAGGTTCAGCAAAACAAGGTTTTTTTGGAGCATCTAGCCAAGAATCTTGATAGAGTGAATGACAACAAAATTCTAACAATGCTCTAGGCACAAAAAGAAGGTTCTTAGGCCACAAATTTGATTCTATTTCTAAAATTACAAACAGTAGCACAGTTACCTACTCTCATGAAGTTGAAGATGCCTGCCTGAGTTTTGCTTGCAATATTAGTCCTGCTTGATCCACTATGCTTTTCTTCTTTGAAGTTACCTGCATATATACATATTTATCATATGACACAATTCTTAAATGCAAGAAATATCACATACGTACTAATTAAGACTCCACAGTTGGGTAGAAAGAGAGAGTCAAGGATTTACATGCTAAAACTATTGACACAGGATTTAGTAAAGTATGGCTGCTAATAGGCCGGTATTCCAGGCATCAACTGAGTTCAGTTTGCATGCAAGATATAGTTCTCTTTCATGAACCCAGAGTCCAGATATGAAAACTTTTGGTGGTTATGTTTTAAGTTTGGAGCAGTTCCCAGCCTAAACTGGCCTTTTAACAGTCTAGTCTGTGCCAAGCTCTCATGTTGAAAGGGACATATGGCACCACAGGTATGCACACAAATACGTGTGAAGCAAACAGATATTATCACGAGGGAACCAACAACTAATGCAAAAGAGGGATCTAATTTCAAAAAAAATTTGATAGACATTTGAATAGAAACTTAATCAAAAACACAACATGGATAAGGATAGATCTTGGGCTTGTACCAACTTAGTAAGTTGTCAACCTTGGTCATATTAAACAGACAGTTACAAAGGAGTAACAGGAAAAAGAGATGAAGTTATAAATTTGCAAAAGCCACATACCTCAACAAGCTCATCAAAATTGGACTTCAGTAAACTTATTTTCCTATTACTTTCCTATTACAGTAATCCTTGCCTTCATCCATGGTTTCTGCAAAAACAAAAGCCTCAACCATCACACACTTTACACTGGAAGGATACATGAAAAAGAAGACCAATTAAGAAAAATTTATAAAGGCGTGACTCATTGGGAAAAAAGTCAAGGGAGACATATTAAATGGTGTAAGCACACACATTTCATAAGACATGTTGGATTTGTTGGCATATGCTTGCTGAATTATGCAGAATACAAATGACTGATTGATTTCTGCATCCTTTTATACGCCTTCAATAATAAGAACCATGAACTAATCTGAATTTTGTGAATGATATCTCCAACAACCAAATTCCCAAATTACAGTCAGACTGAGACATAATGACATTCCTTTGAATTCATGATTGACGAACTAAATGAAGAGGTTTCCATCACAAAATATCATATGACTCAATAAAAGTACTAAGCACATTCTTGAGCACATTAACTTTTTTTTGAGGGTACCTAAGCACACTTACTAATAACCTCACCCATAAACATTCTCTACGGTCTAATTTTAATGGTTAAGTAAAAATAACCTTTTGAGCTTTGAATGAAATCCTTTTGCTATTTATAAGATACGGTCCAATCAGACCCAAAATTTGAGATAGAAGAAGCTAAACCAGCTTGAAAGCTAGAAGCAAGGTTCATGCAGAAGTTCAGGAGATTCATTTATTTTCTGAGAAACTTAAGTTATTTAATTTTACAAAAATGAGATTCTAAAAATATACCCTGGAAACTAGCATGAACCTTATCGGCTCTAATTCACAAATATGACTCCAAACACATTTCATTCATTTACAAAATTTTAAATTTTCATTTACCATTTCTCATCTCGATTCAATAATTTATCATTTTCATAGTAAGCTTTGCTCATATAGTATTTTAATCCAATTCAGAGAAGGTAAAACAGTCTAAAACCACATATTCCTCAATCCAATACAACTTCTTCCAGTTTCAGCATATAGGAGGGTGCAGCGACAACTACTATGAACAAAACACACACATTTCATTCTTTTCTTATCATCAAAAGCTACAAAAAACAATAAATAAATAAATAACATCATCATCGTAATCATCACCACCAACAAAAACAGAACAGATACGAAACAAAACCCTAGGATCAGCAAAAAAAAGAAAAGGAGAAAACAGAGACAGAAAAAGGGGAGAGGGATGTAGAGTGATGCGGTGAGAGGGACAAGCATGGGCTTTCCTTGGGGCCGCAGGGAGAGATCGTGGAGGGCTACGGAGGCGGCCTCGAGGCGGGTGGCCGCGGTGCGGATGTTGTTAAGACTGTCCTGAAGCAGACCCACCTCCAGATCCGACTGCTCCTTGATCGATCGCAGTTTCTCCACGCTCATTTTCTCCATCTCCCATGCTCTCATCGTGGCGTTCCCCGTCGCCGCTGCCTTCGTCGCCATCGCTGGGATTATACGGAGCGACGAGGGAAATGCTGTGAGAGAGACTCATACGATTAATTAACTTTAAAATAATTTATAAAATTAAAATTCCTACACGATGGCCCCCATAGCTCAGTCGCAGAGCGTCGGTCCTGTAAATTTAAGGTCTGTAGTTTGATCCACGTGGGGGAAATTTTTAAAATTTATTAATTTTTTGAGCAAGTTATTTAAGACTTTTTTTGATACAGTAACGATCTGTTTGTTTAAAATTTTACGAATTTTAACGTTTTAAAATCTCAAAATTCGGATAATATATTTATATTGTAAGGCATATAAATTCAGATCTTGAAATTTTGTATCTATTTTGTTAGACTTATAATTTTCAAAATTATAAATTTTGTGTTTTATTTGATTATAAATTTTAGTATGTAATCTCATGTGCTGAATTCTAAAATTTAAAATTTTAAAATCTAACTGATTTTTAAAAAAAATTAATAATTCTATATTTGCTGAAATTTAAAATTTTTAAAAATTTAAAGTCATATATGACAAACACAATTTTATAATCCTAGAAATGTAAAGATTCAAAAATTTTAAAATTCTACGAAACAAAAGGACCCTAAATACTTGACATGGAGGCCTATGGGGCAAAATTTATGAGGAAAGATTTGGGCCAACAATGAATGAACATTCAACCGGAGCAAAAACATAAATTAGAGTTTTTCATAAGATAACCATTTTATCCTTAGTGTTTTACGTTCCTTTTAAATTTAAATACAAAAAATATTTTCTCTAACTTTTTTTCATTTTCGCTTTCCTATGACAGAAAGAGTAATTGCTAATTTGCTTGTAGTACATCTTACTTGATTGTTCAAGTACCTGCTATTTTACGTAAAATAAGAATCTTTCCTTTGAAAAGCTCATAATTGTTCAGAACAGCAAAAAAGATCACCACCATTTTTTGCCCATGTACAGCTCTCTCAAATACTGTTCTTTAGACTTGAAAACTCTAGTGCAATCAAAGTCATCAAACCTTCAATTTAAGATTAATGCTCGCTAAAATTAGTTGGCAAAAATTACTGGAAAATTAGACCATATTTTGAGCATGGAAATTGACAATCAAAATATGAACATGTTCTAGGAACTGACCATAAGTACAGAGGAATTTAGAGCAATTCCTGGATCTTGACACCACTACTATAGCCTCCTATTTCTAAAATGTCTGATAATCAAGTCCTACATTTATCACTGATAGCAAATCAGAAGCCATCATAATACCCAAGTAAGAATTTACTGATTAGCATCCAATTTATACCTTTCATAGCCTACAATTTGTCAGTCCACAAAAGGATAACATATATGGTAACCTCTTAAGCATGAAAGATAAATCCAAAAAACACCCTTCAATTCCATCACAGTTGTACATCTACTTTTGCAATTTGATAGTCTTTTGCACACAGAAACCAACCAAGCATCATTTTTCCTTTCCACTGCAGAAGTCAAGAAAAAAAAAAGCCATACTGCCATTTTTCAAGTTTCATGGTCCAGTTCTAATTAGATTCATCATAATCTGACTGACAAGAAAAATGACTACTCCCAGCACATATGTAGGAGCAGCTCCTATTATTGCAGTACAAATTTACTTGTGCATGAACACATGCAGGTAAATCAACTTTCTGAAACAAATTCAAGTGCTTTCATCCACCACAAACAATATCGGTAAAATGTTGTTCACAGAGACTACCACAATCAATACCATGTATCCAAGTCCTTACAGTCAACAACAAGCTATAAAAACTACAAAGCAGCAACGGTTACCTAATAATTGGCATCTGCAACTTTTTCGTTCATCAACTTCTGGAGACAAACAAATTGTTATAGGAAGCACAAAATAGAGAATAGAATGGTCAGAATAGCACTTTGGCAATTGAAGATGTCACTTGTTGTGATTGTTTGTTAATAATACATCCTTCACAAAATTAATGTTGATGTCTAATAAAAGGCAATTCCTTCATCATCATATGGAGTCTTGTCAATAGCCTTAATCTTTCAAAATTAAGATGCCCATAACGAAAATACCAAAGCAAAGAAAAGTTTCTAAAATAATAAGAGTTCAAACACTTCCAAATATTATTTCAAATATTCAATATGAACATTTGATTCTTTATCATCTCCATCTTTGCTATCATTCTCCCTTTAGTATCTCTCATATAAAAGCTATAATCCTTCACAATAATAAAATACCCCATTTTCAATAGTTGTCCCAAACTTAGAATATTATTTTTTATGTTTGGAATATAATAAATATTAGATATCAATTTATGTTTGTCATTTTTCAAGATAATAGAGATGATACCTTTAGCTTGACAAGAATTTTGGAAGAATCTCTAAAGATAATATTTTTGCTCATCGATTCCCTAAAATTCATAAACAAGTTTCTTTTGTTATACATATGATTCTTAGTATCTAGAAACCATGCATCTGCTTATTCTCCATCATCTCTTTTGTAGGCAAACAAAAGAGTTGTTCCTTTATCCTATCTTTTTCCAGTGTAGTTGATGCTTTCTTCAACATTAATATTTATATTTTTCTAACATTCAAAAGTAAAATGACCATTTTACCATAACTATAACATTCAACTTTAGATTTGTCATACTGAGACTTGAATTGACTTTTTCCTTTTCTATGACCTCTGGCTTGATTTTGAGTTCTTTCTCTTGTATTTGTTGATGGTCATCTGCCTCTTCCTCCTTGTCCTCGTCCTCAACCATGATCATGATCACGGCCACAATCGGTTTCTTGACCTCTTTAAAACTGCTCTCAACTTGTATCTCCTTATTACCTTCAATGCTAATTTTGCTTGAAGAGTATGCTCTAAGAAATTTTCCTTCTTTATAAGGATCCTTTATTCCTAAACTTGCAAGTAATTCATAAGTTCATCAATTATTATCATATCCAAGCTTTTGGACTCTTCAATAACTGTAATAATATAATTGAAATTTAAAACGAGTGATCGGAGAATTTTTCTTACCGTCTGTTTATTATCAATCTTTTCACCAGTTCTCTTCATTTGATTTATAATAACCAAAACTCTTGAACAATAATTTAAAATTAATTCGGACTCCTTTATTGTAAGGGTTTCTAACTCACCTCTTAGGATTTGTAACCTAATCTCTTTTGCCTTTTCAGCTCCTTATGAGAATTGTGAAGAATCGCCCATAATTTTTTTGCACTTATAGCACTAGCAACTCTTTCAAGGTCCCTACACCAAGAGCAGCATAAAAGAGAATAAGCACTTTGTTGTCATTCTTTTGAGAATTTCATAAGGATTCTCGTTATGCATGAGTCAAAGATGCTTCACATTGAGGTACTGTAAAATTTTTATCAATGATTTCAACGAGCTCTTATGACCCAAGCAATGCCCTCATTTGCATAATCCAATGGTCATAGCTCCTTAGTGAGTTTTGGAATAAAATAACCACTGACTGTCATCTCATTTTTTATTGATGTCGATTCGTTGCAAACTTATGACATCGATCACCAAAAGCTCTAATATCACTTTGTTAGAAAAAAAGAAAAAGATGAATTATTTGAAAAAAAACATAATTTCATTCACTTCATTTTTTTATCAAAATATTTACAAAAATAGATTTTATATAGTCTAAAATGATTTTTTTATACCTTAGGTATATATATTGAAAAACCCAAAAAATGTCCTTTTGTAAGTATATTAATCTTAAATTAAAAAAATAAAATGAATCACGTCACTTTTTAAATATTATATTACTTCTTATTTTCTAACTTTTTCATATGATTTATTTTAATTTAACTCTAAGCCCTTGCATTAGACATTCAGACCACGGCCCTGCATTTTGCATTTGTTTCGATACCTGCAGGTGATCATCGGGGCGATGCTGGGGAAGACCTTCGGGACGACCGGGGTGGGGGACATATCGAATTGAAACGCGAACGTTCTGCTAGCACTGATATGCCTGTACGTGGCGGAGTTCGCGTGGTCTTTGGGGCCTCTCGGGTGGCTGGTGCCCCGCGAGGTGTGCCCCTTGGAGATCCGGTCGGCGGCGCAGTCCATCGTCGTGTCGGTGAACCTGCTTTGGACTTTCATCATCGCGCAGCTCTTCCTCCCCGCGCTCTGCCACCTCAAGTTCGGCCTCTTCTTCCGCTTTGCCGTCTTCGTCGTCCTCATGACCATCTACATCTGCGTCTTCGTGCCCGAGACCAAGGGCGTGTCCATTGAGGAGATGAACATCGTCTGGCGCCGCCACTGGTTCTGGAAGAAGTTTGTCACCGTTGAGTACATGGGCTCCGAGATGAGAGCTGTCGCATGAAAATGGCGCCGCCGTAGCCGTAGCTGTAGACGCCGCAGCCGCCGTTCTCCTCCGACACAACCGTGCTTGCCGAGGTGCATCGATGTGCAAGCCGAGTTGTGCTGCTCTGCTCATTCTGTTATTTTTACTCTCTTTTGTTGGCTTTCTGCGAAGAAGCAGATACCAAATGTAAAATTTGCAGTTATCACAAGGTTACGGCCAGTTCGGACGCCCCAAATTTATAGAATCGGGGGTTTCAATATGGAAAATTTTTTCTCTAAATGGGTGTTTGTCCCTGCAACCAAATTCCATTGAACCCATATCATTCCATTAAAAAAATTATGAATTATAGCTAATCCGCAACTTTCTTCTATCATTAATAGTTTCACCCACCATTATCATTAATGATCGGCATGTGTTCGGACACCACTAATCACGAATTCCTGCAAACTCAGTTCACCAGTATTTACTCATGTCCAAAAACTACAATACAAAAACTCACTTAAAATTTTATCATAAGGAAAACCAAATTTATTTGGTGATTTTCCGGGTTTTTTTAGCAGATTACACCCCAACTTCTTAATTCTTCCATATTACTCCCTAAATTCCCAGACCACTATCTTTTATGGGACAATTATGACATGGATCTAGTCAATACCATGCGCCAGGATCTGTCCCCTGCCTCAAAGAGATACTTGCAATGAAATAACAAAATGCAAAATATTATTCGCAATTTCTTAACGCAGATGTTTCTTAACCTCCTCTTGTGGATGATTGTTATAACAATATCAAACATAACAATAAATTGATTGATTTAAACATGTGAGCTATTCACCATAAATTCAAGAAGCTGATGAAACCAATAATTTAAATTCTTAACAAAGAAGAAGGTTCCACCACTGAATTTTCAGTCACAGGCCCTTAGAAATACCTACAAACCAAAACATACACATTTGTACAGAAAGTACAAGAGTAGCAGTATTAGAGCAGAAAAAATGCCCACAAGCAAGCTGCAGTGATCAGCGCAATATATTTACATACTCCACATCTAACTAGCAATAAGGATTAGACCTCCATTAAACTTGTAAAATGAACATGAATTATCACTTGCTTAAGCCAAATGATAATTCCACAGTTGTCAGTGGCGAGCAAGGAAGGCCTGAATAGATGTACCAGCAACCACTCGTTTTCTTGCCTGCAAGTGAAAGTGACAAATGTTAAAAAGCAATAGGTTTGTAACCTATAACTGACTAGGAGTTACAGCAGTACAGCACTGATACCCTTTCACTGTTGAATAGATCATCTGCAATAGCCTCCATTTGCCTCCTTTTTCTCTCTTCCTTCATGTACTCTGCTGATATTTCACTCCCTTCCCTGGGTGATCAAAGTTCTCTGTTTTCAAGTTCCATACTTCTACAAAATGAATGAGATAGCAGAATACTTACATGTAAGGGTCCTTTGCAAAGGGTACAAGGTTTTGGAAGCTGTTACCAGACACAATCTCTTTCTGCATAATCAGTTCACAGAAAAAGAATGATATGTTAAAGAAAATCTGAATCCTAGATAACATGCATGCAAGAAGGATAGATGTCAGGAATTCTAATCCATGAGTGAAGTGAATCATGGTTACAGATACCTTTCTAAATCGTTTGAAGTTTACGACATTCTTTGGAGTGGAATTAATAGATGTTGGAGCACCAATACTTCTCACAATCAAATCTTGGCTGTATATGATATCAGAATTTTGGTATACATCAACGACAGATCCATCGATCTTGTCCTTTTTCTTTACAACACATACATTTTCAACCCTGTGACTGAAACCTTTAGGGTTTTCTTGAGCGATGCTATAACAATTGGTGTTCTCACCCTTGTCTTCATATTCTCTAACATGACCATCATCTAAAGAGTTTATAGTATCCTTGGCTTCATGCTCATACTGAATAGCATCTTGAGGTCTGACAGAGCCAGCAATGTGATCAGAGGTTGCAGTATCTATTTCAACATCAGAATTTGCTACTATAGTCTCATTGGTGGAATGTGAAGATGAAATGGCAACTGGATGGAAGACAACCCAAATTAGCAAAAATTCCAAAAAAGCATCAAGTCATACATGCATGTGTGTTTTATCAACAAGATGAAATTTAGCAGGTATGCTTAAACATACTCAGTACATGGCAAGAGTTGAACATATGCACAAAGGATGTGATAGAAGACCACTGACAAACATCATAGCATGTGTCTAGGATATCTGATGAAAACCCCATAGAGAAAACACAGGATGAAATTCTCAGAAACAGGAAATTATTAAGTTAGACAATGATGACATTAGCATTCTAGAAATCTGAAAGCTTGTTTGGCTTATCTTAACTTTCGCCCTTGTATTATGTTGTATTTATTGTTAATTTAAATTTATTGGAAGTTAAGTGCCTTCAAAATAGCAAAGCATTTTAAAAAAATGATCTTTTATTTGAAGTGAATAACTTGAGAATATGGTCACATTCTAGGGGCTTGTTTGGATTGTGATGATCCTCTGATGATTGCAATTGGCAAATGAGAAGAGTAGTGACTCATGATGGGGTTGTAACAATGTAAATTTCTAAAATCGGTAGGGTTATGTTTGGGTGTGAGTAAGTTTGGTAGAAGAAACTTAAAACATGTTTGGATGAGTAAGATGATGCTCATGTGATGATCAACAGAACAAACCCAAAGTTAAGTACTGCAGAAAGTTTAAGAAGCATGGTGCAAATTCACTACTAATAAGCAAAGTGTTACAATATACAGCCCATGTCTTCCTAAAATGTGACTAAGTAAACATCAGTTAAATACTCACTAGAAGGTGGCTCAATATTAGATGGGTCTAGATGTCCAGATAGGATTGCAGCAACCAGTTTGGTATCAACAATTCTGGACAGAGAAGACAGTTGGCGGTAATGATTAAATTCACTTCTGGACTCTTCAGGAATTACTAAAACTAAGTGGGCATCTTCTCCATCTGTCAAAATCTGCAACTATACAGGAAATCAGTATTTGCAAATTAAAACACAAGACAAGTACTGGAATATTAGCCATTCAAAACCAGCAAAAGTGGTGTCTGAACAGGGTGTTGGCCTCCATGTGCACCACCATTGCTAATTGCATGTATATAGCACCTACTCTTCCTCAAAAACAGATGCTAAATAATTAAAGCATAGAGGTTAAGACAATTATGACATTCTGTCAAGAATTTGAATGTAATAATTATTTAAACAAATAAAAATATAAAAGAGAGAGTAGGATTAGCTTAATTTTCAGTAGTTCCATTTCACTACAGAGGCAACTACAAAAGAAACTCAAAATCACAAAATCCTTCTCTTTCCTCTTCAAGAAAATCAATAAATAAATAATTAAATGTTTAGAACTAGGATTAAACATTTAAAAAGATGCAAAAGATTTAACAACCTTCCAACTGTAGTTGCACTTGAAGATTTGTGCAATAAAAGTGTGCTTTTAATTAATGCCTTTCATGTTAGTTTTTGAGCATTGCACTAATCTTAAAATGAAATCAATTGCTATAAAAGTGCTCAATCTTTTGCATCTCATTAAAACATTTTATGCCTAGTCCAATTTTAAATAAATAGAGACCCTGTATTACAAGATTGAAGGGGTTAACAACTTTTTAACCATTGATTGCACTTTAAGATGTGTACAATCACAAAAATGTGATTGCACTTAATGCTTGTGATGTCACTTGTTGATCACTGTGCTAATCTTAAGGTGCAATCAATGGCTATAAAGGTGCTTAATCTTTTGGATCTCGTTAAAAGAATTTAATCCCTAGTTCAACCCTAAATAAATAAAGACCCTGTATTACAATATTGAAGGGGTGCGCCATACCATTATTCAGTTAAAATGAGGCAGAGGGAGAAAGAGAGAGACAGAGAGCAAAGTAGGAAAAAAAGGGCATACATGAAACTAAATAAATACCGATGGCATATGGTCCAGCAATACAATAGATTGTATGCCAATATAAAAAAATTACCATATGTTTGAATGCCATTGAAGTTTACTCACTTGACTACTCGAGAAAAACTCATCCACATCAAGAAATCTTGCTCCAACAACTTCCAGTAAAGGTTGTAACTTATCTCCAAACGTGTACTGCACTGAAGTGACTACAGTTAGCAATCAAGCTACTTTTTTGAAGCAAAACAAAATTAACAGTTACACACCTTATCTGATGATCCCATCACAAATATATACCCTACCAAGCATTTCTCCCTAGCCTTTGACTCAACAATTTTTACTGATATCTGTTCAAGATTCAAGGTTGGTGCATAGCTGTGCAGATAAGAGGGAACTGAACTTAAATTCAAAGGCTTGGCAATGACAACCATGCAGAGATATTAAAGTGCCGCAAGAAGTCAAAATTTGAGGGAAGTAGCAGCACACAACAAACTTACGACATGCAACTAGGAAATTCGGAGCAAATATTTTTCTCAACAAGCACCTGAAAATCAAATATAAACAATCAAGCTCTAATCAGAATACCGAAAAGTAAGAAATAATTGATCTTGCAAGATGCTATCTATCAAGGGAAGGTAAAGAATCATTCAAAAAACTAATGTTTTCTCCCACAATTGCAAAACAAGGGAAACCAAAGCTTGAGCATGCCAAGGCCCACTGTTAAGTGAACATTGAGAAGATGGTAATATGCCTGTTTCTAGAAAATGTTGTCCGATAGAATACCACATTACAAGTGGTATTTCCATGGTTTCTATATCCTATGGGCAAAAAAGAATCGAAAATCCCATCTTGGCAATTCCCAAAATTATTACCCTTGATCATAATATCTAGATTCAGCGCAAAGAATTTCACCCAAATTTATAATTTCTCGAGTACTACAAAGTGCTAACCAAGCAGCTAAAAAATCAAATAACTCATCAATGAGTGCATAAGAAGCTTCCCTAACCAAAGGCATTCAAGAGAATAAAAGTTTACCTTCAACCAATCACTATGAATTATAGCCTTTTTTGCAACAACTGCTTCGATAAGATCAACCGTTACTGAAGATGACTCATCAACCAGCACATGAGTACACTCAGGGCTCCAATTATAGGTAGCACAACCACCTTTACAAAAAAAAAAAATTAAAAAAATGGTATCACAGTTGCAAATGGAAGTCCAAAAAAATAGTCAATAAATGCAAGTTTCACTATCGGAAATTCACAATATGATGTTAGGTTTCTTCAGCTACTGCAGAAAACAAGCAGCACATAATACAAACCAATTGATGAAATAGTGGTCACTAGTGAAGAATTCACCCGGCTGCTTCTCGAACCATGAATGTGGAACACTAGGGGAACATAACAAAACCTACAAAATTTAACACCATGATGAATTCCAACCCAACAAAGGCAACGCTAAACATCGCCCATCAGCACCATTCACCTGAAGGTCGCACTCCCAGTTCCGAAAGTCACTGAGGCGCCATCCTCAAGCACCACTGTCTCCTTCTCGCGCAGACGAACAGCCTTTGCCCCCTCTTCCTTATTAATCCAGGTCCCAAACTTGGAAAGATCCACGATTCTCACTGGCGTAGCGTGACCAGCAGGCCAACTCTCATCAGGTTTTCTCGCAGGCATTTCGTCAACCACAATCTGGGCATGAAGCCGGGACACGGCCACGTCAGTCTGCACAGTGATATCACAATCTGCAAGCCAAAGAGACGTTTTCATGAACCCTAACCCTAGAAATGGGAAGAAAGGGGGAAAAAGGAGGGACCTTTGCGGCCGACGCGGTATGTGCCCTTGGAGAAGATGTAGTACTTGTGGGCTCCTGCGAGACACGAGAAGGATAGGGGTGTTCAAATGGAGATCTTGGAGGGCGTCAATTGGCGAGAAGAGAAGAGTACCTCGAAGGGAGTCAGAGGGGAAGAGGCCCCAAACCATAGCCGAGATGAAGATGAAGAGCAGCCTAGGAAGGGTCGTCACCGAGTATTTGGAATTTTAGATTTTTACATCTTACTCCCAATATTAGAGATATTACAGATTAACTCCCTGACCTTTTTTAATATTATGGGCAACTCCTTGAGCTTTTTTTTTCTTATAAAAGGCCTTACTATTTTTTAAGCTGTCATTTTTTTAATGTTTATTTCGCGCAGGTCTGTGATCTTCTCTCTGTTCAGACGTGGTGATTTCTCTTTGTTATTATGCAACAATCACTATAATAAATAAGACTTTTGTTAACATGAATTGATTGGTGTTTGTTTAGGAGCGTCGACAACGATTGGTATTTTTAGAGAAGCACTAATTCTAAAGAGAAACACAGCTCTCAATTTTTTTTATTTCTTCTCTTCTTCTTATTTCTTTTTTTTTCATTTTCCTCCACCTGTTTGCTTCTTTATTCTCCACCTTTATCGAAGCTCCCCCATCATTAGCCGGATCTAGCTTGCAATGGGCCGGCGGTGGCTAGGGAGCCATGCGAGACTGTTGTGATAGCCCACAAATCACCCTCCAATCATCCCCGATCTATGCTTGAGCTCCAACCTCCCAACCTCCAACCTTCAACCAAAGGCTCCAATCTCACACTTGTGCGCCAATTGCCAATGGTGGATTAGGATTTTTATTTTTAGGATTTTCAGGTAAATCAATATAAAATCTCAAGGACTCTTTGATTTGCTTCAAAATTGTTTAATATTATGCATGATCTTTGAGATAAATTTTTTTAAAAAAACTTATTTCTCTTGAATTTTGGTCGTGGAATGGTAGTATTTTTTTCCTATTTTGGAGTTAATAAAATCCCGGTCTTTCTATTTGCTATTTCACTTTCCTTCTCCATCATGATTGTTAGACATGTCTTTAGCAGTATAAGCTCTCATGTAATATGTTGGATCACTTTTTTACTTTAATTATCATGTTTGTCTATCTTGCTGAAAAACTTGATTCTTCTGCGAAAAGATGAAAATATTTTTATTGGCCTCTTTTGTTGCTCATATCTTCATTAATGGAGATGTTCAAAGTGTTATTGATGGTGCTAGCCTTGATGTCTATGGTTCATTGACTTGGTTTGATAGTTGTCATGGTCCATTTCTTTTGGTTCATGTGGTTTCATGGAATGTAGCATCAAGTTTAATTTACATAATCTTTAATGAGAAGCTAAATATTATTTTATTTACATATGATTATGTTAAGGACATTATTATGTATTTTTTGTTTTAACATTAAAACTATCAAATTTGGTTATGTTACTTTCTTTGGGAATGGTAATCAATATGATTATTTTGATGCATCCATGTAAGAATATATTGAAATACCTAGAAATACCGGAATCACATTTAATGTGCAACCCACATAAAGAAGTTGCAAATTGATGAAAAGGCATTGGATGCTATTCTTAGTCACAAGTTTGACCAAGTACTAATCAGATCGAGAAATCAACAACAAATAATTATTGCTTTTGTTATTTATATTTGTGCAAGTTTTTCCTTGCATTGTGCTTTATAATGAAATATATCATTTTAAGTTTGTGTTAATCTGCCTAGTGGAGATATGGTGGGACACAGGGTAACATAGACTATAGTTGTGACTTGCAAATATTCCTTATGCTCTGGATCATGTTATATTAACAATCAACTTTTTTCTACATGTTTAAGTTTGTTACATCCATTTGACAAATCATAACCATTGTATAGGTGTTGCTATTTTTGGTATATTAGGCCATCCAACCGCGTTTTGACAAGCAAATTTACATTCCTCTACTTGATCTCAAAGTAAGGCAACATATGTTTAAGGTATTAGTGTTAAGTCAATGATTCAATTTTTTTGTGGGAATAACCCAAATACAATTGTGTTCTACTTTGTGGTTTCTCTCATATGTTATTTTTTATACTATCAAGTACAACAAATGCCTAATTTCTCATCTAAAATTGTCAAAACTTAATAGTTTTCAGTTTCACCATCGTATGAACATTTTATTGCTTCACATACGTGGATGACATGCACCATATGGCACTTAAAGGCACATTGAGATTGTATGTTGCCAATCCTCTTTATTAGATTGGAGCACGAATTTTATTAGTTTCAAATTTGATATCTTTTTTTGAGCTTTCAATTGAATAGTATTTGTTGTGTTACTCAGCCACAAGTATATTCTTTGCACGTTGTTAATCAACGTAGTATTGCTTATGATTGGTTGAACAAAGATATGGCCTTCTTTGGTAGGTCATGCTTGTCTATATGTAATTTGATTAGTTTATACTTGATTGCATGCGGAAACAAAGGCTTGATATTGCATGTGTTTGGCTTCTATCAACCATATGTTGCATCATCTACTACATGAATCAACATATTAGTACCTTGAGTTTCTTCACTTGAGTGATGTGTTCTTATGAGTTAATGATGTCTCTATTCTGAGATTGGCGAATATTATAGATTAAGTTAGCATATTATTGAATTCTATTGCTTATATCGTAGTGCATTTAGTGATAGCATGCTCTGACATTTTGCTAACATGAATTTAGGCTTCTTTTGCAAAAATTCTTTATAAAAAATCTACTCTTTTTATTCTTTCACAAATCCAACAAAAAGAACAAGGGAGATATCTCTAGATGATGTTCAAGAAGCAACAAAAAAAGGGGGTTGGAGTTAGTAAAGATACAAATGCTATAGAGGTTTCCTCCACTCAAACTATTGATGACATCTTTAATCAATCTGCGAGACTTGTACATTATCCTCTTCTCAAATTGGTTTGTTGTAGGGCTGAACAACAAAAAAACAAAAAATTAGTATATTGTACCGTATCGATTGAGAATCGTACTAAAAAATTAATTCTTAAAGTAAACCGATATGATTCCCATTCTCTATTTTAATAGAATTGCAAAACCAATTCTGATTGTGATCTTACATTTTACAAATCGGTAAAGTAAATTATACCGATTTTATATAAGTATATAAATATATTATTCATACAAATACATAATGTATATTAAAATTTAATTTAATATTTATAATTTTTTAAATTCTTGACGATATATTAAGGCAATTTGGAGAAACTAGATATGTATAGAATGAAAGTGAACTATCAACTGAGGCAACCAACTAAGGTAACTAAAGGATAAGCTTCGAGTTGAACCTTCCAACTCAGAAAAATCAATGAAACCAAGCTTAAATGGTAAGTCATGAATAGAAGTGTCCGAGCTAAGGTTTCATTAATACACTAAACTATTACGGGCTCGATCACTTTAAATAAAAATAAGCTCATAGGAAAGGTCATTCATATCTCAAAGTCTGGCTATTATCAAACTCTTTAGATTTAGTCCAATGATACCAATGTACCAACTAGCAAATCCGCAGCTTCTTCAGGAATCAATCTCCCATTCATAAGGAAAATTTGATGGGATGGTTACCCCAGATTACGGAATTCTAATTCACCAAATCCCCATGAGCACTATAAATCACAAGACAATTAGAGAGGTAAGGAGACTAATGCCCAATTTCTGATTATATCCTTATTTGAGAGAGTTGATCTAACTTGAGTATTGGAGTGATTATCATTGGAGAGTTTTTGGTAGTTTTCTTAACAGTTCTTTTTTATGTAGATCAAAGAAAAGGCGGTATAGCATATCAAGATCTCAAGGAGACTGGCAGACAGAAACCAACAATAAATCAGGCTCCATCAATAGTAGTGCTTTCATTGAAACCCACTCCGCTACTTTTCCTTATAGATCCAAGAGAATTCTGACGGTCCTCCCACCATGCCTCCTACAGTTGCATAGCTATTGTCATAAAAAAATCTCCCCAGGGGCAAATGATCTCGACATTAGTGGAATCATATAACTAATCCAATGGACTAAACAAGGCAGTCTAATGGATCAATTTGGCAATTCAAATGCAACAACAACCTCGAGAACCCTCTATTTAAATGGTACCCTAGATATCACTAAGACCTCTCCACTCAATGAGTCATCAGAAGTTTCAAACCTTGGCAATAGTAGTCCAGTAGATGACTCAATATACTAAGCCATTGCGAGCTCGGTCACTTCAGATAAAAATGAGCTCGTAGGAAGGACAAGCCATATCTCAAAATTTATCTATTATCGAACTCACTAAATTCGGTCCATTGACACCGATATGTCAACTAGCAAATATGCAGCTTTTTCAGGAATCAATCCTAAGAAATTTAGGATTAATCCTCCATTTATAGGAAAAAATTAGCGAAATGGTTACACAACATCACGAGATTCGAATACGCCAAATCCATAGAAGCACCATAAATCACCAGATAATCAAAGAGATAAGGGGACTAATGTCCAATTTCTAATTATATCCTTATTCGAGAGAGTGGATCTAATTTAAGCATCAGCGTGATAGCCACTGGAGAGTTCCAGGCGGTCTTCTTCATAATTCTTTTTTTGTGTAGATCA
Source organism: Trichopus zeylanicus subsp. travancoricus (assembly GCA_005019695.1). Lineage (NCBI taxonomy): Eukaryota > Viridiplantae > Streptophyta > Magnoliopsida > Dioscoreales > Dioscoreaceae > Trichopus > Trichopus zeylanicus. Next base: position 205,322 of record RXID01010968.1, on the reverse strand, counting down.
AAGAAAAGACAGCCTAAAGAATCGAGATCTCAAGAAATATCTCAGACCGAAATCAACGGTGAACTAGGTTACATCAATAATTTTTTTCTTAATCTCCACCAAAATTGTGATATTGATGAAAGTCATTAAAAATATTTAATAGTTTATATTTTAAATAGTTGTAATATAAAATGTGAATTTTAAAAATTAATCGTTTAAAGAATCGGTATATCAATTTTAAACTTTGCTTTGTAATTAGTTTAGAATCAAAATCAAATTTTTATTTTTTTAATTCCAAGTGGTCAAGTTCTGATTTAAAAATTTTTAAGAATCAAAATTTAATTTTTATTTAAAAAATTATAAAATCAATATAATTTATTGGTTTTATTCACCCCTAATTTGTTGGATAAGAAGCAAGCTGAAAATGGAATGCCAATTTCAGATTCTCATGAGTGCGACATGATCAATACTCCTAGGCTTGTTGATATCAGGTTGAAGCTCTTTTTAGACCTCTCCTGTTGGGGGAGTTGAAAGACTGTCAAATTAGATCAATATAATAGGCCAGACACCAAACCATCCCAAAAACCTAAACTCATGGGATATGAGCTTTTTTCATTATATATATTGGACTCTATCTATCCAATATCTGATGTGGGATTAATTTATTACACCTGACATTATAATAATCTCCCCTTTTAGGTGTAATTTGATTACATCAATTTTAACACTCTTAATTAAGAACTCTTTTACTCAATCAGTTCTACCGTATAACTCATACTAACGAGTTTTTATCTCATTTTAAATTTTTTTTAAGAGAGACTAATATGCGACTCAATTTAATTGCATCATCATGGTACTCTTTTACTAAACTAATTCCACCGTGTGACCTATACTAATGGGTTTTTATCATAATTTTTTATTTTTCTTTTAAGAGAGACTAACACACGTCTCAATTCAGTCGTATCATTACTGTACTCTTTTACTTAACCAATTTCATCATGTGACCCATACTAATAGATTTTTGTCTCAATTTTTGATTTTTTTTAAGAAAGACTAACATTCGATTTAATTAGTTGCATCATCATGGTAATTTTGGTTTTAAGAGTTTGCACAACTTCCAACCTAAAGCTCTAATACCACTTGTTGGGAGAGTCGAAAGAGTGCAAACCAAATCAATATAGTGGGTTAGACACCAAATAATCTCAAAAGCCTAAACTCATGGGATATGAGTCTTTTTTCATTATATATATATATTAGATTCTATCTATCCAATATTCGATGTGAGACTAATTTATCACACCCAATATTATAACAATATCCCCCGTTATGTGTAATTTGACTACATTAATTTTAACACTCTTAATTAAGAACTCTTTTACTCGAGTAGTTCCACCGTGTGACCCATACTAACGGATTTTTGTCTTTTTTTTTTATTTTTAAGAGAGACTAATATGCGACTCAATTCAGTCGCATCATTAAAGTAATTTCGGTTTTAAGAGTTTGTCCCGCTTCAAACCTAAAACTCTGATACCATTTGTCGGAGAAGTCGAAAGAGTGTCGAATAGGAATAATATAGTGGGCCGGACACTAAATCATTCCAAAAGTCTAAACTCATGGGATATGAGCCCTTTTTGCGATATATATTGGACTCTATCTATCTAATATCCAATATGAGACTAATTCATTACTTTTGACAGTATAACACTCTTATTGAGTTATTGGTGAAGGAGGACATCTTTAATTATTGTTTTACTATTGCTCATAAGTGTGGCATAATTTTTCATTTTACCTCTGTCCAAGTTCCAATGTATAAGTCATTCTCAAACAAACAATGATGCATTATAGAGGAGAATTATATAGAATTGGCACATATGATCTATTTTTATTTTGGAATATCAATTTTAGAATTAGTTTTGAAATGAAATTTTGTTTTGACAAATTTTTCCAATGAGATGGGCAAAATTTTGTCGGCATTTTTTATAACCTATTGTAATGTTTTGAAAAGTATCAACAAAAATCATTTTTTTTAATGATTTTTTCTGGTATTTTTGGAAGAGTTGTCAAAAGTTATATTTTTGTCAACACTTTTTATACCTTTTTCTCAAAGTTTTAAGTTTCGATTTCAATGTCGATTTGGCACACACCGAAACTGATCTGTTTCAGTCATTTTGGTCCCGTTTCAGTTTTGGTCAAATTATTTTTAAAATTTTTTTATTGAACTTTGACTTTCAATTTAAAAATATTTAAAAAAAAATTACATATATAGTATATATATATATAAAGTATTATTAAAATTTTTTTATGGTAAAAAAATAAACCATATATAGAATTCAAAATTTACAATTCCTTGAATTCTAACCCTGGTCTTAATTGAAACCGGATTAAAAATTTATCATTATACTAATAATAATTTGTAATATAATTATAATATATATGTATAAATAATTTATTTTTGAAATCTGAAATTAAAACCCATAGTGAAATGTTTCGCCCATGGCCGATTTCGGCCAATTTTGATTTTGACCAAAATTTTAAACCTTATTTTTTATAGCACTATCAGAAGTGTAATCAAAAGTTAGATTTCTACTGATATTTTTTAAAAAAATTTTCTGACATTTTTAAAAGCATTGCCAAAAGTTAGATTTTTATCAATATTTTTTATAATATTTTTTGACATTTAAAACGTCATTAAAAGTTAGAATTTTGCTAATATTTTTTGTATTTTTTTAGCTCTTATAAAACCAAAGTCGCAAAAAAGCATACTTTTATTGACACTTTTTTTTTATAATTTTTCTGAATATTTTTAAAAATGTGGTCAAATTAAAATCAAACTTTTATTATACTCCTAATAAAATGCTGACGAAGGTCTTTTTTTATTGGTATTCTTCTAATGTCATAAGAAGTCATAAGAAGTTGAAAGGACCGGAGGAATAACCATGTTTTTATATTAAATTAAAATTAAAAATTGGTTCTTTGCAAATTTTCACTTAATTTTTTAATAATAATAAGAAATATAATTATATGTAAATTCATTTTTGCCAAAAAAAAGGAAACTAACTTTTAAATTTGTAAAGAGAGCAACGGATAAAATTTACAAACTAGACGTATAAACCAACATAAACTATGAATTATTACTTCTGCTTGCTACTTGGTCGGAATAATATTATTAACTTAATCGCATTTTACTAATCAAATTACTACCTCATAACATCCAAATCAAATTTATTTTTGCACAGTCAGTTCATCGTATGTAGATCTTTAGTTTTTACAAATGCACCCTTTTAAAATAAATATTTTTAGAAAGATAAATTAACAAAAACTTCAAAAAAAAGCCAATTTGTATATAAAATCTCATTCCAGAAGACTTCTAAAAATAGCATCCGTAAAAAAAAGGGAACTATTTGTAATCTTTATCAAACAGAAGACCTCCTAATATAATCATTACCAATAGCAAAACTTTTCTAACATGATTAGATTGTATCATCCTAATACAAAGATTTAGATCCGACGGCCAAAAACCCTCATTCAAATTATCACTACACGGGATTTTTTACCGTCAGATTTTACTTACTAGCTAGCACAGCATGTTTTTCACCGTGAGATTTTCTTTACAGCTGGTTTTTCTTTTTTAAGCGTTATATAACATGAGCTGGAGGATCACCGCCACTTGCCACACCCACTCTCTCTCTCCGTTTCTTGTGCTGCAACTCTTCTTCGTCCTTCTCTGTTTCTTGCACTCGCTCGATCTTCTACTTCTTCTTTTCGTTGTGGATCGCCTTCTCCATCTCCATGTCGTAAGCAATGGAGGGAAGCAGCAACATTGCTCCCTGGAGCCTCAAGTTCAGCCCCAGCGACCAAGAGGCGGTCTTGTATCTCCTCCACAAGTCCTCCGGCGACCACCAGGCTGTTGCCTTCGTTGACAACCTGATCCCCACCGTCGACGTCTACGGCACCAGACCGGATAACCTGCTCCCTGAAGGCCAGACCGAGGCATTCTACTTCTCCTGCATCGCCGGCCAGAGCAAGAACCGCCGGACCCGCACCACCAAGTGCGGCGGAACATGGAAAAACAATAAGAAGGAGAATGTCACCGCTGGCTCGGTCACCGCCCGCAAGTTACTCTTGTCTTTCTGCGAGAAGGGACAGACCTCCACCAGTGGATGGGTGATGCACGAGTACCAGATCGAGTCCGAGAGCGACTGGGTTCTCTGCAAGATCAAGCTCAACTCCTCTGCAGAGAGGAAGATGCTGAAGAGAAAGCAGGGGCAAGAAGACAACGGGGATTGCGGGGCCCTGCAACTCCAAGAACCTTCTTCCTGTTCTTCTACTCGGCCTCGGCTGGAAGAACAACGAGTGTGGTCTTCTTGGTCCTCGGCACCCACTCGCGGCTCAGGCACACATACTGCCCCTGCTCTGTTTTTCCCATTGGCAGACGAGCCTGCCAAATCAGACCAGCCCCTGCAGCCTTCTCATTTGTTGCACTCGCTGCCGTCATCCTCATCATCGGATCCCTTCTCATCGGTTGCATCGACGGCTGTCGAGGTCACGAATGCTGCTGCGCTGAACCCATTCGTCGAGCCACCGCCGTGTCCAAGTTTTGACGAGCCCCCAGCGTCAATCCAGTCAACAGCATGGACAGACGCCATCTTGCCAGAGCCCAGTGAAGCCTCGATTGCAGCCGCCGGTTCCACAATGGGTAACGAGCCAATGCAGTTTCCAAGTTTTGACGAGCCCACAACGTCAATCCAGTCAACGGCATGGACAGACGCAATCTCGCCAGAGCCCACTGAAGCCTCCATCGCAGCCGCCGGTTCCTCAATCGACGAGATTTTGACGTCAGGCCAGACCTCCTTCACATCGTCGGAACTTCTGTTGGATGATGACTTGCTGCAGCCGCTTGAACTCATGGATCAGCAACCATGGTTCGAGCGAGAGTACGGGCTCGCACCAGAGAGTTTGTTCACAGTGCCTACATTGGCGTGGGACCGGGAGCCCAGTTGTTGCGAGGGTTTGCCTCAGCAAGAGTGCCAATAGTTGTTGAGCTCTTCGTGGCCATCCACAATGGTTGTAAGTTGAACAGGAGCAAATCATGTTTTTGCACACTACTTCAATGTCATTTTGGTTTGCTGCTAATTATAAGCATACAACATGAGTGTGAGCAATGGTGCACTTCCACCCTCACAAAATCAAAAATGCTCTTGGCTGATTGTGCACAAAAGGCCTCAAAACAGTGATGATTTTTTTTTTTGAGAGGTAATAAAGCAAATAATATTAATCAAACTCTTAACATATTAATACAAACAACATCAACTACCAACAAAGCTCCTTCACCAAATCGAGGAGATGCATTAAGTAAGCATTCTTCTTTACGAGAAACTTTTGTCTAAAAAAGTTTCTTCAAATTAACATAAAAAGTTGTAATATAAAAATGTGAATTTTAAAAATTAATCGTTTAAAGAATCGGTATATCAATTTTAAAATTCTCTTTGGAATTAGTTTAGAATCAAAATTAAAAATTTAATTTTTAATTCAAAGTGGTCAAGTTCTGATTTTAAAATTTTTAAGAATCAAAATTTAATTTTGATTATAAAAAAATTATAAAATTGGTATAATTTATTGGTTTTATTCGCCCCTAATTTGTTGGATAAGGAGCAAGCCGAAAATGGAATGCCAATTTTAGATTCTCTTAAGTGCAACATGATCAATACTTCAAGACTTGTTGATATTAGGTTGAAGCTCTCTTTAGACCTCTCCTGTTGGGGGAGTTGAAAGACTGTCAAATTAAATCAATATAGTAAACCAGATACCAAACTATCCCAAAAACCTAAGCTCATGGGATATGAGACTTTTTCACTATATATATTGGACTCTATGTATCCAATATCTGATGTAAAACTAATTTAATACACCTGACATTATAACAATCTCTCCTTTCAGGTATAATTTGATCATATCAATTTTAACACTCTTAATTAATAATTTTTTTACTCGATCAGTTCCACCGTATGACCCATAGTAATGGGTTTTTATCTCATTTTTTAATTTTTTTAAGAGAGACTAATACGTGACTCAATTCAATCGCACCATCATAATACTCTTTTACTAAACTAATTCCATCGTGTGACCTATACTAATGGATTTTTATTCTAATTTTTTATTTTTTCTTTTAAAAGAGACTAACATGTGACTCAATTCAGTTGCATCATAACGGTACTCTTTTACTTAACCAATTCCATCATGTGACCCATACTAATAGATTTTTGTCTCAATTTTTAATTTTTTTAAGAGAGACTAATATTCGACTCAATTCAGTTGCATCATCACGTTAATTTTGATTTTAAGAGTTTACACAACTTTCAATCTAAAGCTCTGATACTACTTGTTGGGGAGTTGAAAGAGTGTCAAACCAGATCAATATAGTGGGTTAGACACCAAATAATCCTAAAAGCCTTAACTTATGGGATATGAGCATTTTTCATTATATATATTAGATTCTATCTATCCAATATCCGATGTGAAACTAATTCATCGCACCTAATATTATAATAATATATCCCTTTATGTATGATTTGACCATATTAATTTTAACACTCTTAATTAAGAAGCTTTTTACTCGAGCAGTTTCACTATGTGACCCATACTAACAGATTTTTATCTTATTTTTTTTATTTTTAAGAGAAACTAACACGAGACTCAATTCAATCGTATCATCACGGTAATTTTGGTTTTAAGAATTTGTCATACTTCAAACCTAAAACTCTAATACCACTTGTTGGAGAAGTTGAAAGAGTGTCGAATCCAAATAATATGATGGACCGAACACTAAACCATTCCAAAAGTCTAAGCTCATGGGATATGAGATTTTTTTTATATATATTGGACTTTATCTATCCAATATGCAATATGGGACTAATTCATCACTCTTGACATTATAACACTCTCTCTTGTTGAGTTATTGGCGTAGGAGGACATATTTAATTATTATTTTATAATTGCTCATAAGTGTGACATAATTTTTCATTTTACCTCTATCCAAGTTCCAATGTACAAGTCATTCTCAAACAAATAGTGATGCATTATAAAGGAGAATTATACAGAATTGGCATATATGATCTATTTTTATTTTTCTCGAGTTGTGATTTTATTTTGGAATATCAATTTCAGAATTAGTTCTGGAATGAAATTTTGTTTTGACAAACTTTTCCAATGAGATGGGCAAAATTTTGTTGGCATTTTTTATAACCTATTGTGATGTTATGAAAAGTATCAACAAAATCATATTTTTTTAACTTTCAATTTAAAAATATTAAAAAAAATTTAAAAATGGAAAAA